>BLKR01002627.1:0-185479 GCA_011170035.1 Teleogryllus occipitalis | reverse complement strand
TCGTCGTCGTCGTCGTCATCATCATCATCGGAAGACGAATATTTCCTACCGAAACCACGAGTGTTTCGGGAGAGGGAAAATCCCATGGAAGAGTTTGACGACTGGGACTTCAAGTTGCGGTTCAGATTGTCAAAGGAAGTAGTGATGAACCTACTACATGATATTGGGCGTCATTTGGAGCCACAAACACAAAGAAACATGGCAATTTCAGCCCTTACCCAAATATTAATATGCCTGAGGTTCTATGCCACAGGTGCATTCCAGATTGTAATAGGGGACCTATTTAAAGTTCATAAAAGTACTGTGTGTCGCATCGTTAAGAGAGTGACACATTATATAGCTTTGCTGCGACCACAGTATGTGAGAATGCCAGGTAGTGATGTAGAAGTAAGAAAATTTAAACAAGATTTTAGGGATGTTGCAGGTTTTCCAAATGTCATTGGTTGTGTAGATGGAACATACGTTAAAATTCAGTCACCAGGTGGTGATAATGCAGAATTATTTAGGTGTAGGAAGGGTTATTTTTCAATTAATGTACAGCTAGTTTGTGATGCCGAATTAAAAATTTGTGATGTTGTTGCAAGATGGCCAGGGTCTGTTCATGACAACACAGTATTTGACTCGAGTTATCTCAGAGCCCAGTTTGAGGCAAATGAGTATGGAAACAGCTACTTACTGGGCGATAGCGGATATGCTTGCCGTACCTATTTAATGACGCCAGTTGCGAATCCTCAAACTCCTGCAGAAAACAGATACAATTCAGCCCACGTGTGGACTAGGAATTGTATAGAGCGTACGAATGGTGTGTGGAAAAGGAGGTTTCCTTGCTTGTCGTTGGGTATTCGCACAAAGGTGAATTTGACCCTGGCTATCATTACTGCAACAACTGTGCTGCACAACATTGCAATAATGAATGGTGACGAGGCACCAGAAGATTTTATTGTTAATGAACAGGAGGATGCCTTTGTTGTATTAGATGGAAATGTAGCAGGAAATGCTCTGCGAGCTGTAATAATAAATACAGTTTTTACTTAAGATGTTTATTTTTTAAAATTTCAAGCTCATATTTTTTGTGAGTCAAATCTACAGCTTTCATTTCCAGTTCTACATTTAAAATTTTTTCTTTCATTCTTCTCTCCATTTTAATCGTTTCCATTCTCTCTGAATGCTCCTTATTCATTAACGCTAATCTTGTCTCCCTTTCCAACACCTTTAATTCACATTCTTTTATTTTTAAGTCAAGAAGAGACTGTCTTTTTTCTTGCACATCTCTTTTCCTCTTCACTGACTTCATTGTTCTGGGAATGCATAGAGGGGAAGAGGATGCAATTGTCGCAGAGGACGTGGTGGTAGTAGTGGTAGTGGAGGATGTAGTGGCAGTGAAAGACGTGGTGGCAGTGGAGGATGCAGGGGCAGTAGAGGATGCAGTTGCTGTGGAGGACATGATGGAAGTAGAGGGAGTAGAGGTTGGGATGGGAACTGAAAAAAATGAAGGAGGAACATCAAAAGCATAACTCGTTGACGGCTCTGATGATAAAATCTGCATCTCCACATTCAGCAGAGGTGCAATTTCCTCATCAGTGTCTCCATTTTCACCATCGCTTACATATACCGCATTCTCAGCTACATCTGCAAAATGTTATATTCGTTGCATTTAAAAAATGTTAAACATTCCCACATATTTGGCTTTATTTTATGCATTCATGATACAATTTAAAGATGCTTGAAAACAAATAATGGAAATACCATGATATAAAAATAAAATATAATTTACATTATTTTAAAGAATTACAATAATAATAGAGCCCTGAAGTTAAGCAAAAATGCCTTAAATATTACAATACGAATCACTTCACTGTTCTGGAATTATTTCTGTTTTAGAATATTTTCATTTGTCTATATTTTAGCTTTCGATCCTTAAAGTAAGTATTTTTCAATTTTTTTTAAAATCCTTTTTCTCCTACCATCACTCTGAACTTTATTTCATAACGCCAATAAGCTTTCTTCAACTTAAAGGAATTGTATCCCATGCTTACGTGTGGCTTCCCTTTTAAGAACATACCTTTATACACAATATGGCCAGATTGAATCATGTCCTGGTGAATAAATAGTGCAATCAATTAAAACAAGCGTTTTCAATTATGCATTAATTGAAAGATTCGTAAGAGGAGTAGTTCAGCCTACACTTAACACTTCATAGAATCATCAGTGAATCAAATCTGCAGTCATAATAATCTTGAAATTTGTTAGGTTGTAAAGAATAATTTTCAGTTGTGAAAAGATTTCTTATCAACATATAACCAATGAAGATAAAGATTCCTTACACATGCTATTATTAAAACAGTGTAACAAATAAAATATAATTTAAATTATTAGACTTATTTAATTACAAAACAAATATTTTAGTGCCTTTTTGCCTGCCTATTTGAGGCAAGTTGAATGCCTTAACTTCTGGGCTCTACTTGCATTAATGTGTATTATTTAATTGTTTTGATACAAAACTACTTATTATTTCAAATATGTCTGCATAGTCTTCTATTATTGCAGTTTAAACTTACCATGATTCATAAAATGAGCACTGGAATCATAGAAGTTTATTTGGGATTCTGCTTGATTCCTTATTACATTTATTACTTTTTCTGACACTGCAGATGTTTGTGGTGTGTAATTTCCACCGCCAGTTTTGTACCTTTCCACCTGGTAAAATGAACATGATTAGACATCTCAAATTAACATATTAATTATTGGAGAAATGGCAACTAGGTGATCAATATTTTACAAACCTTATCATCATTTTTCTCCTTTTTGGCAGTCCTTTTCAAACAATCCCACAGAGCCTTCAATTGTTTGATGGTTCTGGGACCTGTCCGGCATGATGCATGGTATTCTTGTGAAATGCGATCCCATGTAGCACGTTTGGTATTTTTGGTAACTCCATCAGTTGCTTTACTTTCAACTATGTCCTTATGCTCTCCTACTATATCAATAATTAGATGTTTCTCAAACTCATGGAAGTTTTTGTTTCTTTTTACAATCTCATTAGCCATTATGTTATTAATCAAAATAATATATGAAAATAAAGGTATATTACAATAGAAATTAAATTAAGATGACTAATAATTTACAAAATTAATATTAGAAACGGAAGTAAATAATTAAAAAAAAACAAGGTCTTAATACTACTACAAACTTTTTTTTATGATTGAATTTTCAAAAAATTGGGAACGAAATAAATGTAAACACAAATGACTAATATAAAAAATTATTTATACTTAACAAATAAGAATTAAATAAAAAGTAAACTAGAATAAAATGAATGAATATAATGAAATACAACGAAATTGCTACTGAGAAGGTATAAAGAAACACAAACCAAAACACAGCCAACAGATCCCGCCAGTTCACAGCACACGCTCAGAATATGCAAAGCGAAACACAGAATAAAAAGTATTCCAACATCGACTGTGTCGCTATCTAGTGGTTGCATTTCGAAGTTCTTATAGAACCTATAGTTATAGATTCCATATATTTGCTTTATGCAACGGTTGACGGCCTGTGGAACCTATAAATTTTGTAGAACCCATTGCTATGGAACCCATATGAAAACCTTTATGCAACCGGCCCGTAGAATACGATGTTAACGGAGGCTCTCTGAACGGAGGATTGCTCCAAAATACAAGCACTCAACGCCCTGAAGAGGGTATGAAACGCGTTGAGCTAATAAAGACAACATTGTTTTTTAAAAAAAAAGAAGAGCGGCGACGAGCAGTTCAGCGGTTCCCGAACGAAAAAAGAAAAGCGGCGACGCCCGACCGGACCCAGTGTCCGAAATTGGCACCCGCACAGGGACTAGAAGTAGACGGTCGCAGATGTAATAAAAGTTTCTCGAAAACTCAAAACTTTCAGAAGCATTTCAGAAACGTTCAAACGAACTTTTATCACTAATAGTTCCTATTTTTCACGAAAATTGGCATATTTTAAAGTAATATTTTGATTCTACCTCCTGGGACCGAAAAATATAGAAAATGTGAAAAAATGACTTTTAGGTGGCAACAGATGGCTGCTGGGAAGGTGGGGCAAAACCAAAAAGTTAGCCCAGAACAAAGATTAGAAAACTAACTAGTAGGAGAAAGTCTGCTTTATTCTGTTGCACCACTAGTTTTCTCATGTTTATCTATAGAGTACTATTGTAAATAATGTTACCGGAATTGTAATGACTTCAACCCTATCTTATGTACAATATGAGAAATATATTTTTGTGTTAATCTAACATGCTACTTGTCAATTAATATGTATGTGTTCAACAGAAGTGTCTGTATGTTTATACTATAAATATCTGTATGTAATAATAAATATTTCACTTCATTTCCATTTCAACTTCAATTTATTTGTGTGTCGAATTATTTGATTTTTATGAAAGTAAATTAGAACATTTTAGGTTCTGAATATTGAAAAAAAGTATTGACAAAATAAGATTTTAAGAATAGGGAAACTTGCAGAGGGACTACAAGTGTGCCGCCACCCACAGTAAATCCAATTTTATGAATATGCTTCATTGGCTTCTGGAAGGATGATGTCTCATGTCTCCCTCCTTGGGTGCCCTATTGACTATTACTATTGAAACATGCCCGACGTTGACTGGTGCCAATTTGAAACAAGCCCCGTATTTCTATTTAAAAACAAGTCCCACTTGGAGGGACATTTTGAAACATAATTATTACTGATAAATATAATTTGGGTGCCAGGGAAAGGTTACACTTGAGATTTAATGATTCCTACGTAATTTAAAAATTTCTCCTTCCAAAATTATGTTGTGCTAGCTCAGTTAATTGGGGTTCGGAGTTCATAATTGTTGCTATTTACTCTGCAATCAATCAATCTGTCATCCATACGGAGAGGCGAGGAATCTGAAAATCTTATTAAAATACTGGATTGCACGTAACGATGATAATCAGCTTTCTTTCAACTTAACAAATTGGAATTTATTATATTGATAATCAAAATGAATTTATCTTTGGTCATGACCAGTTTTCTCTATATTACAATAGTTATAAAACCTTTGTATTCATTCGTGGATCTTCGCGCGCTCTTCACTTCTTCGTTCGATGGCGCCCCGTAGAACCTTCTCCGTCGACGCAGCAGAACCTTGCTTCTGGATAAAGTCCTCGCCTAATGTCTGTGTCTGGTTCCAAATTCTCCTGGTGATACTATTATAATCCGTGACTTTCCTCACTAACGCCTGGGGTGGACGCCTAGATACGAATTTCTCTTCTATTATAATCCGTGACTTCCCTCACTAACGCCTGGGGTGGACGCCTAGATACGCATTCCTCTTCTTACAAGAACGCTCTCTGAACGCTAATATGAGAAACGATAGTTAACTTTATACAACTGTCCATTACAGTCTTTCCTCCATTTAGTAAAATCTATCAAGAGCTGACCCGCTCATCACCGCGTTGCTCTAGCGAATGAATGTTCTTCTAAAAACTCGGAAGCATCCGAATTTTATATCCTTTTCTTTTTCTCTCAAAAAAATGCTTATTCCGCCTC
Source organism: Teleogryllus occipitalis (assembly GCA_011170035.1). Lineage (NCBI taxonomy): Eukaryota > Metazoa > Arthropoda > Insecta > Orthoptera > Gryllidae > Teleogryllus > Teleogryllus occipitalis. The sequence goes on along the minus strand of BLKR01002627.1, from coordinate 179,929 downwards.
TGCTCTGTCATTTCAACCTAGCGAAAATGATCCTTAACCCCTATTGCTTGTCACATAGCGACCCCCTCGCGATCGTCTATTGACATCCCTATAGTCTACGTCAAATAAAATGACATTTCCATAATAAAAATGGTTTGTCATTTTGGTATATCACACTATAGTTTTGTAACTTTAGTACCTTTTCAGTACATAAAGAATAAGATTCCTCTGCAGTTTATTTGTAATGACATTGTAGAAGTCCCATTTTTGTAAAATCAAAATAAATTGAAATGGAATTACAATTTTTTGCATTTCGTTTAAATTCTAGGCTTCTTTCTTACTAGTTGCATGCTTGGAACCCTCAGTTCAAAAACGTTTAAAATTGCTTTTAATTTCAACTGTATTTATTGTGGTTAAAACGTTGAAAATTGACCCTTTATGCCACGTTAAAATGTTAGTAAATGACACTGCTTTCTTATACTTGGGTTTTTCTAACGTGGCGGCTGAGGATATTATCTCAAATATGGAATTCGGCACAACATTTTGAGTTATTCTCAGTCCTGCCGCAAGGTGTCACATGATCGCGACAGCATCAAGCAGTGCTGCAGATCAAGCGACTCTAGCAGCAGGACTGAGAATGACTCAAAACGTCGTGCCGAATTCCATCATTGAGATACTACCCTCAGCCGCCACGTTAGAAAAACCCAAGTATGACATGCCGCACGGTGGCCAGCGACTTCTTGCCAGGCATTTCGAAGTTCAAGTGTGGACACGTGGCTCTAGACGTATTTGGTGGAGCGCAAACCGAGCAAAACTCCGTGGGCTGAACCGCACACTTACATCGTGTGTACTATTCGCGCAACTTTTCTTGAACGATGGATTGAAGGAATGCGGGCGGAGTGGGGGTATTAGTTACAAAATCGACCACTAGAGTGTTTACAGTAATGCCAACTTATGGAAATCAAAGCCATAACTGCTACGTATGCGGCCAGGATGTGGATATTGATGGATATGTATCTGCTTTGGCCATTTCTTTAGAAAAATACGATCAGAAGTTCTCAGTTTCAACAGTAATTTAAGTTTCTTACGCGCCAATGAAGATGTGTTGGGAATATCATCAGTGTTCGCTGCGAGCTTTGGTCTTCAACTGTTTATTGCTCTAAGGAGGGGGAAGCAAAGTCGACGTTCAATAAAAGTTGCGCGGGCAATATGTGTCTCAACACAAGCGCAGCTCAGCCTTTATTTTTTTGTGCTAGTTACGGATGCGCGCACATACAGCTAGCGGTCCTTGTGAAGGTGAAGTAAAACTACAGATAGCTGCTGCTGAAGTAAATGGATTTTTTTGTGAAATTGTGTTTATTATGAGCTGGTTAAAAATTTTAAAAAATAAGTTGTGTTGTTTCTTGACTTCGTGGTTTTATATTCCTACAATTTTGGGCAAGGGCAAGTCATTAAATAACACTTAAAATTACATAGAACTGAAGTTTCAACCCTGCATCTTTTTCACTTTCAAACATGAATAAGATCTTTCAGCGATGCAATTACTAATTGGTGTGCAGACAATCATCCCGTATGCAGTATCAACATTAGAATACATCATGTGTAAGTCATTTTCACGAAGAAACTTCATCAGTTCCAATTGAGACAAATGTTCATTTTTTTCTAAACACAATGTGCGTGGAAGTGTAACATTTCATTTCCCAATGTACCTTCTAAATCCATGTCACAGAAGCCTCGCCACGATTTTGATTTTTCTTGTACTGCATTGCTTATATTCAAATTTCAAAGATCTAAAATCATGAAGAACTTTCCATTTATCTTCTTGTAAGCTTCGTTTATACGATTTATCTCGCAAATTAAGTTATCTAAAATTATATAGAACGTATTGATTTTGAAGTGAACGTGGGTCATTTGTTCGTTAATTATTTATTAAAGGTTACACGTTTTGATCAATTGAGTTAAAATGTGGACATGTGAAGCACATATTTTTGGGCAAACGAAATTTCAAGTGATTTCTTTGATTTTTAACCAGAGACATCACAAATTGAAGCAAAAAACTAGTGCTAGAACAACACGTACTTTTTCGCCCATATTTCATGCAAAATTGCGTATAAAATACACAAATATTCGAAAAATTGCACATGACCTTAGTTCAAAATCTATCTTTAAGGAAAAATTACATTAAGGTAAAAAATCTCGAATTTTAATATTTTTATTGTAGAAAGACTCCGAAAAAAGTTTGAACTTTACATGTTCCATTATCTTAAACGTCCTTCAGACTATCCAACAACAAAATTTTATCAAAAATGATAGAGCCATTCTTTTTATTTTTTCGAAAATGTTCGACTTTGTGTAAAGTACCCCCTAAAATTAAAATATGGGTTTCAAATTCAGGTGGCTGTGACATCGGTCAGATCGATTGGAGAATATCAATTTGGGAGAAATAGAGCTGAAGGTTTTAGCCGCTAGCGTTGTTCACAGACGGACGGACGTTTGGTCGTCATTCGATTTTTCGGTATCAAGGACCCACGAAACATGGATTCTGGCTACATTTACTCGTAAACACAATAATACAAATGTATAAAAAAATTGCGGCTAATGTAAATATTAACGATGTGAGAGCAAGTCAAAAAATTTCATTTTTGTAAGTTATGAAAAATCAAAATAACAGAGCATTATAGAGTTATTGTGATCATGAGTTTATTTATTACTACTTCTACCAAAAGTTTAAAGAAAAAAATTGAAACCGTTTTTGGGAAAATGTTGGTTTTGTTATTTTTTAATATTGCGCGAAAATTACTAACATTTTCAAAAAACGTACAAGACGTTAATGAAAGAACTCATTATGCAGAAAAATTTTACTTCAAGGAAACATCTGTAAATTCAGTTTGTAGTTGCAAGAAGACTCCGATGACATTTCAAACTTTAGGAACTTTCGAAAATTCAGAGTTACAGTGAAAATCGTACCCATGCCACCTTTATAAGTGCATTTCACTCTATTCATGCAAGAAATTTAAAGTAAGAATTTGGAGCCATTTTTGAGAAAATTTTGAAAATGCCGTAGTGGCTTTATGTAAACTACCCCCAAAAATTAATGAATGCTTTTCAAAATCGCAGAGCTTCGAATGAGGCTAGATCGACGAGGTTTATTCAATTTGGCAAAAATTCTATGTATAGTTAAGTCGCTAGGGTTGTTCACATACACCAGACAGGCAGACGGACAGACAAGAGGGAGGGACATTTTAAAAAACACTTTTTCTGTATCAGAAGACCTCAAAATGTGCATATCCGTTGAAATCTCGAAATCAATTTTCCGCAGCATAACATTAACTTTTTCTATACTGCGTTTATACGTGCGTATACGACAGAGTACAAGAATACGTGTTGTCATGCTGAAAATTATAGTTCTAAAAATAGATATTTATGTCACGAGTCCTCTAAACGAGTCTTTAAGGACACAGCCGGAAGGTTAACTGCGAGGCGGAGCGATAGCGAAGCCGAGTAGTTAACCTTCCGGCTAAGTCCTTAAAGACTAATAGAGGACGAGTTACATACAATGATTTTTGTTATTTTAGTTTATCGCTTATTAAAAATAAACTTTTATCACTTTCGCGAGTTCAGAATTGTCATTACTCTTGATTTTCTGTAGCAAGGGTTGGTGGTTATGGATGCTTTGTTTGTGATCAGACAGTTGAATGTTTTTTCTACTAATGCAAGCAGATTTGGAAAAATGTCTGGGAAGTGTTCATAGCAACGGCCGCTAAAATGATCGAGAGTCCATTAAAAATATTTTAGCGGTCGTTGCTATGGACGCGCTCTTAAAGCAGTATTTAGATGGTTGGTTGCTAAGGGGCTAAGTGCGTGTTTACTAACGTAAATAACAAAAAATGAATTTTCTTAATTTTTTCCTGTAGTTAACTAAATATGCTCATTAATTTCATGGAAAATCGTTAATTATCTCTATGTTAATAACATGCGTGTAATAAAAATTTCACCGTGCAATTAAAAACTCATACCTACCAATCAGAATTCAGAAAAATCGTCTCGCAGAGCGAAATCGTGTTATTAAGAGACTATAACACACACGAAGCAAAGGTATCTGCAGTCGGCCATGAAACGTGAACCAAAAACTTCATAACACATTTCGTAGCTACAACTACGTATTAACAACGAATGAATAAAACTAAATTGGGTAAGTAAACGTCAAGCTATCTGACTTATGGTATAACATAATAGTTATTTATGTTTCAAGGGCGTTAAGTAGATGTTTTTGACCCGAAGGCGACTTCCCATCCCGAGGGTCTCTGGCCCGAGGGGTTGGAAGTCGCCTGAGGGGCAAAAACATTTAGTAACGCCCGTGGTGCATACAGAACTTTATGGTTTACTAGTTCGTTGCTGGGTCAAACAAGAATTCAAAACATTTTATATTTTTTCTTGCGTCAAATGCGAAAATATGCATTGTTTTAGTCATTTGTCAATATGATGTCAGATAAGCAAAACAGTGTGTATCTAATTACAATTGCATAATCCGTCATTGGACTCATTTGTTAGTACAAAATAAAAGAAAATTAAGAACTACGGAAATTCTCGCAAAAGCTAACAAAACTACGAACAGCGGCTTCCAGTAAAATCTCGGAAAATATATGAAAATGTTTATGGTATATTTGAAAGTTATATAATAATAACAGTGCAAATTGAGTTGATGAAATAGTGCTTTTAAGTTATTTGCTTCTATATTCAAAAGTTATTTAGAATATGTCATAATACAAAAAAAAAATTCAAAAATGTTAGCCGATGTTTCTTATACATCTTATTACTACGAGTAGTACTGCTACTCAAGAAACACATACATGTCTTTAAAAACGTAACAGTGAAAAATGAGTGACTGGTGGCAATTGTGTATTCACGGGAACATTCCAAAATTGTAATTTTCATGTCAATTAAGCAAAATAATGTTTATGAGGAGTTATTTTACTTATTTGAGCATTGTTCCATTTATTTATAAAACTTTAATAAATCGAATTCACAAAATTGTTGTATGTATTGTGTTGGTATTAGAGCGGACCATAAAGTATTCAAAAGACCCGAGGGCATAAAGAATCCCGCGAGGGTATTAATAATAGTTTTTCGCGGTTTGTTTGAGGTTTGTAAACACACAGCAATAAACTAGTAACCCATAAAATATTTAACGTGAAATTATGAAATGTTTCACATGTAAAACGTTTGGTCTTAGGATGTCGAAAGTAAAAAATGTAAACGTCAGGGATATTTACCAGTTCTAAAATGTAAGCTATAGCAAAACTGTGTCAGAAGTAACTAGTTCCCCCGCCCATATTTATTCATGTATTCTCTCTCTTACCTGTCTTTACTTTTCGTGAGAAGTAATGTGTTCATGACTTTGTCAGCTTCTAATATTTTATCAGCAATATGTTTAGTTACTTTCATTTGCAAATATTTCGTGGAAACATAAACAATACAAGGCCCACTAAAATAAATCTTATTCAGAAGCAATACTACGTCAAATGCACGCCACAGGTGGAAAAGATGTGTTGATTTTTTTAAAATCTGAATTATTCGTAAATGGAAACGAAAAAATATTGAACGTAACATGTGTATAAAGGGGGTTACTTGCATTCATGGTATGTAAGAAAACTCGCTATCGTCGTTCGTTTTCTTGAACATACCTTTCATGCAATTATTCCCCTCTTTATAACTCGTTAAGTTAATTACTAATATTTAATTCTTAACTGACTCCTGTCCATTAGCCATTTTGGCTTCTATTTATTTATTTATTTATTTATTTAGTCAAAACAGTCTAAAACTGTATGTGACGTATGGGGGAGAAAATCATTTTCTCCACTTCCAGGTCCTTCTGTAGATATAACGGGACATGGAAGATGTGTTATAGGTTGTAAATAGATGATGTACAGGTTGTATTGCCAGAACAATAAATAAATAATGAAGTGCGCACGAAAGTGCATAAGATTGCCAGAAAAATAAGCAATCAAAACCTTTTCTGACAAGGAAGTAACTTTTTTATACCAATCTTTAAAAATTGAACACTTCCACTCATATTTCTTTCTTGATTTGTTTGGTAACAATGGTTTTGTAGCAGCATTTGCCGATATTTCTATTTCCGAATCAGAACTACCATCAGTCATGTCGAAAAGTATACAAGTATATAAAGTATTTCAATTGTTCTCCTTGTTGAGAACAGTGTCGCCACTAATTGGGGGGGGGGGGGGATGTGAATTCTAAAAGAAGGCGTAGGACGAAATTTCACATTAAATTAAAAGTTTTACAAAGTTGATTAAACGTACGATATTCGTATTGTAACATCTGATTACAAATTTCTAATCTCGTATTGTAATCAGATGCTTTACGACATTTATATCATAAATAACTATTACATCATGATAAAGGTCACGCCGTTTTACGAAAGTGAATTTCATTTTAGTCAATAAGTCAGATCCTAGCGGAAAAATTGGAAACTACTAGAACTCGACTTCGTAAAGATATGTTTTGATTACATGTTATTCTTTGGCCACGTTTTAACAGTTGATTGTGTGCGTTCTTGGCACCAACTTCTTGCAAATTCGCCATTGCGACTTGTTGTTGCGTGTGTCGCGCGCCAAACCGGTAATGTGAAGTTTGTGCTTTGAGTCGTATGTGAAGTGCAGCTAGTGCTAATTGATGGTGTTCCGATTTCCTCATAGCAGAATTGAGGTTGTGTATTGAGAGTTTCTTCGCAAATTTCAGGTGAACGTTGAGTTCTTCACGAATAATTATGGCGAAGGTATTTTCTGAGGGCGCCAAAGTATTTGCGAAAGTTAGGGGCTATCCTGCTTGGCCCGCAATGGTACAAGGTGTCGCAGATTCCACTCCTAACAAAACAAAATATCATGTATTTTTCTATGGCACGTCTGAAACAGCAGTGTGTAAGGCTGAAGATTTGTATCTTTATGCAGAAAACAAAGATAGATTCGGAAAACCATTGAAAAGAAAAGGATTTAATGAAGCTCTTCAACAAATCGAAGGGCGAGCTCCGGTGACAATGCCAAAAAATGATGGAAAAATTGGGGAAGAAGGGGACAGTGATGCAGAGGGAAATTTGGTTATTGACGAAAATCCTGCGTTGAAGTATGGAGAGAAAAAGGCTGTGAAGAGGAAACGGGAAAGTGGCCCCGAAGAAAACGATGGTAAACTTCCCGTTGCTGTAAGTAATGGATCTATCGTACGCAAACGTTCATCAGTTCCAGTACCTAAACGCTCTAAAAGGGAGAGTTTGCCCCGTGAAACTATCAGCGGGAGTGGAAGTGGTGGCCCAAGCACTCCAGATTCTAAGACAGGGGAGGGTCCCTCTTCACCCAACAAACCTGAAATTATTAGTAGGTCAGGTCGTAAAATAAAGCCAAAGAAATTTGCAGATGAAGAAACTTTTGACCACACAAGTACAAGTCCTGTTGAAGCTGGTATTTCTGTGACCAAAATTGTGCCTTTGGATGCCTTTGGTGCTGGTGTCAAGAGACGTCAGTCTTCGACTCGACACAGTGGCAGTGATGCAGAGGCTGAGAAAGAAAGAAGTGGAGAAAAGGGCCATGATCACAGGGAAGATGTTGAATCTGCTCAAAATCAGATAGCTGGAAGACGTATTCGCCAGGATGAAGAAAAGAAAATGATGGTGTGGAGTGAAGCAATGGAAAAGAGAAAGGCCCGATTGAAGTGGCTCAAAAGTGAGGCTCGAATGGTAGAATTGGATGCATTGATCAAAGGTCATCTTAGTCTTTCCAAAGCAAATCCGGAACATTGTTTGGGTTTATTGGAAGATATGTGTAACTTAACACTTGAACCTCTTATGCTGAAGAAACATCCTCACATTGTAGAAACTATTAAAAGGCTTCGAAGATATGTTGGAAATGTTGATGCATGGAATTTTACAACAGAACAGAAGGCAGATTTTAGCTCTCAAGCCTGTTTAATTAGAAATAAAGCAGAATTTGTATACAATAAATTCAAGGCAATGTTCACGGTTCCAGAAGGTCGCACGTTTTGGCAAGTTTTTGCTGATAATGTCTCTGATTTTCAGAGGAAGACTCAAGATTGGCCTATGAAAAAAATATATGCCTTGGTGGTGGACCCAACAACAGAAAACAAATCTCGAAAATCGAAAGCAGACGAATCTTCCAAGAGAGAGCAGTCAGATGGCGAGTCTGATGGAACTGTCCAAGGAAGTGGCACAAGAAGCAGTCCACTAACAAATGCAGCTGCAGATTCCGATTCAGAAAGGGCACATTCTGGAGATGAAGTGGAAGATGACAATTATGAGAAATCTTTGCATAATTTGGATTCAAGTGATCCAACATCTGAAGATGCTGATCAGGTTGAATAAATCATTAGTTCCTTGAAATTTAAGAACGTGGAGAATGAAAGTAAAATGTACGATTTGTGTACTTGAGAAAAATACTAACCGTGATGTTGGATGATATGAACGAGTTCTGAATTAGTTTTGAGTTTCTTAGACTGTCATTTATTTTCTGTTAAGATAAAAGATTGTTTATTGTATCCTATATTAAAAATGTTATAAGCAAGACTGTGAGGATTGCGAGTGGTGTTCGTGGTACTCTTCATAAACTTGTATGAAGAAAATGCAAAGGACTAAAAGGAGGCAAGAGACTGGTGATAATTCCTCATGAGATTTTATGAATACAGTGTAATAGACCGTGGCCTTGTGTGGTTGGATAGAATTTCTTTACTCTTCCATAGTGACTGTCTTTTGCAGCAGAGTGAAATAATTGGCTTGAGCAATAACTTCAGTGGTATTTTTTTTAATGACAAAAACAAATTCCCTTTTTCTTGGACTGCAAAGTGAAGAAAACAGACATGAACTTTTAATTTTATGGAGTGTTACAAAAGATATTCTAAATTTTATGTTTAATAACTGCTACTGGCCTATAATTTGGAGCAATTAACATCCTGCAAATTTAATTCTGAATTTGAAGTTGGTTTCATGGAATACTTGTCACAGTCGTTAGATCTGAAAAGAAAGTCTTTTTGAGTGACATGTATTAAGTTTTTCTAAAAGAATTTGTATTTTACATTATTTTGAGCCAGTTTCATAAATGTAGAAGTTGTCTTGTACCTGTTACTACAAAAATTAATTTTCTTTAATTGAAGAAGCTGTATTTAGAAATATTAGAGATAATTTTTTACGTGAAGTGAAATAAATGATTTTTTGTGAAGAGAATAAACTTTATTTATCTCTTTTCAGTGATTGTGTGTGTACCAGCCTTTCCTGTAATGTGGTAGATGTGCCCCTGAGGTCACAGTTGATGCATTAGTTTTACCTTGTCTTTGTCAACAATGTCTCACGAAAAGTCATTCTTGCTTGACAAAGCACATCTGAGCACTCTTTGTCAATTCCAAAGAATCAAAGCAAGTGCAATGGGGATGAAATTATACCATTCCATGCTCAAACTTAGAGGCACACAGGAATTTAATCATGCTTTTCTTCATTATCATGTTAGTGATTTCAATTTGTGGATTTACTGACGTTAAAAAACCATGCGACATGGGCAGAAGTATTCTGTGCAAGTTTTCTTAAATTTTTGGGATCCCTAACCTGACTTGCATCCATGTTAACTTGAATTAAGAATACAGGTAGTAACAAATGTGTTTTGGCAAGAACTTATAAGAATATATTTTCATCCATGTAATAAAACCGTTTACAAAGGCAAATTGATTACAGATTTTGATTATTATTTGTTGTGGTGACCTTCATGAAGAAATTTACTTCCTGCCAGAACATGGAGAAAAGTTATTTGAATAACAATATCTCCCACTAAACGCTAGAAGAAGTGCACAGACGGTAAAGTTACATTTATGCTCAGAAGCAAAAGAAGGGGCCATCTCAACATTTGCTGAAAGGGTCGGAGAAACTGGAAGAAAAGCCTGAGTGAGATGGGGATCGTTGATACAGCAGCTGAGGTACATTACTTATTACAAGCTATTTAGTTTTTTAGAATTGTACAATCCAAATAGTGTGCTGGCCTGGATAGCTAAGGCTGAAGATCTTTAGCTTCCTCATGCCTGAAGGGTTACAGGTTCAAATCCTGTCTGGGGCATGGATGTTTGTGGATCTCCATATACTGATACTCTTACCCCGAATGTTACTTCCAGTGGTTGCTCTATGACCTTAGTTGTTGAAAAGCAACCTTAAATAAGTAAAATAAAATCCAAATGATTAATAATTTGAATATCATAGGTAGCATCAATATTACTTTCCTTTTTTATGTTTGTTGTAGTCTTCAATTTTATAGGAAAAGTTAGGCTGCAGAAAATATTGTACTTAACACTTGAGAATTGATTTTAATAATTTAATGCCATCTGATAATGTGTTGTAAAATAATGTACAGTGAAAGTGAATTTATTGCAGTGAGCTGTTGATACTGACTCTTGATGAATATGATTACTACATCAAAGGTTATAGATACATTTGTATTTGCTGAAAATATTCACCCACACTTAAAAAATGTATAATGGTTCCAGTGCTTTAATATCTGTAAGTTCAGATTTCAATATTAAATGTCCTGTGTCAAACTCATTTTTTTTGTAACATTAAAGTGTGCATAAAACTTAATTTTTGATAATTAGTGAAATATTTGTTATGAAGCACTATAATTTGATTAATGTTAATTATTGTGAGGGGGTCAACAGTTCAACAATTTTTGACAAAGGTGTCTGCAACAAAAGGGAAATAGGGAAAATCGAATCTGGTAATAATTGTGTGAATTGAACAGCAGAATATGGAAATAATTGAAGTGGTACAATTAGTTATTATCCAAGATTCATTTTAAAATGTGTTTGACCTTTCAGGTATATTGTGGCCACTAAGATTGGGATGATTGTGGAGTTGTGAAAAATTATGGTAGATATCTGCAGTTGAGTTTTGCTTGTAATACAGTTAGTACGAATTAATCAAGGAAAATCAAGAGTGCAGTGAAATTAGTGTTAAATTGTTGTTTTTCAGAATGTTCAGATGTAAACAACACTTTTGAATTTAATTACAAATTGGGAAATAATTTGATCTTAAATGGCTTCTTGCGAGAAGAGACCTATGTATCAAAGGGGAGTTCTCTGCCTAAAGTTTTTTAATGTATGATAGATCATGAAAGTTGAATTTTGACACTTGCAAAAACTAAGATTTTTTTTTTATTACAATAAATTTGTTATTAAGGATCAAAAGTAATGAACAGGATGTATATTGTAGAATCTTTCAAAAAAATTAAAAAATACATTATAGACATTTCCAGGCAGTAAAGATTATTGCATTGTTATGTTTATTCGAATGGATTAAAAATTGAGTGGAAAAATAAAATTAACATAAATAATGTAAACATTAAATGTTTAAATGACATAATAGAACAGTAAAAAAGCATATTTTTTGCATTAGTTGTTAGTTTGAGTAAAATATATAGTCAATGTACATAAAGAGACTGAACATTATTGTGTTACTGAAAACAAGTCCCTAACTCGTTTTCAAAGCTGTTTTAAATGTTCAAATATGCAACTCCCCTTTCCCAAAACACTGGTTAAAATAGTGCTCACTGTCTCGAGTAGTAACTGATTCCATCTTGGACCTTGTGATATATTGTGGAGTTCAATCCAGACCTTCATCTAAGCCCAATTCAACACTTAAATTGCAAGTTAAAAATATTCATCCAACTTTCAAACACTATAATATGAAAAATTTTGCAAATAAAATGTTGAAATATGACAAAATATTTAAGTTTCTTAAATAAGTTCTAGAATATGTTGTCTCTGGCCAATTTTCAAAGACAATAAATTATTCACTTCATATGTTTTCTTTCATGTGAAGTGAATGCTTTAATTTGTCTTTGAAAATTGGCCATGCAAGATACATCAAAAGAATTAACAAACGTAAAATAAAGTACTATTCCTAGAAATATGGATAATCAAATCACTTCCAAAACACACATGTCAAAAAGCCTGATCATAACAAATGAACAAATATGTAATTAAATTCAAATTTGGCATTGTATTGTGACAAATATTTTTTTAAGAGCTTGTTGTTAATAAATTCTTACTGTTAGTAATATTTTACTAATCAGAAGTTGTTATACAGTGATATATTAAAGATTTTCACTTCTTTAGGAAGAAAACTATACAAGTTTATGAGTCAAATCTGTTTTTTGAAGTTTAGGTTAACATGATATTGCCTAACAAATCGAAGATATTGTTTACAAAATAGGAGACCCTCTCATAACCAGCACCCATGGATCCAGGACATCGTTAGTGGGGGAAAAAGAAATTGGAGAAATAAAAGTGCAAATAAATGAGTATAGCCTAACACTTTCGTTTTAATTATGTATAGTAGATATTGATACACACGATACATACTACACTAAATTATGACGAATTAGAATTCAACCTTTCTCAACAATGTGCACGGGTTGGCATCAAATAGGACACGAGAATTTGAGGGGGTATGGGGATTGTATACGAGCGGTTCCACTGAATTGAAATTATTTGCATGTGAAAATTGTGTGTTCCTATCTATCATGCTGATTTAAGGCCCATCTGAATTTTAAAGGAAGGCCAGTAGACAAAATAATTGTACTGGAATCCAAAATAAAAATAAAAAAAAATTATACATGCATTTAGCACCTCGTAAATTTCTCGAGAATTTTTATGGATGATTTGGATTTAATTTTTTTATTTCTCATAAAAAAATTTAATAAGGTGGGGTCAGTACTTTCTTTCACAAACAAGCAGCATTTTTTAAAAAAAGTCCACTGCAAGAAAGTAAATACTGCATGCAAGTTTATAATTTAAACTTCATTTTTGATAACGTTAACCTTCTAGATTTGTCATGTGAAGACAACTTTTACATTCAAATAATTGCCTATCAATACACATTTCCATCTTTTAATAAATAAGTGTTAAAACAAAAATCATCAAAACCTGACTCCTTGCCATATCAAGATTTAAACATGGAATGTACTAATATTGTTAAGTTATGACAAAAAAGCATTTATTCATTATAACACTAGTTTACATTTGTCTACGCTAATTGAATGACTGTTTTCCTTTGCAGGTTTTATACATTTGCCAAATATGGGTTTGTCTGATGACTTGTTTGAAAAATTAGTCGTTTTAAAAGGAAATTCCATTACTTTGTGCTAGAAAGATTTTTGATATTTGAAAATGTTTAGACATAGTTACAATAGTTATTGTACATAAATATGTATGACTGTTAATTACTAATGAAATGGTATGTATTTAACACATCAAATCCTAATGTAATATGTGTATGTATTTAAATACTTATTTATAAAGTATTTTGGCAAAGTATTTAAATACTAAATTTTAAATATTTTGCCCAACCCTGATGATATCTTAATATATCTGTAACAAGTATTGTAGTATAATGCCTAGGCCAATGACTCTCCATCTCAAAAGAGGTTTTTTGTCGTTACACTAATCCTTTCAGCAAATGCAGATATGGCCCCTTGTTTTGCATCGGGACAATATATATAACTTCACTCTCTGCAACCAAGAAGATGCATGCAATTGTATTCCCTCCACATCACGTTTGACTCATTATACATGATTGTAATTGTGTATGTGGCTCAATAAAATATTATTAAAAAACAATAAAGAAGTATTCTCGAAACATTTGCTTTAGTAGGCATACATATATAAGAAAACATTGAACTTTCTTGTTGAGTCCTACAATTAGGTAGCAATTTAGCATCACACAATAGTTGAGAGAAATACAACAGAGACCAAGAGATTCAGAACTAGGTGCAAAGCGGTATGCTTTGCACCTAGTTCCATTGCATTTTTCTGACTTTTGCAGTGTTAGGTTGTATCTCTCTTCCATAACGAAATTTAGTTTATCTTACTTTTAAGCTCTAATTCCTCATAATGCAATTCACAGATTATACTCTATTCTCTCTAGAAATGTGCAAAGGTTTTCAGATTTGGGATATAACAATCTCGCTGAACTTACATCAGAATAAAATGGATCAAAAAACCTTTCACCAGAACGGGCACAGCAGATAATAAAACATGTTACATAAAATTTCTTTTTATTTTTGGTACAAAACACTTACATTGAAAAAAGAAAGCTAAAAAACTATTTGCACTGTCATATCACTTCTATTCCTTTACACATGGAAGGTTTCATATATCTCGTTCACATCTTCTATCAAATAAAGCCAAAGCACTACCTACAGCATTGAACATAAAAGTGAGAAAATTGCAAAAGCAAACATGTCAATAAAACTGGTAACTAACACTGTACTATATAAACAGTAATAAAGATTATAATAGAAACTTGAAAAAAATCTCACAATAAACAGATCTGTGTACTTCTGTGATTACAGAATAGAGAAAATATAATATAAGGAATGTAATTCCTTCAAGACCAAAATAAAATATTTCAGGTTAGAAATTCTAATAACTCAATTATTATTAATTATAGATCTACAATCTGGTTTCTTTGCATTGCCTATTTGAGAAACTGTACATAGCAAACAGACAACTTGATACAAGCAAGAACACATCTTTTTTATTTAAATAGAATGTCCAATTCAGAAAAGTATATCCTATAAAAATGTTAGGATAGTACTAGTAATAATTACAGATACTTAACAAATTAGTATTATTTGTAAATATATTTACTCAAATAGAAAAACAAGAAAATTTCAGTAAGCAAGACAGTCCAAACATCTATATTTGTACACAACAGTGGTTTTATTACTCAATTCATATTCAAGACTAAATTATCAGAAAATGGAATTCCACAATTGCTTTTTTTGAACTTGCCAACCAGACTTTACAAAGAAGATCTGTAATTAAATTTATAGTTGATATTAAATCAATTTTCAAATCACCAATGTCAAAAATTATCCTGAGATACAAAGGAACCTTGTGAATTTAGATTTTCCATGATTGTAATGTCCTAGTATTGCACTTTGAAAATAAATTACCATGAATTATTCTCAAAATATTAAGAGTTCTTGATCTGTTCATTACTTAATCAAAGAATTATATTGTTTAAAACACTGATATAATCTTCATAGAATAACAGCTCATGAATCACTTATTTACTTTAAAACATTTCAATCTAATTCACAATTACTCAATAATTCTTTGGTGCTACCCTGTTTCAATTAAACTAGGAATCAAATCACTGTAGGAAATTATAATTTATTTTCTTCATATCAAAACTTCCAACTTTTTCAAATGCCATGTACACATATCTTTACATGTTCACATACTATTTGGTAAAACATTTTCATTCGAGAACATAACACTATATAGTTTATATACATACATTAACATGTTGATGAATAAACATGGGAATGTTTTCAATTCACAACAATTTCATACTTAACGTATTTTCAGTATTTTTCATTATGTTTAATGATAGTTACATTTTCAAAATGAATTTTTGAAAATATACAAACTCGTTTAATACTCCACATATGTATTAATGTCACCACAATCTTTGGGTTTTAGCAGTGCACACAGAAAAAAATCCTGTACAAACTTTTGCAGTCCAATCACTGATTAACACATATTTTACTTTTCCTTTTCAAAGAGGAAAAGATGCTTTGCCTTCTCAAAATCTCTTATATAAAACAACAAATGACATGGAAATGGTATCATTGCACAGGATGTTCTTACCAAACTGTTGACTCCAAAGATTCTCCTGTAACCATGATTGAGAGGCTATTATCATTCTTCTTCCTGTAAACCATTTTCAGCATCACTACTGTAACGTGATTCCGCATCTGTCTTCTTAACATCGGTTTTTTTATTTTCAACCTGCTTAGCAGTAGGATCTTCCACCATTGCTAGAAATTTATTCTGATCCCATTTGTTTGTCTTGTTCTTCAATTCTGCAACACTTTCTAAGAAAACATCGTGAAAGGTACTTATATCTGTTACATTAAACATCACTGCAAATTCATCAATTATAACCTTTGCCTTTTGTTTAACTTTTTCACAAATGCCTGCGAATGACTTCTTTTGCTCTTTGGAATACTTCCATCCCACAGGATTGCCAACATATCTGCAAAGCTTTTTTATGGTTTCCAAGACATGAGGATGCTTCTTCAACATTAGAGGTTCAATACCAATATGATGAAATTCATTTAAAATCAACAGACCTTGTTCTGGATTTGGCTTTTTAATATTGAATTCAATCTTCAAACGTTCCTCCTGTTTTAACATTTCCAATTCCTTCTTCCAAAATTCCAGTTGTTTTCTCCTCCGCTCCTTCACCCTGATCAACAAGTTGGCTGTTGCATCCTTCTTGTTTACACCTTTCAGAGGAATGTTTGTTGCTCCAGTTGCAGAAGCTTCTTTAGCATTTTCTGGAAATGCTGAAGCTGAGGCAGTGTTAAAAGCTTCCTCATCTGCAAATCGCTTTGGTTTGATTTTACGGCCTGAGCGACTTACTATTTCTTGTTTGGATGATGGGGATTGGTCATTACCCTTTGCATCTCCGCCTGAGGAAGTACTATCTTTCTTTAGGCGTTTTTGTGCGGGAAGGGATCCACGTCTATTTTTAACTTCACTTGTTGAAGTTGAGGGCCCACTTACATTCAACTTTTCGTCGCCATGGTCACCTGTGGCATCACTGTCGCGCTTCCTCTTAATTGGCTTACCTAACTTGGCTGAAGGGTTTTCATCAATAACCAACGATCCTTCATCATCATCCTCGTCACCTCCTTCATTCTGAGTATTGCTCCTGCGAGGAAGTGCAGGCACAGGAGCTCGACCTTCTATTTGTGCTAGACCTTCGTTAAAAAGTCTTCGTTTCGAAGGCTTCCCGTAATTTTCTTTGTTTTCAGCATATGGATAAATATCTTCGCTTTTGCATACAGCAGTTTCTAAAGTGCCATAAAAGAACACATGATACTTTACTTTGTTTGGCGTTGCATCAGCAACGGCTTCGACTCTCGCTGGCCACGCAGGATACCCGCGAACTTTGGCGAAGACTTTGTCTCCAACTGAAAATTTCACCATTTTCTATCCTTTCTATTCTATACTCATTTACAACGTGAACTTTATAAAAATAAACAGACAACGCACACGAATAGTGGAAGACAACCAGTAGTTTTATAGCACAATGGCGCGAACATACATCAAAGTAAAATTACAAGCTAGGAGCAATCACTGCGTGGCGTCGCTTATACTCAGAGTGTACATACTTCTGTCATCGTTGAATTTCAGTGTTCCATTTTGGTTAACCACTGAGCGGGAATTTCGAATATAATTAAGATTATGAAATGGTTTGTTACAAACCGTTTGAGTTGTTGGCAATGGCAATGGTTTCATTTAGACATTTCATTTCGATTCAGAAATCAGATAATTCCTAATAGAAATTAAGATACTAAGTTGAGAACTCATCAATGCAAAATCAAACCCAGCAGTGTCAAAGGTGTCTAATTTTCAGAAATTGCATTTGGCTACCAACGAATTGTCATACTTTCTCAAAAATTATAGTTTTTTAAACTTCCCATTCTTTTTAAATATATCTAAACTCTCTAAAAGTGAAAATAGCCCTTCGAGAGAATTTTATTATTGTGTTCCAGGAGCTTTGCATATCATTTTTAGGATATTACTTATTATAGACCAGAATATGCGTTACGTTTATACAGTGGCACCAACGAGATAGAAATCTAGCTAATTCAAGCTCGTTGAGTGGCACAGCTCCGAGTTAAATACCCTATGACGTGTTGGTCAGCGACTCTAGCGATCCGCGCGGCGATCAAGAAATACTACGCCGCCTTACAATTCGTAATACAGCAACAATCTGATAAATCTAACGAAAAGTAACTTTTTATACTAATTTTAATTTCCTTATATATATATATATATATATATATATATATATATATATATATATATATATATATATATATATATATATAACATGTGAAGTAGACGTTTTGAACAATTTGTAAGGAAAGAAATGATTTAAATATAATGAATGATGTCCAATGAAAATGAATAGTGGAATCATGAGGAAGAACAAGTAGTATTTCTATACTGTTAGCGAAAATATCTATGAAAATATCTATGATGCAAGTAATCTCAGTAGTAAATGAGGGTATCTATGAGGTAATATCATACGTGTTAAGAGGTAATATCAAATTTACGCCTTTCCTTTCTAGGTCTATTGGATAAGTAAATAATGGAAATGTAAATTCAATTGCTGCACTTACGAAGATTCATGCTACTGTATTCCCTCCATATACATCATAATTGACTCGTCATACACGATTGTATTTGTATACGACTCAATAAATTATTATTATTATTATTATTATTATTATTATTATTATTATTATTATTATTATTATTATTATTAAATAACAACATAACTCAAAGTTCTTTCCTTCATTATTGCTGCATTTAATTGCAGAACAGTGCGCAATTTTCAACTCACGCATTGTTATTAATGTGTTAACTGGACAAGTATAAGAATTCAGTTGGTGCATATGAAATATGTTCCGATATGAGTCAAATGTAAGGTTAAAACATTGGATCAATGCAATTTTGTGTTATTTAATGACGTGCCCATGAAATTCTAGTAATATAAAACCATGAGGTCAAGAAATGATGGAAATTATCTTTTGAGATTTTAATCAGCTCTTAATAAATGCATTTTCACAAATCTGTATACTTCAGTAGCAGCTATCAGTAGTTTTACTTAGTGTTCATCGGGAATGCCAGCTGTATCCCTAACTAGCAAAAAGAAAAGGGAGGCTAAGCTACGCTACAGTACAGAGAGTGTACTATCTATGCTACAGTATAAATACGTGCATTGTGGTATATAGTCACAGTCTAATAATACAGTCCCGCAGCTCTTTGCCTTTTCCCTATGGTGAAAATGGGCTCTACTGACAGATGTAGAATCACTAGCGCTCCAAGTGGTCAGTAAGCTGGTCGCGCCCTCGTACCATAACTTATGTATGCTAGATCAAGAATTTGACGCCGTAATTATATTATGTGGAACACATAATTCACATTCTAGTCCAATTTTTTCATTTGTTGTTACTAACGAAAGCTTAAAAGTATAAAAACCTAAGAACATCTAATATTCTGTAAAATTTCTTCCAAGGTCGGCAGAGCGAGATCTGACACTCGACGTTTCAGAAGGAATTTCTTCATATTTTGTGGTTTTATATACTCCAGAATGTGAAAATGAAATGAATACTTGGGTTTTGTTCTGGTGAACAGTTGTACAAATAAACAAGAAGCGAGACGCAGAATAACCACATGAAACACATCCACATACATGAAGAAATATATTTATTAGATTTGTTACACATATTTATTATAAATTTTATTTAGATATTACATCAGTGTCATAACACTGTCACAACAATTATCTTCTCTTGAGAGAATGCACACATTAGTGGAGGCCAGTTTATTTACTGTTACCAGGAACACTACGAGGAGGTTCCTTCCATATTCCTGTATAGACAACAGTAAATACAAAAGCTCTATTGAACCTTCATATTCATATTTACATATCACTCAAGAAATGAACAAAGGAAATAATAACTATGTGTACACAATTATATTCATACATTCCAAATTTCTAACGTTTTCCTTCGTTACACGTGTATTTCAATGAAGCACCAATCTTAACGATTAGCACCCTAAATTACTCACAATTAAATATTTCCTTCGGAATATTTTTAATATTGTCTTCGAATTGTATTGAATCACTTCTCTTCGGAATATGCGCGAATTGAGCATTAACTGGCTTCTCTCGAAATTTTCTTCACATAACCTAATGTTACCGGGAACAGAACCATATACCATCTTACTGGCCGCTTGGTGGCGCCAGTTTCGCGCTATATCCAAAACTTTGCTCGAAGGTGTGGGAGTGTGTTACTAGGCTGTAGTATAGTGCTGGCCTCGCCTGAAGAACGTCGGCTTAGGAGATCTCGGGGAGGCTAGGAACCTGAGTTGGAGTGTGATGCAAACGCTACTACGTTAGCAATCAAACACACGTGTTACAAATTTCATCGCAAAATTGTGTGTGATACGTTTTTATTTAAAAATTATTATTTCAATAGTTAGATGTATTTACAATTATTCAACAAATCCTATTTTGAATTTCCCAAACTAATTACGTCCGGCTGGCGCCGTAATTTAATTAACATCCCTCATTTACTGGCAGGGATCTACGCAAATAAATTCGGGGCATTACCTTTTCGTTGACCCTTTGGCAAATACACGGAAGCGCCCTTGAGAGTGACCTGGTTCTGGATCGGAGTCGCTCATGTGGGGGGGGGGGGTAATGAGGGTCAAATTTTTGTTTTTCAATTTTAATCAGAGCGAAAGGGTTCTAAGAACAAGCACGTGCTTTAGAATCACAGATTAGTTATTAAGCTTGTGAAATCAAAAATTCACTAAAACCGTCTAAAATATCGAATTTCCAAAAGTTTGCATTTGACCTCCATTACTATCACATGCGGGTAATGGGAGTCACTAGAGAAGTATGAATTAAAATGAAATCATTGTTTCTTATTTATTTTGTTTACAATAATTGTATGCTTCTAAAGTAATGTGACCTTCAATGTTGTGCAAGATCAGTAGTTCTGGGTCCTGGGAAGTCGGTCAAGTAAGGCCTTTTAAGTGAGTTATTCGATGAATTCTTCATCCGTCCAGTCATTCTTGCTACAGCACCAGGAGGCCATTTAAACTCATTCAGATCAATAAACTATTTTGTTTGGAACAATGGCAGTCACGCTGCGATAATAAGAATCACTGACTATCATTACTTCATTATTTTATGAGCATATTTTTATCATAACTACTCCAAAACTTTTATAGCATGTTTAAAATTACTCGCAATTGATATCAAATGATTTGCTGAAGTACTTTTCTTCCAAAAAATTTTAATTCTTCCAGAAAACTCCAAGTTCACGAGAGTAAGATCTGATTTTCTGAGAGCACTTTCTAACATCAATCACTCACTTTCCCGGTACGAATGCGATAATCGTCGATATAAGCTTTCTTTGGCTGCGGCGATCAACAGGCTATAGTTGTCATGATTAATGGTAGGCAGAAGCATATGTTCCTGCCTTTCAATATGGTTTGTTTACAATATTTATCGATAATTTACCGCTGACTCCCATTATCCCGTGACCCCCATTACACGTTCAAGGCACAATTCTAAAACGCAAACTTACAACAAGCTCTGATGCATTAAGTGACAACACGAGCTGCGAGTCCGAAGTTGAAACAGCAATATTGGAGTTTAAAGCTACGGTAACAATCTTGAAGCAGTTGCGAGTTTAAGTGTTAAGATCGTAATCTCGAAGGAGTAAGTTGAAGCAACAATTTGGTAGTTGCAAGTTGAAGTATGGAGATCGTAGTAATTTTGAAGTGTTAAACTGGAGTAACAATTTCGAAGAGATTTTGAGGCCTCACGCGCGACAAGACGAAGGCTTCCATCCCCCACCTCTGATCGGAATGCTTCATCGTGATTTGCTCAGCATTAGCCATTGGGAGCGGTGGCAAGGCGACACTCGAACCAATGGCTCGCGAGCTCATGTGACACAAAAAGAAATTTCCGTTGCATTTTAGCGTGAAAGTTAGCTGCCCGGCCCCATGGGGGTGGGTTCGCTGCGGTCGTTGGAATGCAGTGCAGCAGGCCTCTATCTTTACAATTATTTACTGGCCAGATAACCCTTGGCCGACGCGCATGTGCGCATAGCGAATCGCTGGCCCCTGCGCTGTTTTGGAAAGCGTCGATCGGTCTCTCCTTCGCACGTGCGTCCATGACGAATCGCGTAGCGTTTCACGGCATCACGCCACACGCAAAAGTAGGGAGCGGCGCTCCGTTACTCCGCGTTTGTCCCCCATAGATGATCCTTTTTGAACGCGGACGCTGGGCGGGATGGGTCTGTCTTAAGTGAAAAAAAGCGTTAGCCCCTTTGGAAGTGTTTCGCGGGCTGAGCGACGTGGCACGCGCTCGTCATATCGGGCATAAATTACAACAGATCTCTTGGAGTCGTAAACCCATGTCGCGTTGTCAAGGGTGGCCCGGGCGGCAGAGAACGGCGGCGGTCAATGGCGGTCGGCCGGCTGCCGGAGAGGCAGTGGTCGGCGGACGGTCTTTGGATGGGATGGGGGCAGACAGGGGGCTTTGACTATGCCAGGTCGCGCGGTTATGGAACAAATATTTCCCTTAATTAATCGCGGGTGGGTTTCTCATGCGCGTTCACGGAGGATGTGACGTTACAGTATTACACTGAAGTGCGTAATTCTAAGTGTACTATATGTTTCTGCGTATACGTGCTAATTCAGATTTTAGTTCGTCATAAGTGAAACTACCACATGAGTTATACCAACACCACCTCTACTCAGAAGGCCTCGGAACAAGCCAATGACGTCATCACATTTAGGCCGATTGCTGCATCGGCGTTTCCTCCCGTCGCATTGGTGTTTGGATGCAAATTTTATCCATGTTCAATGCTAAGAAAAATAAGTATAATTCCAAAGAATACAAATCAACTAATCAGCTGGCTAAAGTGAGGACAGAGCAAGGCGACACTAACTGGATCAGTATTAAAGGCGTGCGACAAGGTTGCATATTATCTTCCAATTTA
This sequence comes from Teleogryllus occipitalis, assembly GCA_011170035.1. Classification (NCBI taxonomy): domain Eukaryota; kingdom Metazoa; phylum Arthropoda; class Insecta; order Orthoptera; family Gryllidae; genus Teleogryllus; species Teleogryllus occipitalis. The sequence goes on along the minus strand of BLKR01002627.1, from coordinate 157,280 downwards.
CTTAATATATACATAGAGAGCATCATGAATCAAGTAGGTTTATATCAGATGAAGACTGAAGTGATAATAGCAGGGCGCAAAATTAATAATTCGAGGTATGCAGACGACACCGCACTTCTCGCGGAAAATGAAGAACATCTACAAATAGAGTTAACAACACGAGCAAGAAATTCGGGCTGCACCTTAACATCAGCAAGACGTCAGTTAATAACGTCAGATGTATGAGCATCGGCGATGAAGCGAACATCTTCATACATGGCCAAATATCAAGACTATTGAAGAGTACATTTTCCTAGGGTCGCTCAACCCGTGACGAAAATTCAAGACAAGCCCTAAAAAGAAGAGTGGGTATGGGCAAAGCAGCAAGGACTAGACTTTTGAAAACCCATGAAAAGTGCGGATGTATCTAGGAACAACAAAGTTTACATTATTAAGACTATGGTATTCCCTGCTGTACTGTACGGTTGCAAAAGCTGGACTTAAAAAAGTCAAGAAGAAATTAGACGCTTTCGAATAATGGACGTGGAGAAAGCTAGTAAGGATACCGTGGACTGCAACACATCGATACTGGAAGACATTAAGCCGTGCTCTTTTTTTTTAATTTGTTGCGTCTACTTTGACGCAACGCGTCTCCAAGCCTCTTGGGGGGCGTTGAGCGCTTTGCGCTTCACGGAGTAATCCTCCATTACTAACAGCGCTTTTTTTTAGTAATCCTCTGTTAATATTATGTCTGTCGCGTCTCGTCGCAGTCGGTTGTCAAGAGGACCGCCAGGTAGCATCTCCGCGTACGCGCCTCCCACCGCGCGCTCCTGCGTCACTACCCAGCGGCCAGAATTAGGAAGGAAAAAGGATAGGGGTAGGGTTTAGGACACTTCACAGGGGTTGGACTAGCCCTTGTTGCAGCCAAACTCGTTTTGTTGGAACAAATTTCACATGAGATTCGACGGGAATCGAACTCGGATCTCAGTGGTGAAAGGCTAGCGACTTTGCAATGAGCCACGAGTTCAGCTCTTCACTTGTAGCCATAGTCACAGGGCATAAACTGAAATATTTTGGACATTTTATGAGAAGAGAAAGTTCATTAGAAAAAGACTTAATGCTGTGGGCTACCGAAGGTTGTAGAGAGAGAAGATGAACGGACGAAATAAGAAAAAAACATAAATTTAGAGTTGGCTGAAATATTCAAATCGACAGCTGACCGCAGGAAATGGAGATTAGTAGCCGCATCCACAGCGAAAATAGAAAGAAGCAACATGTGGCAACCCTAACTGCTGGGAATATCCTTATGTATCACCAGAAGACCTAAGGAAGTACCAACCAACTAGTGTCGAAAATCCCGCCACCATCGGGAGCGGAACCTTATTAGGACCATAGACAAACAAAGTGAGTGCTCTGCGATTAGGACCTCCCAGTCAATGGCACTGCAGTGATATCAGTTGATGCCCTGAGCATCTGAAATTCTGCATACGTTTGCACGTGAAACATGTGAGAATGTCAGGAAAGTGTTTAGACCTTTGAACTGCGATTTACGACGAAGATGGTGGTACTTGATAGTGGCCACTATTGACTTCAAACTAGTCGACAATTTTCTCGCTTCGAAGCAGAAATCCACTTTTGACATCTTTGTTTCGAGAGTGGAATAATTTGACTTAACCGATTTCTGGAAACAGTAGGGAATCTAAAAATATCGTACTGTTTGTCATGCTCCTTTTGCTCCAGTCCATTACCACATACACCTTTAGTGAAAATGCAATTTTATTTTAGGAAAAAATGAACTCCTCACTTCTAGAATGTGTGGTATTAAACAAAAACCCTTCCTAAGATGTTCTGTGAACGAAGAGGAAAGCCTCCAACGAAGAAATATCTCATATATTGTATTTTAACGAGTATATACTCCGATTTAATTGTAACTCGCTGTTTCCTTTACGTGAGTTTTTCTAACGTAGCGGCTGAGGGTAGTATCTCCAAGATGGAATTCGGCACGACTTTTTGAATCATTCTTAGTCGTGTCGCTTGATCTACTGCAATGCGTGATGCGGTCGCGATCATGCGACATCTTGCGACGAGACCAAGAATGTCTCAAAAAGTCGTGCCGAATTCCATCTTAAAGATACTACCCTCAGCCGCCACGTTAGAAAAACCCAAGTAAACTTGTGACACTTGCCACCGAAGCGATAGTGCTGCCCTCACCAGCTCTGAAAATCGCCTGTGCTGGATGTCTTTGAATGTGTAACTTCAAGTTGTGGAAGTTGTGTATATTTCTTTTGTACCTCTATAAACACTGTTGGAAATAAGTTGCAATTAACTCCTGTTCACATAAGAATTCGAGTTTTTTGAATGCTGACGTCGATTCCGAAGAAAATGAAATAAATGACAATAAATTCGCCAATACAGAATTCTGAACTTGTTTGGTGCTGAGAGCATATTTTAATTGCGAAGAAGTCGAATAAAAACCAATAATGTAGACAAAACTGTAAAAAACAGAAAACCTTCATGTAGAGCGATACATATTTTGTTTTATCTTCTGACACCTTTGAGGGTGAAGGAATTTGAAAAACGAATTGCCATTTTTCAGTGTGTATTATACAATTTAAGGAAAAAAATGACAACGGTAGAACTCAAAGACCTGAAAACTGTCCCTGATCCAATCCATCAGTATCCTAAAACAGTGAGATCTTCTGCACTTCCGCTGGTTATTGATAATGGTAAATGTTCTGTTGATATCTGTAATGACTTAATATCATAGTGAGTTTTATTGTTGATTGTATTGTTCCATCTAGGATCTTACAATTGTCGAGTGGGCTGGTCTATCAACAAGGAACCACTAATGATTTTCAAAAACATTATCGCAAAGCCAAGGAAAGAGAGGGGAAAGAAAGTTAGTTCTTCAGTCATCACTGTGAAATTGTGTTTGTAATAAAGATATGTATTTCTGATTTTTAATTTATTTATTATTGCTTCAGGACGGTGAAACTCAAGTAGGTAATGACATTACTAATATAGAAGCAGTCCGTTTTCAGTTGAAAACTCAGTTTGATAGGAATGTTGTTACTCATTTTGAAGCTCAAGAACAAGTATTTGATTACGTGTTTTCTCACCTTGGAATTGATACTGAAGGTTCTGTTAACCATCCAATGGTTGTGACTGAAGCTTTTCTTAATCCTAACTATTCAAGACATTGTGAGTTTTTAAAATAATTTTTATCATAAAATATTTTCTTGTTAATTTAAATAAATATTTCAAAATATTTTAATGGGTAAAATAAATTTATGTAACTACATAGTTGTTTTAAGAAAATCATCTCTAGTGATGTTCAATTTGTTCCAAGACAGCAGACTATTTATGCTTTATGATTATTCTTTTATTTAAGAAATGATGATATGCTTATAATGGTTAATACACAATGCATGTTCATTTTATTTTCAGTAATGTCAGAACTTCTATTTGAATGTTACGGTGTACCAAGTGTATGCTATGGAGTCGACGCTTTATTCAGTTTTCAACATAATCATCCCAATTGTAAAACTGCATTAATTGTAAATTGTAGTTACCACACTACTCATATATTACCTTTCGTTGATGGTCAAGTGGATCCAACAAGAGCAAGACGAATAAACATCGGAGGGTTTCATATAATAAACTATATTCATCGACTTCTGCAATTGAAATATCCTGCACATTACACAGCTATAACTCCAAGCCGAGCTGAGGTAAAATGACTAGTAGAATCCAAACCAATGAGAGGACAATATATTTTTGCATTCTACTTAGAAAATATAGTTACTAAATAATTGTTTGTGTATTAATTGATCTGAAATAAAACACATATGTGTCTATTATTGTTCTTTCGAGTTATTTCATCATTAGATTATGATTTGTATTAAATATGATAAATATTATTATTTTGTTTGTTTCATGTATATAATTTGTTAAGAAAGTGTTACTAATTGCTTTTCATGTATATATGATACATTAAATTTTATTTTCAAGCCAGAGATAGCCAGGATTGGCTACATTTTCTCCAGTACCTCTGGCCCCCTCTAGCTTGAAAAACCCACTTAAATGTTTTAAGCTTTTTTTTTATTATTTCAGATAAAATGACTAAACTTTTAATTTTACATATGAAAATATTAATTGAAAACTGAAATTTAATCACAACAAAAACGTTCAGAAAACTGTATGAACATAAAGTAAATTGACAATAAATACAAACTTCATTTGCTAGTATTGACAACTCTAATTTAATTGCAACAAATAAATACAAAAACTACCTAAATGCAAAATAAACTTAAAGTAAAATGCAATTTCTTTTGGAACTTTGCTCTATGTTATACATTTGTTTATTATGTATACTTGGTAGTTGGAATGTATGTTCGTTTGACTGAATTAAAAATCAGTATTTTGTATGAACTAAATTAAAAAGATAATATTTCACTATAAATACCTCTGGGTTCAGTTTTTTAATAAACCCTTTATTTTTTTCCTACCTTGCAGATAGCATTTATTTCCCCTAGAGCTTCATTCCATGTTTGTCTCTACAGGAATTGGTACATGACCAAACGTTTGTGGCAGAGCATTATATGGAGGAGTTGTCGCGATGGGCTGATTCGGACTACTACGAAGCACATGTAGTGCGAGTGCAACTCCCTTACACAATTGCCCCAGTTGCTCCAGGCCTGAGTGCTGAACAGCAGAGGGAGAGGCGTCGTGAGCTTGCGCGAAGACTGGTGGAAATCAATGCCAGGAAGCGAGAAGAGCGGGTGATTTTAATTTTGTTTAATATTTTATTGTTTAGTGAAGAGGCAATTACATCTGATGTTCAGTTTTGATTTGTAGTTACACGTAATTAATAAAATTTGATAATTATCTAAAATAATATACAACCATTATAATTTAATCTTGTTGAACTAGCTAGTTGGGAAATCAGTTTCTAAATATCGTTTCATCTTAGTTGATAACTTCTTGAGGTAGTGAGTCCTGTTTGTCAACAACCCACTTTGACAGAAAATGTTTTTTAGGTTTTTTGTTGAAACTGTCTTTGCATAAGCTGAGTCCTCTGAGGTGGATATTGTGATTTCATATAAATAGGTCTTGTAAAATTAGGATCAAAGAATAGTTTGTTTTTAATTTGTATGTTTTGATCATACTTCTCTTTTGCACCATTGGCTAATAGAAGTTGAAATTTTCTTGTAAGTTTGGTAGCTTTTGTGTTATTATAGTTGAACTTCTCAGTGTTTTACAAGAATATTTAAGTACAGGCAGATATGATAGACACAGTGACCATAAATTTGATCTGTATGTAGATCACTTCAGATCTCCCAAAACCCATATTTTTTTAAAACAAATTACGGGAGATACTTGCAAACAACTTTTTAATTAGTCAGAGTAGTTTATTGCGTTGATTTACTACATTTAGCCACATGCATTCCATGTTAGATCGTTAGTAATTGTAATACTGAGACTTTTGTGTGATGTGCTGTTTGGAAGATTTCCTTCTATGAGACTGCATCAGTGGATTGAGTTTTCCAATATGTGTATCCACACACATTATCCATAGTTTAAGCAGTAGTAAGTCTATTGGTTTGGCCCCTTGAAATATCAAATCAAGATCATCTCAGATGCTTTACCAGAATCAGATATTCTCGAGTGATGAGTCTTTGAGTAATTCAGTCTCGGATTAACCTAACTTGCGAACAATGATGGTGGTTTCTCTTTTAATGATCCACAGTTATGTGGTATATTTTAATTTGTCAATGAAAAAAGTATGTTTCCACTTGGGGAAATTTTCAAGTTGTTATGTGGGCTCGATATTAATAAGGGAGCTGGGTATGATCTATTGTCTAAATTTTTTGTAAAAATTTGCAGACATGCTTTATAATATCCACGTTATATTATATTTAACAGGACTTGATCAACTGGTGTATTTCAAGAGAATCAAAAAATTGGCAAAATTGTCCCAATATTTAAAAAAGGAAGCAAGTTTGAGATCATTGACTACAGATCTATAACAATACAAGTTGAATCCTAAAGGTATTTGATAAAGTTAATTCATGAAAGTTCCTTTAGATATGCACAGAGACATTGTCTCCTATGTTTTAATAAAGTAAGAAGGTTCACTCTAGTGAGCAGTGAATTTTCATTACTCTTTGTTGAAGTAACTCAAAGATTTGCCAATTTTTGTGGGAATTTGTTAGGAGTATTGTTCACTTTTTTTCACATAGTTCACAGATAATGATTCTGCAGGGCTATGGAAGTTCATTGACTTACACACTTTTTGGTGGAAACCGTGAATCACGAATCAAGTCACTATATGTCTTTGTTCTTAATTTGCAATTTCCCAGTTCCTGTTTATCATTGCCACCGTAGAGTAGAAGTCGCTGAGTATTTGCTGTTGTTTCTCTTGTCTGTCCTTGAGTAGCTTGTTGACTGCATCTGTAAGCGGTAGCAGTAGTTTTAGTCATCTTCAATATAAAATGTCTCCTTTGTGAGCAGATTTGTTAGTGCTTTGCCAATGCCGAATTTTAGGAATCGTGCTTTGAGTTTTTTCATTCTTTGTAGGTCACTGACTTTTAGTTAGTTCCAATTCCATATATGACAGTAAGTGAAGTCATTGTTTCAAATAGAGTTTTTGATGTAGTTAGAAACCCTTTTGTGATGTAATTGATATTGAATATTGCTTTTGTGGTTGATGCTGTTTTATTTTGAATGTGCTTCCTGAAGTATTATCTGTAGTTCGTAGTATCATGCGAAGGTATTTCAATTTAGGTACTATCTGGAGGGGTTCATTTTTCAGAGTTAGTATATCATCTGGTACATGTACATTCTCCTTTTCTAAGTGATTTGCATGTCATTTTCCTTATTGCAAGGTGATTTTCATCAATTCATTGCTCTAATTTCATCAATGTGCTTTATGGATCTGCTTCCGAGAGCATCCGCATACGTGGCACTTAGTCTCGTGGAGCTGCTTTAATATGTTGGTGGTGCCTGAAATCATGAAAATTAAAAGCAGAAGGGTGTTGGGATCTCCCTGGAGTACCCCATTTATCTACTTGATGGGATTTGATTTTGTGACTCTTTCTTCCATTTCAGTCATATTGAAACTCAATGTGTTTCTTATTATTAAGACAAGCTGGTGAGTATCTCCCAAAAAGTCTCCCAATTTACTAATGAGTATTGTGCTGTTTGTCCTGTTGAAAGCATTTTTGTAATCTCTTGTTTGTGTCTTTAAAGTTTTATTTTTTCATTTCTCCATCTGTATTTCTTCTGTGGTCAGACATTTTTCGAATAGTTGTTTCCAAATTGTTTAACTCTATCGTATTCTTGATGTGCTCTTTATAAATACTGTTAGGACCTGCCGCTTTCCCATTTTTGTGTCATTTTTATGACTCAAAACGATAACTATGATTTGTTATCCTATTTAAGATTTCTTTGAAATGTTTTTCCTGTACAGTCATCAGTGTCATTTTTGCTTCAATTTTGTGTTTTCTTCCTCTCAATGCCTTGGATAGATCTGCTAGTTTTTTGTTTTCCATTTCAATAAAGTCTTTTTTTCCGTCTCTGATAAATGTTTTATATTCTTTCCTCATTTTTGCATTCTCCTTCAGATCATCTTTGTTTTCTTGTGTTCTGGTTTAGTGAAACATTTGTAGTATCAGCGTTCTCAGTTAGTAGCATTTACTGTTAAATCATGACTGCAGTTTTCTTGGTTTTGAGTGGATGGTGGCATTTTGAATTTCATTCCCTACCATGACCATTGCATCATTTTCCGGCCCTTCTGCATTTCTTTTCTTCTCCTCACTTATGTTTTCCTTAATGACTGTTGGATCTATTTTTCTGGATGTATTGCATGATTTCTGTTTTCTTTCATATAGTTGTGTCCTACAGTATTTTCTCTGTGTGTTATTTTGAAAATGGAATTTATTACCAGAATAAAAAAAAATTAAAAAATTCTTGCGAGGATTGTATACAACCCTATGGGGTTAAATAGCTTAACTAACGAGATACAAATAATACACACTTTTTATCACTAGTTTCATTTAAACTCTCATACCCTTAACTTCTTCAAAAGCCTTAGAAGAAAATTCCATTATATAAAATAAATTATCTTTTCCTTCCATTTACAAATTATTAAATTTAGCATTGAAGGCTTTCACGGTCAGAGTCAATATTAGTAAATTTTATTTTTTTGAAATTATTATTCATATAAATTTTTTTTTGGTCTCCACACTTGATCTCTGTCAAATGTTTGGGTGTTTTTCTTGTCTCTTCAGCATATTCAAAATTAATTTCATGATATTTCAAGTTGACATTTTGACGTATTATTAAGTTGTTGAAGTGTGAATGTTAAAGTATTTTGAATGTATTTATACTAAAACATGATGTAAATCTGGATCACTTTGTAATGAATTTTAGCATGTATTAATGTTTCTTTAGCTTGCTGAGGACGAGGAGCAGTTGAACCAGTTACTTGCTGTGCAAGACTTGGTTGAAGAGGGGGAAGAGGAAGAGTTCCAGGTAGGTGTAATTTTTTTAATGATTTTTTCTTCATTGCAGCATGGATATGGAGCCGTAAAGATTCTACGTTTTTAAGAATCACACAAAATTATTTAAAATTTAGTTGATCATAAAAATATCTGGCCCAAAACTACATTTCTTCTATTAATTTAATGTGACAATCCACATTTCTCCTAAAATGTAATTTTTTTACCCTTATTTCAAACACAAAAACCACTGTAAAATTTGTAAGATAATTGTAAAATCTAGTGATTGCCAGTATCTACATGCAGCTCTGACAGTTTTGATGTTTGGATAATTAGTTTGTAATAAATCCCACCAAGTGCAAAAGCATTATTTTTCACATTCTAAAACTTCCTTGGTCGAGTTCTGTCGCTGTCTGGAGGAGCATTCTAGTGGCCGGCTGGTTTGATTGGTAGTTTTCTGTGGTTTGTCCATTCAATACCTAGTGAATGGAAGAGAAGTACCCTACCAAAATGACTGCACACAATCTTTCCTTCTCATTCCTTGTCCTATCCTACCCTTACATGCACTACATTACTATAGAAGGATTTTCCTAAGGATGAGCCAAAGTGACAGTTCGCGTAACAAGTGAACATCACATGTAATTCAGAGAAGTATCCCTCCGCCGCATCAGCTGTTCAGCCGCACCTCTTCGTAAAGAATTTGGAAACATCAGTATACAGAAGTCCAAGAGTTTCGCTGAGGTATATGCACATACGAGTCCAGGAAATATTTAAATTTAATTACGTACGTGGAAAATCTCTTATCAATCTTACAATCAATAAAAGAAAACTGCCACGAATGTAAATAGAAAGAAAAGTGCTTTTAAGCTGGAAACACGTGCACCGGTACGCATCTCGCATTCAAGTCTCAGTTTTAAAACAAACATAATATTTATAACAAAAAGTAAATGTAATGTAATGTTTATAGGAAAAAAGAATTTTTACAGAAGAGAACATAACACTGAATTTCCTAATTTCAATTATTTTTTGTGGCGCACTATATTTTTGTCGGATGAGGACATCACAAAAGGAAGCGTCGAAGCCATTTACAAGTTAGGGAACTGCAAACGAACGTATGCAGGGAGGGGGGTCTAATGGGTTGGAGGGCACAACGACCACAGAACCTTCAGTTATGTTGCCAGCACTAGCTGTCAGTTTGGCTCATCCTTAGGAAAATCATTCTATTGTGGGGGGTCGGGAACTTAGATCTTGTCCCACTTGGGGCGGTGCATGCAGGTGGGAGATAACTTGGTTGAGGAAAAAACCTCACCTACAGTAGGTGGGTGCTGGATATTGCCATTCAATGGGGTAAGATCACCGCTACCTCCTAAGCAATAAACATGCACTTCACTTATGGGACTGATGCCCTTAACTGTTGATGCACCTGAAATCACTCAGTCTTATAATCACCAGTGTGTTGTGTGGACTGATGTGGCACATCAGTTGATGATGGTAATGCAGGAGCTGAAGAATTAGGAGTACAAAGAGTTAAGAAGCAGATGAGTGGTCAGAAGCGTCATTTGGAATGATAGGAGATGAAAATTCCTCTTATATTTCTTGGGATTTGAACATGATTTGAAGTGATAGTCCAACACATTTTAAACATATAGAAATAACGTTTCTTTGAATCTGTCTTTTTTCATATAATGTTTTAGGTAAAGTCTGAAAAAAAATAATAAAAAGATACCAGAGGTTTGTATTGTTTGGTCTTCTTGACTCATACACGTTTTCGTTTTTGTCTATTTCAGCAAGCCTTAGATTCCTATGGATTATCCAATTTAGCTGATCTTCAAAAAATGATTGGTCAGCTTCAGACAAGAATTGAGAAAACACGCCAAAAGATAGTTGCTGCCAATACTACAGAGGAACCAATTGTAGAGGTAATAGGTAATAATTTTATTATTTAAGGATGATATGACTTTGCACATATTTCACTTGAGTTGTTAATTTAGGAACCCAAAACAAAGTCGAAGATATTGAAACCAAAAGATCAAGAAGAGTTTGATGCTTGGATTACTGACATTAGACATAAAAGGTATGTAAAATTATCATTTATTTTTTACCGATTCATTATTGATTATTATTGTCTTCAATATGGAGCTCGATATACAATACTTGACGTATCTGAATCGAGAAGATTGTGGTTACAAGGAAAATGTTGAATGATGATACACATTCTTTAATGGGGGATATTATGAAAGGGAATTATGGGTGGGAAATACGAAAAGACAAACAGAGTCAAGTTAACATTTCGTTAATTAGTAAATAAGTATAACTGAATAATTAAAATTAGATAAAAAAATAAAATCGTGTATGTTCCATGGGCATTAACTGGTTCTAAAGATCTTGGGCAACAAAACACCTCAGGCTTTTTGTTGCTGCTCAATCATTAGAACCCTTATAACGCGCTTGGTGTGTAAATAACTATTAATGTTTAGTAAATAAGTAGAAAATAATACAATGTTGCAAATAAGTTATAATTTGGTGCTTAAATTGAATGTTAAATATTGTCTGTGACACGTGCAAACTATCTGAAATATTTTTGTTCAGGCAAGAAATTTTGGATAAACGTAATGCGCGACGACAAAGACGACAAGATATGGCTCGAAGAAGAACAGCAGCAGCGCAAGAAAGGATGCGACTTATCAGTCAGCTTGCGCGCAAGGAAAAAAGAGATGATACTTTTGGAATGCGAGATGAAGATTGGGATGTGTACAAGGCAATAAACAAGGTGATTATAACCTTCTTGGTTGTCACATCATGTGGGATTTGAATATTTTTGTGACATTAGACTTAATTCGGTTCAAGAAAGAGCATATGTATAAATACATTTTTCTTAATCTTTGTTCTGATTAACAATGATTCTGCTGTTCATTCTTTTCTGATACTAGTTGAATATTTCCATTTGATAAGAAAAATTGAATGTTAATGTTGTTTCTCACCTTTTTGTGGGTATTTACTTTCCGTCTCGTTTTATCTATATTTTCAACTTTACCTGTATTGTGAAGGTAGAGGTAAATCAGAACTTTACCAACCTTCACTGGTATTTGTTTTGACTACTAACAGGTACTTGGCGGATTGCACTGTGCACCAGATCGCCCAAAAGAGAAGCCAAACAAAGCAATAATTAATGCATGCTACCATTTTTAAAAAGATAGTATATTATCATATTAGTTTCTTAAAATATGTCTATCTTAATTCTATGAGAACTTTCATTTCTTTCCTTTTACAAATTATTTACTAAGGAACTTTCTCTTGTATGTAATTGAATTTTAAGTGATTGTTAACCTATTTCAAACTGCTTCAGCAGCCTCTTTGGCAAAGGAAACCTTATTTATCTTCAAACTTGTGGATTTAAAATATAAACATGTCGGGAAAATATAAAGATTTTTTTTTTGTGCAGGAGGGTGGTGATTCTGACAGTGATGAGGAACAAAAACTCCTTGACCTTGAAGAGGTTCTCCGACAACATGATCCTGAATTTGAGGATCCTTCTGCGGGTAACGCAGCTACAACTGCTGAAACCCATCAGTTGCATGTTGGAGTTGAAAGGCTCCGAGCAACTGAAATTCTATTTCAGCCGTCAATGATAGGCTCTGGGGAAGCAGGTCTGGCTGAAACAATAGAATTCATGTTGCGTGGTTTCTCTCCAGAGGAGCAAGAGGCGCTGGTTTCCAATGTGTTCTTGACAGGAGGCTGCTCAACTCTTCCTGGCTTGGAAGCAAGGCTTAGAAGGGAACTTCAGGAAATGAGGCCTTTCAAGACAACGTTTGATGTTACTCTAGCATCTAATCCTTCTCTAAATGCGTGGCACGGTGCTAGAACTTTTGCTGCATCAGATATCCTACAGAAATATCTAATTTCTAGAGAAGAATATGAGGAAAATGGAGGAGACTATTTCAAGGAGCATAGTGCATCAAACATATACTATCCGTCTCCTGTCCCGCTTCCACAAACTGAAGTGGCTGCACCATTGGTGGGGGAGGATATTGAAATTGACCCCTTTTAATGTATTTTAATTAAATAAAATAAATCCATTTTTGTGATTTTTTAAATTTATTAATTAAATCAAATGACCTGTTCTTTTCATGGTACTAGTAAGTGGTGAAATCATATGAATGAACTAGGTATGAACCTTTTTTGAACTTTTATTGTGTGTATGCTGGAACTATGTTTTGAGACCTTTTTTATGTTCAATTTGCCTCAATTGCTTGTTGTGAGGCTGTCGATTCTTCAACTTGTGAAACCTTCAGCAGACGCTGGATTTGGCAGTGGAAGATACTGTAGCTTATCAATCTGGTAAATCAAAATGTTTGTTTGTTAGTCTCTGTTTGATATATTCTTTTATGTCTAGAAATTTGGTTTTTAATCAAGCAAAGACACTCAGTTGCTATCAATTTGCTGGAATAGAATTGTAGAACATGATACTATAACAAGAAAAAAGTTCAAAATTAGCTGGATGACAAAAAATTAATTTTTATATACATGTAAGAATAGTTCATTAATATTAAAAAGTAATTAAACTAATACAATCCTATTCCAGCACATTTCAGCCAGTAGGAATGCTAGCAATACAAGTTAAAAAAGTAAAAGTAATTAAAATCTGGATAACATTACATACTTGAGACAAAATATTTTTGGACTTGAAAATAATTGATCTAAATTTAAGAGCCCACATTTTTAAAATTATTGACTCATCTTCATTGTTTTCCAAAGCCTTCAACATGGTTGTTTAAAGGGAAAAGCTATTTGAAATCAGTAAATGACAATAAAATTGTCATTGTTTAAATTTTCAAAATTGATTTTGTAAGATTTTATTGACACAATTCCTAATAATATAAATGCTAGTTAATTATAATATAACAGATAGTGAAGTACTGCATAAAATATTAGTTCTTAAGAAGACATTTGTGTTGAGTTTTAATTGTTAGCAATTAAATATGACATACCATCAAAAAGACTAACTCTGGCCACTTGTGAGTTTACTTTCTAACCAAACCTCTTTACTACAAATATGGATTTCAGTAATTATATTCAAATGCTGTTCGTTGTTATAATTGTTTAATTATAATCTTGTAATTATGTAGGGTGAAACTGATCATGCAAACTTACAAGAAGAGTGTAGGATGAAAACGTAAATGCAATTATAACTCGCAGTACCTTCTCGACGCTGCAAAAGTGGGAAAGTCAGTTAAATGAAGTAACAGAAAAGCATCTGAAAATACGGCATTCTTTACACACACAAAATAGGTGGCCAAGCAGCATTAACTTCTTTTGAGGTGGGAAGCCTGGTCAAGTGAATTTTATGTTGTGCAAAATAGAGATTTCCTAATAGGAACTCAGATGTCAAATATATTATTCAAGCTTATTTGAATAGAGAAGGCCAGGTGGAAAAGGGATTTCAGGACAATGATGCAGGTTCTGAATGCATAATTGGATTTCTGATGAGAAATAAAGAACTCGCTATCAGAATGGGAAAAAATGTAAAAAGAGCAAGAGCAGCAATAAGGAGAGCTATTATGGGAGATTATTTTAAGAAGCTTGAAGTATCCTTGGATGATAATCCTCCCACTAATACAGTAAAATATGATGAAACAAACTTCAGTGACGACCCTGGCCACTGGAGGTGAAAATCATTGTGAAGCGATGAGCAAGACTTCCTGAGCGAAGAGCTATCTAGCTCTAAGACCAACAGTATTAGTGTAATGTTTGTAGCAGCAGCTGATGGCACAGAACTTCCACCCTATACTGTTTATAAGGCAAAACATCTTTACAAAACTTGGATCAAAAGCAGCATCACTAGTGCAAGTTACAACAGCAACCAGAGTGACTGGTTTGATCTTGCAATGTTTGAATCTTGGTTTGTTTAAATTCAAGGAAATTACAAGGTCTTAAATTGATTTTGGTGATAAATTATTTGTATGTAAGTTAATTAATGTAATTATTTTCTTCTCCAAAACTTTAATGACAAGAAGAAGTCACTTTGAATGTTGATTTTCTGCTGTTTATAAATGTGAGAACATTTTTTCCCTTACAGTGAACACAAAAATACATATTTGAAAATCCCCAAATAACAATCGGATTCAAACACTAGAGGGTTAATTCCAATTTAAAAGAACAAGTATGTATGTGATCAGATTCACCCCACCCTTTGGAGTGAAACAGATCAGAAAGAATATTAAAAAATATGATGTGAAATATAAATTTCAATTAAGTGTAACCTACCTTCAAGGTTTAGTCATTATTCATTTCAAACAGTAATATGGAACAATAAAATTTAATGTCATATTTCGTTAATAATCTTGTTATTGATCGGATTCACCACACCTCATGGTAATTATCATTTCCAAATTATTGTATTCATTTACGAGTTGACATCCACAGTAAAGGCACATAGTATAAATGATTCACTTTGACAATTGGTACAAAGAAGGTTCGAGTTATGTTATGCAGATTCGTTGTGAGAATTTTCCAATATAACTCAGATATCAGAAAATTGCAGTCTATGTTGCTGTTGCATAAATTAAAAATATAACAAATGACATTCAGAGTTCTATAGGGTTGTAAGGAACTTATGTTAAGTTCATGAGCAATTTCAAAATAATTATGAGATATCCTGGGGGAAGTTAATTTCATTTTCCGAGCCATATAATCTAAAAAAAATATGTTGTACCTTCTCTATCTTGAAGATATGACATTGGTAGTTATATCTGAGAATCATATAATAAAATTGGCCTTATTGAAGAATTACATACAATTTTAATGGTATTACAATCAGTAAAATCGGTGGTCATTCAAAGAATTAAACCTAATAACTTTAATGCTTTGTTTGTAATGTAATCATAAAGATTCACAAAACTTAATTTGGCATCAAAGATAATTCTCAAGTCCTTATATTCATTAAGAGTTTCAAGTAGCTGGTTGTGTATGAAATAAGGATAGTTTAAAAACTGTTTCCCCCTATGAAATCTCATAATTTTAAATTTTTTATATTTAATGGTAATCAATTGACATTAGACCATTGTAATATTTTGTTCATTGCTTTTGGAAGTTGAAGACAATCTTGTGTATTCCCTATTTGCTTAAACAATTTAAGGTCGTCCGCAAATAGCAAAAGAGGTATTGAAGACAAAGTAAATTTAACATCACTAATAAATAAGAGCAAAAGTGGCAGTCCTAGGTGTGAGCCGTGTGGTTTGACACTGAAAAAAGTTTTCTTTTTTTAAAACATCCATCCGTATGTCGGTCTGTCTATCCATCTGAACAACACTGGTGCCTAACCTATGTGTAGAATTTTTTCCAAATAGAATACTCCTTGGTCGATTTGGCCTCACTGGAAGCTCTGTGATTTTTAATAACCTTCTTTAATTTAGGGGGGTACTTTATATGAAGCCCCTGAGACATTTTCAAAAATTTCTCAAAAATGACTACAAATTTTTTTTTAAATTTATAGTAAGATAGACCCTTCTGAAGGTAGCATAGATCTGATTTCCACTGTTAACTCTAAATTTTGACATTTTTTCGGCATCTTCCTACAACTACAAAAGTGAATGTTGATTACAAAAAATTTTTTTCCTGTATCTTGAGCAGTATAGCTCTGAAGAAGGCCACAGCAAGATGGCTGAAATGTCAGCTCCATCGACCATGACGCGGCTAATCCCGGACAGCCAAGAATTCAACGACTCCGGCCGCGGAAGCCTATGACTCTACTTTGTCCTGTATCATCCCTCAAAGATTGATTCATAATAAACCTCTTTTTCATACTAAATTCTGCAAAGCAAACTATGCTTCCAATAAGATTTTTAATAGTCTGTAAATTTGCTAATGACCTTAGTCACAACATAGATTTTTTTCAATCCTGACATTAAGTGATTTGAAAGACTACTTAAAAATATTCTAACACACTTGATGCACATTCTATTTTTTACGATACTCATTCTTTTTATGACTATGACTTTATTTAAATTTTTGTAAAACTTTTCCTTCTTCTTGCGAATGTATTATTATTAATAAAAAACAGTTCTTTTTTTGAGGTACACCTATTGGAGTCCCGTTATCCCTTTTTTCAGAAATGGTAATCAGATTGTTGATTGAAAATTGAAAATTCTGCGTTATGAAAAATCGACTATTTGTTTTATCAATGCTATGTTGATGACACCTTCCTCATTATAAAATAAGATACAATAGAGGAGACTAAAAAATTTCAATAACTTTGATCCAAATATTCAGTTCACCATAGAAAAAGAAGTAAATAATATTTTAAATTATTTGGACGTTTCTGTCTAGAAAAAATGAAAAGATTTTTACAAATCGGTACAGGAAACCTACAAATACAGGGAGAATTTTGAATTATGTTCTAAACACCCTTTTAACCAGAAAGTTACAATTACCCATAATATAATTGACAGAGCTATTAAATTGATTATAGATTCAATTACCAAAATATCCACATTGTAAAATCCATACTAGCCCTTAATGATTATCCTCCAAAATTTATTGAAAAATTTATAAAAAGGAGACTTTCTTTACTTAAAGTACAACATTGTACAATTTCCTAATCAAATGGTAACGTTTCTTTAAACCAGAGGCCTGAAGATGGTTAGAAGATGATAGCCGAAACATTGCCAACTCCAACTTGTAATGAATTGAAACAATAAATTATGATTATTTACAAGAAAGCTGAATGTCTTAAATTAAAAACTTATTTTAAAATTATATTTTTGTAGTTCTAATATTTGTGCTTAAATATTTTTGGCATTATGTACGTATTTTCTCTTTTTTGAGAAGGGTTACCCTGTTTATTGAAGCAAATAAATAAATTCTTACCCACTGCAAACTGCGCAAAAGGACAGTATGATCAACAGACCAAACTGTTCAGGCCGAGGAAACACAACGACAAGCACAGATTTGATCATGTCCATTGCCATATTGAGCGAATCCTGAACACCATTCACTGCTCCTCGTTTGTTCTCCTCAATTCTCTCCTGCATTACCTGAGTGATTGTGATATCAGTTAACCAGAGACCTGATAATGAAAATAAAACAAAAATAATTAACCCTATTTCAAAATGCAAAAAGCATACATACAGTCTCTCTTATTGGAGTTTTCATATAATGTTTTAATATCTTTTTCTTTAGCCATGTCAGCATTATGGGTTCTCACTATTCCGAGTCCAGGAAAATAATTCTGAATGAAATGATGTACAGTGTTTTTCTTCCCACTTGTATGTTTTGAGGCCAAATGTAGTTTTTATATATCTAATATATAAATACTGGATACATTTATGATGATTATGATGATATTATTATTGATGAGAGAAAGGTAAATTAACAAATTGTTCCACTCTCAAATGCAATCATTCAATGGCAATAGGCACATTTAATAGTTGGCAGTTTAATATTTTAAGGCATCTGTTTAAAGTTGATTCTGAGTTTTATCTAAATTCGGTGTACAATTTTGATTTCTCAACCATTCATTTTGAACTGTTATATTTCACAATTTGGAGGAAACAAACTACTGAAGGCATTATTGAAATATTTATGAGATGTTTTATTGAATTATCCCTAGTCATATGACTGATCAGATAATTTGCCTATCTTGCATTCTTACTTCTAGCTCAGTCCTTCAAATGTCCTAGAGGTAAAATACCAATAAGTAGTTGACATCTTTTATAATACAAAAATTGTGATAGGCTTCCCTCTTTCTATAGGAAACAATAATACTACTGTGAAAATTTACTCTTGTGGATTTGACTAATATGTCTATCCCTGTACAAATACTAGTATTCACAGACTCAAGAGTGGAAGATAATTTATCATCTTTCCAGGGCGTAGTTCAGTTTATTCACTTACCATATCGTGAGACTACTATTCCTACAAAAAGACAGATCATTGCTGTTGGGTCTCCAACAACATTTGTTTTAGCTTCTGGATCCAGAATGTCTTCACCTGTGTCTTCAAAGGGATCGGCGAACTTACTCAAAGAATCTGCATCAAATGGAGAACCTGGAGCCCATACTGACACTACACATAGCACTAATGAAATCACCTGTCAAAGAAATTACAAATTACCTATGGGAAAAAAACCTTACACTATAATAATAAATCCCTAGTTTTTTTGTTGTTTTTTTTGAGTTCAGTTAAGGCTTGAAGTTATCTGTAGCTTAAGGGAATAGAAGCAACACAGATATGATTCAAATCTCAGAGAAGTAGGGATTCTTTTATTGTCAGAGACTTTTCAGAATTCGTTCAACTATTCAGATTTATTAAGATTTGATTCAATATAATAGTTACTACAAATCATTACCACTTTCTTCAATACCTATGTATTCTTAATAGTACATAGAAAAACATGTCTCTAAGAAAATCTATTGCATTTCATTGCCCTACTACCAAGTTTTGTATATTTCCATTCTTGTATTCCCAGCAAAGTAAACTGGTAATTAAAGAAGTTTAATGGCCTTAATCATTTATGCAAGCTTCCCAGTGAGAAAAAATTATAATATACCTCTAAAGAAAGGCCTATTAATGCTATTGATTCTTGCTGCATACTTTTCCGTAACTGAGGAAACGAAATGCTGCCCAATACTCCCATCAGAGCTGCTGCTCCTTGGCAAGCAGCCACTATATCAGTTGATATTTGCGTATCACCAAACGCTACATTAGAGAGAGAAAATTAAATTAAAAACATTTGCTAAACATCCATTGATTAACACTTTATGTTGCATGCAAAAAGAAAATTTTATGATTTGAAAAGAAGCTGCAACATTCAATACTTCACAAACTTTGCTTTTACCATGTCATGATGTATGGTGTTTAAAATGATGTTGATTAATCATTTTTAACTTTCATTCTCACATTTCACAATGAATAAACTAATTAAAATGTTTTACTTTGGGCCAATTTGGCAATTGTAATGGAAGCAGAAGATAATATATGAATTGCAGCACATGAACTATTCAAAGCATTCATAGCAGAGGAGTGTGACATGATAATTTTGACAAAGAAAAACAGAGCAATGGTCTTTAAAGGAAAGGAAATTAGGCAGGTCAAGATAGTAATAGGAAGGGAGAGAATAGAACAAGAATCTAAGTTCTGTTATCTAGGCAGCAATATTAGACAGAATGCAGAAGATATATAAAATAAAATACTGAAGTATAACAGTGTTAATGTCAAGAAACATTTAGGGAGAAATAAGAGTCAGAAAACATAAATGTGAATTCACAACATAACATCCAAACCTATGTTGTTATTTTGTATCAGAAACTTGAACTCTATAAAGCAGGGTTCACTAAAGACTGAAAGCAGCACAAATGAGATTCCTCAGTTATATCTCTGGAATAACACAGTCGGATCAACAGGAATGTTGGTGTAAGAAAAGCACAAAGTTAAAAATATTATGGAAGAAATAAAAAGAAAATTTTAAAAAATGGTCGAAACATGTAAAGAGAACAAAGAATGAAAAACTCCCAAAACTAGCATTACAAGACCACCATGAAAAACTCCCAAAACTAGCATAGCAATACAAACTATAGACCAAAGAGATGACAGAAGACTGAAAAGAAATAAACTACCACATCTACTGTGCAAACAGGAACAGGTGATAGACCTAACACCCTGGACTTCATGTTGATGATTCTTTGTGCAATTATACCAATAAACAGATTGGATTCACTTCTCTGAAAAGGATTTAAATATAAGTTTACAATAATCAAAAAATAAAAATAAAATATAATCCTAATTTTGCAATTAACGTTACTGGTGTTTCTAAAATCATTAAATAAATACTTTCTAATGTTATATTAACAATCCGTATAAATATAGACTTTTTGATATTTCTAGATTAATCGATGATATATAACAAAAATTTTTCTTCGAAGAAGCCAATTTGAAAAGAGTGAAAAAGAAATTTGAAGAAGCCAAATTGTATTCCATGTTGTAGTAAAGATGAAATTCTCACTAATAACTAATAATTGTGTCCTGAAAGACACTGGAAACAAAATAATATTAGCCAAATACTAGATACATTATGGCATGTCATAAAACAAAATTATTTTTTTCTTCATCTGACTCGTCAATCTATTTTCCCTCAAATTTATGGGAAGAAGCATTTGGGGAAGTAAATTGTAATTTTTCTTTCTCCCTCTCAGATTTTAAAAGAATTATTCATTTATTTATGCATGCACTTTATTTCAAACCAATATTGCACATAACAGGGATGTTGGAAGTGTGGATCGGAGAGAGTAGTCTCTTTCTTCAAATCTGAGAATAGTAAGAACTTCCCTCTCACTAAAAAAGAGTGAAATTATAAAATTTTTATAATTCTGTCATTTCATATTAACAATTGTTACAATCTAAAATAATTGGATGAAATGGAAAGTAATTTAATAACCAATTCCAATATTTCTGATTTATAAATGTATTGTAAATAATTAATGCGTTAATTTTCATGTACATTAAAAAATGCATAAACATAAAATTAACTTTTTTATAAAAAAGTTTTTTAAAATTTGTATAAATTCAATAATTTTATTATACAAACTTTATTCATAACTTTGATGGAAAAAATAAGTAATGTCCAATAAAGTTTGCTTTTCTGTGGCTTTCTTGTCTGTGCACTCAAAGTTTGGCCTCCTCTCCATCAACTGAAGATCAAATAATCTCCAAAATCTTACCCAAAGGATTTTTATCAGAATGCTGCATTACTCTTCAATAAACTACCTAACCATATTAAGAAGTTAAACAAAAATAAACTCAAAAAAGCATTAAAAAATTACTTAATTGAAACTTGCCTACATAAATTAAAGGAATTAACGTAGGTAGAGAGAGCAATGTTACAATAATTATATATTTTTTGCTTTAGGATAAGTTATTTTATTTCTTTAGGATAAGCAATGTAGGTTTAGATTGTCATTTCTATTAACTATATGAAATGTAAATAATTATGAATACTAGATAACATAAAATTGTATAAAAAATGAAAACTGTAAGAGAAATGTTTGAATGAAATGAATGAATGTTAACTTATGGTGATGCTTCAAGACTTGTAATATGGAGTTAATACGAACACATAAATTATAATTATTAATATTATTAAAATACTTCTGACATCCCTGCTAGATAATTAAGGGATCATTCAACAAAAAAAAATCATTCATTCAACAAACAATCATTAAACATCATCATCCAATCATCATTCAACAAAAAATCATTAAGGGATCATTCAAAAAATCATAATATAAATAAAAATCATTAATATCGTAAACCCTCCTTCATATAATTTAGTAACAAAAATCTTTTATCTTCCTCCCAATAGCATGTTCATATTTCTTGAATGATCCTTAACAATAATAATTATATTAATTTAGTAACCTGTAGTTATGGCATCAAAACCCAAAACTGTCATATATAATAATGCAAGACCAAAGCCTGCAAAACGAATTGTATGAGAAAAATAGAACTTCCAGTCATAAAAGAAAGCATAAAAACAATCACAACAGATCTTGTGTTTCTCATCTGTTGGACAAACATCATGTTCAGCATACTTTTCAGAACATGAATCTGTATGCTGCATTTTTTTCTTTTGTTCTCTTAATTTAGGGATTTTTGTGTATATTTTGTAAAATATATAATATCTGAAATTAAGATAAATTTAATTAAATTAATGTGGAATACAAACAGGGCCATCTTAATGATCAAATAGGCTCCTGTTATTAAGCAAATTTCAAATAAAATATATCATTTTTTATTTTTATTTTATTACAATTATTAACCAAATAAAATATATCTGAGATGTATCAAAGCTGACAATGATATTTTGTCAATAGTTAAAAAGATATCTACTACAGTTCTTGGAAACCGAACATTATGTATTTAATACCTTCCAGAAATTAGTTTTTAGACTATTTTTTAACCTAATTTGGAATATATTTTAATCAGTTCTTTTCCCCAGTGATTTTACAGCTAAAGCTGTTTAACGCTGAGCTGCAGACTGGACAGTTCCTCTTTTGGCCACGATTTTGGTAATCTCCTTTCACAGTACGTTTAACTCTGTGAAATGGGAGAAGTCCATTACCACAATAGATTTTAATATATCTCTACAGTCACAGGGTCTTCAAATTTATAGGCTATAGATCTGGACTCAGTGAGCCTGTTGATTAAGATGGCTCTGAATACAAACTTCATTTGCTTATTGATTTGTATTATGAGAATTACTCCACAATCATTGATAGGAGGTTCCAAATTCCTATCATGCCAGCCGTGTAAAGTGATGATCCATGGCTTATGACTAAGCTCACTGTAAGAGGGGCTAGAACTTGAGCAGTAAGGTCTATTGTTCGAAGAATTGAATTGAATGCTGTTAAGAAAACAATATATATCAGAAACATTGAAATTTTCAATACAGCAAAGCTGAAGAATACGTATATCTAAATTCGAACCCTACCTACTTGCTAGTAGATCCATGTCACCATCACAAATTACAATTATCCAATCTTTTTGTATGATAATTTGTGTCCCTGTACTTGCAAGTTGTGAAAAAGATGCTGTGAGGATCACAATTGCTTGTAGTGTTCTAAGCAAAATTCCATTCCATGCTTTGACAATAAAATTCCATTCTTTAAACATCACTACCACAGTTATACAGGAAAATATGAGAAGTGAATTTTGTAATATCAGAATTATTTGAACTGCTGCAACAAGTTAAAAGAAAAGATATAATACATTGTGATGTCAATTAAAAAGAAAATAAAAATTATATATGTCTTACGTAATTTTACATTTAATACAGAAATTGATATTCAACAAGGAACCACAGGATTTTTTTTTTTTTTCCCCGTTTTCCAAAAAGAATAATGGTGAATGGCTCTGGGACCATTTCACCGCAAATACAAGGAATGTGATGTGGTCATTATCATCATTAGATTACAAGTGAAAATAAAAAATTACCTCGCAAACGAGGTGTATTGTCTATCCATCTACCCATAACAGCTCCAAATAATAACACAGTACCAGAGACCATGAAAGTATATACACCTACAAACAGTAGTGATTGATATGAAAATCCTGCAAGATCTTTCATGAAAATTCCTCCAGCAAACCACCACATTCTGTCACCCCATGATGATATTATATGAGCAATAAAGAGGAGGCCGAGGGGTCCCCTAAAAACACGAACTGAAAACGAGCAATTATTCATTACTATAAAATGATCCTTTCAGATAAAAATTATTAATCATACTTTAACTTACTGATCCGCATGACTTCTTACGTAATTTTAATACATACTGAACACAAAAAATAAAAAATAAAAGATATATAAATGAAAAAGTATGGTATGAAAGTCATTAAAATATTGAGATTTGAAATTTCCGGTCATTCGGTAAAAATAAGACAAATTGCGAAGAGAACAAATGACATACGCATTGCGCATGCAATGTTGCCATCTGCCGGCAGGTCCGGAAAATTCAAATATATCTTCTTTCTCCACGTGCAACACGTGTATGTAGACTGAAGACCAATGTGAACTTGTGAAGCCTGATGAAAACATCCGATTCACCCTTCTTGCCCATGTGTGTTTAGCCCACGTGTGTTATATGACTTAAGTTGAGTCAGGTGAAGTTACTTTGTGATTGCCGTGAGAGTGTGCCTTCCGATAGATGCTAAATCTGTAGAGTTGTGATATTTGAGGAAGAAATGAGCAGTTAAAGTTTACTTGTAAAGGTTAAGAAAACTTAACAATGGCAGGATTTTGTATCAAGAACGAACCCAAATACCCGTCGCTGAAAAATTTGACTTCCAGTTTTGGATCGATACCTCAAAAACAAAATGAGGTATGACACAATATTTGTCTTTAATTTTTGAATTGATATGTGATAACAATATGCCTCTCAAATATGTCAGTGTTAATATTGTCAGTAAACTGCCTTATTTAATTAGGATACTAATTGGATTAAACATTTTAGTTGGATTTCATTCTTATTCAAACAATGATTATGATACAGCCCATTAGTTTGTCAAAATCAAGAAATATTGCAAATAAGTTCAGAATTATCTAAAATATATTCTTCAAAACAAAGAGTGTTAAATTTTTATTTCGGGAAGTCAAATACAATTTAGGAACATATTGCACCTTCTTGATTGATAGTCCATTGTAGAGCTTAAAGAGGTAAAATAATTGATGCTGTATGTTACAGTATAAAATTAAAGTAGTATGAAAAATAGTGTGAAATGAATGGGCAACAAGTATCAAAATTTTCAATGAATCAGAATTTTAAGATTAAAACTAAAATTGAAAACCAAATAAAGAGGACAATCTTAAAACTTGACATAAACTATGACTTGAAAATTCTTTAAACAATAATTTCCATATTTGCAGGTGAAATTATGTGAAATGTCTAGCCTTATGATATGCTGTTTGTTTGTTTTTTCATCGATGGCCAAACATTTTTGGACTTTTCATGCCCATTCATTTCATGCTGTTCTATGTTATTTCTACCATTTTTTATCACCTAGGAGGTGTGCATATTAGCAACATGGTTATATTTTGTGTTTGACTTGTTGAAATCTAAAACAAAACTTCAAATATTACTTATGCAAGTTTCAACACTGTACTATTTAAATTAATTATTTGTTTCAGTTTCTAAGTTCTTTAGGTGCTCCTCACATAGATTCATTCAACTTTGCTGTTGGTCAGGGGTTGACCAATGCTGTTGCTGATTTAGATCCTGTTGAATTTAATCTTCCCAATGGAGAACTTGTGTCACTTTCTCTTAAGGTTTGTAATAAGGGGTTTAAATCCTTACATTTTGTCATTTAATTTCTCATAATGCTATAAATAATGAATGTACTCTATTGCAAACATATCTCTAAGTCCTTAGTGTTTTAGGAGATTGTACATGAGGTTGATTTGTTTTATTCATTTTTTATAGGATTTACATTTGTTAAGACCAACATTATCTGATGCCTTGTCTCTTGGAGCTCACACAAAGGAAGTATATCCTACTGAGGCTAGACAGTCAATGACATCGTATCAAGGAAAACTTCAGGGATATGTATGCTGCAAAATAAATAATGCGCAGTTTTCAATTGAAAAAGATTTTGGTGAGATACCAGTTATGGTAAAGGTAAATATATGCAGGTTAGAAAAGTACATCCATTGTAATTCCATCCATAAATCCACAAATTGTAATTTTGGCTGAAGTAGAGAACACAGTACAACTTAAGGAAGTCATTTAAACCAACACTTCGTGCTACGCAGGTGACAGAGAAATCCACAGTAGAGTAGATGAGTGATGGTTCGGTGGTTTCGAGGGAAATCTTTTGGAGGACAGGTCAGGAGCAATAAAAATAACATGATATATAATTATAATATGCAAGGCATGGGTGATCTAATTAATTTGGTTGAAGTCTTGATTACGGTACAACCTAAGGAAGTCGTTTAAACCCGCACCTCGCGCCGTTGTGGTAAGTGGTAAATTCATGGTGAAGGGGATGAGGGGTGGCTTAGTGATTATCATAATTGGTCACCAACGTGACATCCTAAGTTAGGGGAGGTAATTTCTTCCTAGGGTCTAGTTGGAGCTCCATTAGAAAATAGTGCTGCCTGTGAGTGTGGTGTGTGCCTCTGTGATAAACAAAGCTTTCATCGTTCGAATTCGTTTCAGCAGTTTGAGTTTGAAGTTTTCTCATAAAGTGCTTTCGTATAAAAGTGAATTGGTAATTATGCAATGGATAGACTCAAGGATGTTTATAGTAAATGCGAGTTACGAAGGCACGAGCCTTGCTGTGACTTGGATCTGGGTGAGCGAAGCGAGAATATTTGCCTTTTAAAGTAATTTTGGTATTAAAATGCGATGGAGACAAAGTGTATGAAGGGCGAGCAATGAAAATAATAAAACTACTAAAATAATGTTAATGCTTCGTGTTTGGTTGCTTCTCCGTGATGTCATTTCACATTCTAGAACTTTGTTGGAACCCTGTATCTATTTTGTCTGTTGAAGCGAAAGTTGCATAGCAGTCGTTTTGCAATTTTATTTTGATTTTTTGTGTAGATCGGGGTAGATGTCAAAATGGTTAGGTAAGTTTCTGTTGAACAGTTACATTTCCTGTGCATTTATGATTCTTTGTGATTTGTGATCATCAAGTGTTTGCGTTGTAATGGTGAGAATAAATGTGGTTCTTTAAGCATGGTGGCAAAACAGGTGTTTGGCCACAAATTAGTGGATTCAAAACCATGAATTGATTGCGTCACGGATTATGTGTGCAATGCGTAGTCTTACGAGGTTGGCCAAGTGGTGCAAGTTGTGACGTGGTTTTGTGTGGAAGAGTAGTAAGAAAGAAGTCATTCATGTGCGTAAGTGTTCAATGTGAAAGGGGATGTGCTTCGCAAGAAGCAAAATAATTGCAAATGATTGGTACCTTTCCTTGGGGCGTCTTCAACTGATATCAAACCTGTAGAAATCACACTTTGACAGGTTTTATTCATTTACTTCAGAGCACTTTTTGTATTGTTAAATGGAGAGCGTGAGACCCCTTCTACCTGCTTCCCCCCCCTTCCCCTCCCATCCCCCTCTTGCTCCCCCCCCTTCGTCACTAGAGTACACTGTGTTCTCTACTTTAACCACAATTTGTACATCACTTCATTATAACTTCAAATGTAAATTTTCACCTTTACTACTTGCACAGTAAAAAGAAAGTATTGTAAAGTGGTGATTTTTCAACAGATAAACTCGTATTGTGGGTCCCTGATACCAAACAAGCAGATAGTTGAAGTTAGGTACATAGTTAAGTTGTGAATTTGAAATGAATATTTTGATGGGGTGGGGGGACTTGAAGCCTCAAGAACATTTTCAAAATATTAAAAAAAATGGTTCCAAAGTTTTGGATTAACATAATGTAACCCAAATTTTTGGGATACAATTCTGTTTCCTTCTTGTAAGCACTGTTTTTACTAGATGTCATGTTTGTTTATTGTTTTGGATAGTGCACGTTTCTTTACTTACAAGGGTTTCAAATGATAGTTACTAGCTTCCATTCTTGGTGGTGAAATTCGTTAGGTCTTTGTTTACAATTGTGTATTCTATATTTTTTATGAGTTGCTAATGCTATTGTTTGTAAAGAAATTGGCTAATTAATTACATATTTATTTTCTTTGGTATTGCATGTATTTTCTTTTCTTTTTACAGAGTTCTAAATGTCACCTATCAGATCTCTCCCCTAAAGGACTTATTGAGAAAGGGGAGCATCCTGATGATTGGGGAGGATATTTTATTATTCAAGGTCACGAGAGAATTATACGTATGCTTATGGTTACTAGAAGAAATTATCCCCTTTCTCTGAAAAGACCTTCTTGGAAATCTCGCGGAAAATTGTTTTCAGAATTTGGTGTTCTCATTCGCTGTGCTCAAGATGATGAAACTTGCAGAGTAAGTTGTCTTGTAGTAATTACGTTTTCAATATACGAAATCCTCTTCTCAGGGAAGTCAAATGCAGGTACTGCTGCAAGATATTGTTCATTTGGGCATGTATTGGCAGCATCGCTGATAATGCATGGATCTCAGGGTACATTGTATATTATATGGAATAATAAGTGAGAGTAATGATAATTCTATGTGTATACGAAACAATATCAATCTACAATTTGTAGTTTAAAGTTTCACTGACTTTAGTTGTTCTCCTTCTTCACTCACAGAAGTCCTGAATTTATGGTTGTTCTCAATGTATCTTTAGTTGGGATTGCAGTTTCTCTAAAGTAAGCAGATGAACTGCTCAGTTCCCATCTCCCTACTAAGATATTTCTGGGAACTGTAATATGATTTAGTTACTGAAAATATCGAGATACTAAATAAGAACTGGCGATCAGATGGATTTTTGAAACTGGCCAATGTCAGTGCTAAATCCTTAATCTTTGGGAGTTTGTTAAAATTTATATTATGAAAGATATATTCAGTTAATTGTATATTAAGTATGTTGAAGTTTCTCAATACATATGTGTCCCTGATCAATATATTAAAGAACATTACTATAAGTAAATAAAAAGTAAAAACATTAGTAAAAGTAATGAAAAATCTGAATATTTTTATTAATGAAAAAAAATCATGATTTATCTTCTCTATATTTGTCATAATGTTGTGGTAATTTTTTTTCCCTAGAACAATGTTCTTCATTATGTAACGGATGGATCTGCTCGATTCATGTTAATGTTGAAACGAAGCCAGTATTTCTTGCCACTTATCTTGATCATGAAGGCTTTAGTGGATGTGTCTGATATGTACATCTTCCAAAAATTGATGGCTGGCCAAGAAGACAACCAGTATTTGAAAGGGTAAGGAAGATTTTAAATAGACATTTTTTTGAAACTGTACTTTCCATTATTCTTTGGCCCAATTTACCTATTTTTTTCACTGGGAGTGGTAGCTCGGTGCATCAACTGGTGTCACTACAGCGCCTCTGACAGGGAGGTCCTAGGTTCGAGTCCTGACAGCGGCAGGATTTTCGACACTAACTTTTCAGCTAGGTCGAATTCAGAGGAGAATTCTTGCGGCTGGCTGCTCTGATTGGTAGTTTTCCGTGTTTTTTCCAATCGACACCAGGCGAATGCCGGAGCAGTACCCTAACAAATGGATCACAGACCACACGTGATCTTTCCTTCCTCTTCCTTGTCCTATCCTCTCCCTTTACACACACAGTTGCACTAACATGCACTACGTTAACACATATTCCGGGAGACCGATCAGGAGCTTAGAGCTTGTCCCAGCTGGGGCGGTACCCTGCTGGTGGGAAAGTCCTGGTTAGGGGAAACCCTGCTAGCCGACGGTAGGTCGGCACTGGATCTCGCCATCCAGTGGGGGAAGATCACCGCCATCTTCTGAGGAAATAACGTGCACTACACTTACGGGACCAATGACCTAAGCTGTGGACGTGCCCAGAATCACTAAAGAACGAACCAACCAACTTTTTTGCTTAACTGGCAGGTGGACCAGTCCCTTTACATGGCCTCACCTTTCACCCTAATTCTCAGCTTAAGATTTTCTACAACAAAAATTCCTGCCTTAACCGTATTTTTTGTGAAAGGTCCAATTCATTGCGGATTGTTTATCAAGGTTCTAATGTATGAGAATTAGATTATTTTGCATCATTTTTTAATTAAGTTGCGGGAAGTAAGTCACAGATAAACTTAATAAAGCTAAATTAAGGAGATTAAAAACGAAAAAATTGAAACTCCTCCTTATTCTTGTTTATAGTTTTTCTTTTTTCCTCCTCCTCGCCTCCTCTTTTCTCTTCTCTTTCATCTTTTTCTTCCTTAATTTCTCTTCCTCCTCATCTTCTTCTTTATGATGTGTTACCATCAAATTTTAAAGTTTTGTATGTGGAGATCATTTCAGACTATTTGACATACCCATTATTGAAAATCAAATTTGAAGTTTCTGTTAGTTTTTTGACTAGTCATGTTGCAGAGTGGGGATACGCAGAAGAGCTAAATCTCCAAAAATAGAAAGGAAGAATACTACTAAAATAAAATAAGAAAGGTGTCATTTTATAGAATACTACTGCTATTTAAGACGGGTCCCAATAGTCCTGCTCTATGTTCCCTGCACATTGCCCTGCGAGTTTTTCGTATAATTTCCTGATAAACTTTCACACGTTCACGGCCTCTTGCTCTGTGTGTTCTCATGCATGTCCTCCAAATGCTTCCCTGCACGTTTATCTGCAAATTAAACCAGCAATTTAGATAGTCATCTCATATTGTTTCTTATGGCAAAATTACTTTTTAAACTATGACAGCAAATAGTGGCTCACTTGGTTGCATGAAATAGGAAATACTGAGTAGATAGAGTAACCAGAAGAGCAGAACCCCCAAAATATAATAGTGAAGTAAAAAGTATTTTTCATTAAAAAATCAATTGATCAAAAAATAAAATCGCAAATATTGCAATTTTTAATTGTATTAAAATTGAATTTAGTTTCGTAGTAAAACAGCACCCCCCCTTCTCCCCCTCACCACAAAACAAATGACAACGCAGACCAAGAGCTTTCAAGAATACTACAGTAAACCAATAGAAATTGGTTGTGAAACCTAATTTCTGGTTAATTGAAGATGATGATGACGACGACGATGATTGAAACTCCGTTAGGAACATGAGAGCGCCAGTTGAAGGACCTGAGACACAGCATTCCCAAGTTATACACGACAGTAGACTGTGTTGCATGTGCAGCCTACTTTCCCCCTTATCATAAATCTGCTTACTTCTTTTGCTTTCATCTTAAATCTGTTTGAAGCAGGACAGAGAGAATCCTATTCTCATACCTATTATAAACAATACAAAAACATCTTTCCTTACCATGGTACAGGGTAGCCACTTTCTGGAAAATTCGAAAAAGTCGGGAATTTCATTATTTAGGGAAAAATCGGGATTTGTAGAATCGTTGCAACTCGGGGAACATTTTTCGGAGGCTTATACAATTAGGTATTCCTTAGTGGAACTTGTTAATTAGAACATAATTTTTCAGCTGGTCTTTAATATTTTATTTAAATAGTGTGAAATTAAAAATCTTATCAGGGAAATATTTTAAAAAAATTCCACTAGAAGACTGTAAGAAAATTGGTGCCAGGAAATGAGTGGCCACCCTGTGTTATATTTAGAGGAGACAAAAGAATAATGTACACATGCAGGGAATAGTAGAATTAGTGAAATGTATGGTTGTGTCAATAGGTGTGTGCGGGCAATGCTGCAGATACCTCATCTTGAAAAACTCCATACGCATCAGCAGGTCAAGGATTTTCTTGGTAAAAACTTCCGGCTGAAGTTGACAGAACTTCCTCAAAGTTGGAGTGATGGAGAAATGTGCGACTATGTACTGAAGTGAGTTGAGTGGTATTTTTATTTTTTGAAATAATAAATTAAATGAGTGATAAAATAACAATTATAGTAAAAATAATTGTTCAGTAATAAAACAAATACACGAGAGCACTTTCATGCATAAATTTCTTTGTCAAACTGAGCACAACTAGCTTATATAATGTAATCTATTTAATCTGTTCAAAAGTATCTTCGTTTTTGGTTTGCATGTTGCGAAATGTCATGGAGGTTCTCTATGATAAGTAGAGAGCCCTTTAAACTTAATCAGGGAATTGCATGCATCATTAATTAGATTTTGATGTTGAATGTTGTTAACATTTTTTAACTTCAATTTTTATGGGTATTGCCTTCAACAGTTAGATGGTTTCCATATTATTATTCCAGTGTAATAACAATCTGTGATGTGGAGATAATAGAAGAATTAAACAATAAGTTATTAATGAAGATTACATGATGATGATGATGATGATGATGATAGTAAAAATGTAGTAAACAAATAATTTTTAAGAACCAACCTTTTTGCTAAAATATTCAATTTATATTTATTTTTAGATTTTTAAAGATTACGATTCTTTTTAGAACATTTTAAGAGAATTATTGCAAATAATTTTGAATAGTTACCAAACCTCATTGATGAAAAATGGTTAGTAAAAGGATTAATCTTTTCATATTTGTTGTTTTGAATCCCAAAACATGTTTCCAATGTTTCAAAGATCTGAAATGATCTTTTCTGAAACTTTGTACTGGTGAAATCTTTTACTGATGCTGAGACCTAAATTATTGCGAATCCCATGCCATGATTCAAACTCCATTTCAGATACATGTTGATTTTGATATCTAGAATGTTCTAGATTGAATGTTAATTTCTTAACAATTACGAAGTGCATCCAGAAAGTACATTCTGATAACGGATTAAGAAAACAAAAACATCACAAAGTAAGAAATTTTTGTCGAAATATTTATATACATTCACTGGCTACTTCTCAACACAGTCAGCACTACTGTTGAGGCATGTATTGTAATGATGGACCATCAGTTGAATGCTGATGTCGTAGGATTCCACTGCCAACGCCCAGAGCCATGAAGTCCCTTCAGTCTGCACATCAGCGTCTTCTTAGTACTTAGATACTAAGTTGATGGAAATGATCTCCTTTATTTCTTCAATGCATGAAATGTTGTTTTGTTTCTGGTGTGGGATATGACATCTGTTTCATCCCCAGTGACAACAGTCGAGAAACTCGTCACCTTTCTCTGCGTACTGCAGTAGGAATGTCAATGCTGTGGTGAGAGATTTGCTTATGTATACATCCGCCAGTTGACTTTGCACCCATCTTGCACACTATAAAAACCAAGCCAGTGGGGAGCAATATTGTGCAACAGCGAGCAAGACATCTGGGGAATTGACGAGAGAGTTCAGAAATTGTGAGGTGCCAGTTCTGTGAAATTGCTTGCCACACATTTTCCATCAGTTGTGGTGTCACCAAAGACAATCGACCTCCATGGTCTTCATCATGAATATTGGCATCGTATATCTATCAGTGAATTAACTACACCATCTTCTGACCATATTGTTGCTCATAATGTCATGTCCATTCTTGTGACACAATTACCAATGGAATGGGTCTCGGCTGGAGATTCCTTCCGAGAGTGCACAAATTGTATGGCTGCATGAACCTCGCAGTTGGCTGGAGACAATATCATAGCAGCTATGTTATCAAAGCCCTGTACAGTAACCACTGCTGTTGCAAGATTAAAGCTGAATTGCATTAGTCCCACATACCTCCTCTTTACTCGTGCCATCTCTGCATGTGATCAGAACTTACTTCTTGGATGCTTCTCGTAAACAACTTGTCTTTTGTCATTTTTCCCATCACCTTCTTGGACACGATTACAATTGGAGAATATGTTCTGCAGTCATAAAGAAATCCAAATTGTGTCCATGTTACTGAGTAACAATGTTGATGACCAATTCTTTGAACAATTTTAATTATTAAAAAACTAGACACTAATTTAAATAGACACTAATTTAAAAAGAAATGTCCCAAAAATTTCCAATTTTTATTCTGTTGCATCGTTGACGCAACACGTCTCTTTACCCCTTATTGGGCGTTGAGCGCATTCTCTGGAGTAATTCTCCATTACTGAGCAATTTACTTTCATTACTGTTACTCAGTAATTACTATATTAGTCAAGTCTCGTCACGTCGCAGTCAGTCGGTGCCTTTTATCCCTTCGGCCAGGGGCTCAACGCCGTTAGATTCCGAGGTTCCTAGCCGGTCACCCAACCAGGAATCCGCAAGTCTCAAATTTGCTTAACCTCCGTGACTTCACGGAGCATAATAAACGAATTCGGCTAACAGCGAAGGCTGATTCTAATTTTTGTTTCCTATGAATTGATATTGCTCGCAACAATAATTTCTAAAATTAAACATTTTAAGGTATAATTAGTGTTTAATGTTGAGAGTAAAGTAATGAGTTATAATAAGTTAAAAACCTGAGTATATTATTTCAGATTCATTCATTCATTCATTCATTCATTCATTCATTCATATGTAGGATTGTAAAAAAATTAGAAATAAAAATCTTTTTAAATTGTAGGAATATACATTATTATAAAAAGTAATAAAAGTATTTATATAAAGTAAGTAATATATATTTTATATAATATTTATATTATTTATGTACATTATATATTATTTGCATGCTCTCCAGAGAACTCATTTGAACTATTGTTAATGAGTGTATTTAGCTTTTAAACTAGTGTTAGACTTTCAGTATTCTTGGGGGCATTTATGTTAAGGTAACTTGAATTCATATGCTGCAGACGATGCGTGCTGATTCACCTGAATCGACCAGAAGATAAATTCAATCTGTTAGTTGTGATGGTGCATAAGTTGTGGGGGTTGGTGCAAGGACGCTGCAGTGTGGATGGTGTGGATTCCCCGCAGGCGCAAGAAGTCCTTGTGGGAGGATACCTGTGGTTGCAGTATCTAAAGGAACGCCTGCAGCGGTTCATTTATTTATTGAGGATGCTGATCACAAGAGAAAGCCAAAATGTCACCTTCCAACTGAATGAAAGTAAGTGTGTTTGCTTTAAAAGATTCCCCAATAAAAATACTTTTGATATGAAAGAAAAGTTCATGAAGTGCAAGTTAAGATGACTAATAAAGTTTCACTTGGTGTGGATGGGGGACGTGTACGTGTATGTGTGGAGTGAGTAAATTTGTGTGAGAACATGCAGACGGGAGACGTGTGTGTGGGGTGAGTAAATTTGTGATTGCACATAGAGGGGGGAGTGTGTGTGTGTGTGTATGGGGTGACTAAATGTGTGTGGGTGTGGTGTGCGCATGCATGCGTGTGAGTGTGTCTGTGTGTCTGAGTGTGGACATGTGCAATAATTTAATAAGAAAGAAAATTTAGAATTCTTTTATTTTGGTTACAGGTACCTTAAAAGGGATTGTGAGAAAAGCTGGGGAAGTTGGAAGATTCATTAATCACTTTCTTGCCACTGGCAGTGTAAGTTCATACACCGGCCTGGGGATAATGCAAGATAAAGGTAAAAGTGATTAAATCATTGTTAACATTTCATTAAGTTAGTATTAGTTGCTGTATGAATAGTCTTAACTCATGGTATTATTGCAACTCGGGGGGGGGGGGGGACCTATCAAAAATGACAGGAAAAAATTAAATTCTCACATTAAGAAGGAATAAAAGACGGAACAACTTCTACAGTGGATTTTAGAAACCTGTATTTCACAAATAAGATTTTGTAACAAACTGAAAAATTGATTTTTCTGAATGTGTTGTAGAGTTAATAAAGAAAGAAAAAGAAGAAAAGAATAAAATATGGATCCTACTGTGCAGAGTCTACATTGATAAATTACTTGAAATTTTCTTTTTATCAATCAAATGAAATCTCATTTTATCTATCAAATAAATCTTCATTTTATTGTTCATTGTAATTTTTTGTCCCCTGTCACCACAATATCAGAGCTGTCAATTGGAATTAATTTAGGGAAGCCTATCTGTTGTTGCTATATTTTCAAACTCCAAACTCACTCCAGGTACCTATTTCCTAACTCCACACTCACTCCAACTACTAAGTTGTTCAGTCTAATGTCATATCAATAGCCCCAAATTTTGTAGTGATCCAGTTGGTTTTGAATTTTTTATTGCTTATGGAAATCACCACCTCAAAAACTTTTTTGGCAGCATATCCTTAAACCGTATTAATAGGCAAAAAGCAAGTCTCTGTCTTGCTCCAGCTGCTCAAACTTCGCAATACAATCACTGGGAGGTATGTCCAAAACACTTGTGAAGGTCCAGACTGGTATGTGCACCCCGTGAACTTTAACGTTCAGCATTTGAACCTGCCTGTGTGTTCTCCTGAAAGGTCTTTAAATTTTTAGTTATCTAATTTATTATCTTAATGGTATTAAGTTTATTTTCTTAATACTAGAATAATAAGAATTCTTGTTGTAGTTGGTGATTTAAAGAATTTAATTAGAAAGTGAAGTACTATCCTTTTCTGGATAAAATTATTTCTTAAACAGAATGTTCGTCGGTCTTAAAATGTTCTTATGTTAAAAGATTTCAATGCAGTTACAATGATAATATGATTGTGAAAAGTTTTTGGCTACTTTGTGTTAGCATTCACAAGAAGACTGTGCACTTTGGAAGATCTTTCTTTAGAACAACTAGTGGGCAAATAGTGAAGTATTGCCAAATGCACCACCCCTCACATAACTGGAAGAGTTTCCTGTCTGATAAGATACCTTATTGAAAATCTTAATAATCGATTGTGATCTATTGAGCTCTTATGTTTCATTCAAGTTTGAAAACTTGGGCGTGGTGACCAAAACTTGAAACTCAATTGTGCCTTCACTTGAGCATGTGGTACTGTTTACATACCATCGGCAGTGAAGGTCGAGGGATGGGATCTGTGATATTAATTCATATAGTCCCGCACCTGCTAGTGCCATGCAGAAGTGGAATTGCTTTGTAACTGTCCCATCTCCTGCAGTATTCTCGTGCTTTCAGTGATTTGAGTTAGTATGAACTGTGGTTCTTCAGTGTATAGTTTAGTTCATAAATGCAGTTCTATGATTATACTTATAAAATGACATTTGTGGGTTTGTATTCTTTACAGGTCTTAGTATATGTGCTGAAAACATCAATCGGATGCGCTATATGTCTCACTTTCGCGCAGTCCACAGAGGCTCTTTCTTCCAAGAGATGAGAACGACAGAGGCCCGACAACTGCTCCCTGATGCTTGGGGTATGGATTCCTTTGGAGGGGTTGTTTATTTCGCTTTAAAAATGTTCTATTTGTTGACCACTGATATGAAGCAGCAAAACTCAACCCTAATGACACACCTTTGATTCTGGACAACTTGCATGAAATTAGTGTGCCCCAACACGAACATTCTCATTTGATGTATTATTGATATACAAATAATGTATGAAATTTTAAAATGTTTAGAAGTTATGGGATTATGGAAAATAGATTTTTGGATAATCAATATTTGAAAATTCAACTCTGTGACATATTGGTTACTGTTGAAATGCTAATTTCCATCACTCTAACTTAAGAGTTAGTTTCAGAACTCTAAATAAGGATTGTTGGACACTAAAGCTAATTCTATTATTAATTATTTGTTAGGTTATTTGTATGGTACAATCTTTACAGAGTTTTTAATGATATTTCACGTGCGTTTGTAGGACTATATATTCCGAAAGAAAATATCAAGTAAATGGAAATTAAAGGAGTCTTGGTGCTCCTCTTTAAGAGAAAGAAGATTTATCAAATCCTGTTTGTAAATGGATCAAAAATTAAAATTCATTATTTTTGTTGGTAGTACTGTTAGTGTCACACATTTAATTTATAATTTTTCCTTATTGTAAAGGTATTTTTTTTTATAATTTATGTTCTTGTTCAATTAAATGTTTATTTATTTGATTTTTGACTAAACTGGAAGTAAGTTTTTGATTGAAAATGCAAAATGAAATAATATTAAGTAGAAATAATAAACCAAATAAACATGAGATTTCTTGCATTTCTTTGCTACACAAGAATTATAAGTGACGCATATTAACCTTTTAGATACAAAATTTTTTTCCTTCTGCAGCCCTAGTGTATGGACTTTTTTTAAAATGAGGCATATGCTTCACCCTAAGTGGAAGTAGCAGAAAAACAGTCTGCGTGAGGCGTGGGTTGGTTGGTTGGTTAGTGATTCTTGTGAGCTAACATCTCTACAACATAGCCCATCTGTAGATCTAAAAAAGCAAGCCAAATTCAAATGACAACTTCCACAATTCATAGAAAACAAAATCATTAAAAAATTTTGAGTTTTGACTGCATTTTCATTATGTTTTATTTTACCATGTACGGGTGTTGTATAATCCTTTTCTGATGCTGTTCTTTCCCCCTGGCAGGTTTTATATGCCCTGTTCACACACCTGATGGTGCTCCATGTGGATTATTGAATCATTTAACAAAATACTGCCAGGTTGCACCTGTTCCTGATGCTAAACTTGTTGCCAAGATTCCTGGTTTACTTATATCGATGGGTATGATCTCAGTAGACTCTGTTGGCGCATCTGCAAAAGTGCATTCAAAATTTTACCTCGTCATGCTTGATGGTTGTGTGGTGGGGTACGTTGCTAACGAGCAGATTGGGGCTTTTGTTGAAGAGCTCCGTATGCTGAAAATCGAGGGGAAAACAGTGAGTTTATTCTTCTAGTTGCATAATTTAAAATGAAATATTCATCAGTTAATTCAATCAATCAGCCTATTTGAAGAATTAGAAAATGATGAGAGCTGCAGGTTGATTGTCTACCTTAATTTGTAGCAAAAAGTGAAGAATTACTTTTTCATTGTCTTTAGTAGTTTTAATATATTTCTTGTAAGATAAAGCAGTGCCTAAATGATCAGAAGTGAACCTTACAGTTAAAAGAATTCTTCATCATTGTTTATAATCAAATTCATTAGATTTTGTTTCTATAGAAAAGTATTTCTTTAACTTTTTTGAAAAATATGTATTTTTAAATAAGCTTACAACTTGACTTTGTTTCCTTTTATTCTATCTTAATAAATTTTGAGCGAGATTTTATACTGAAGTAAGATTGTGAGAATTGCCTTGTTTTGTAGGTGCCTCAAACTTTGGAAATAGGACTTATTCCTAAGGTGCCAGGTGATAGAACACAGTTTCCTGGTCTCTTCCTATTCACAGGCCCTGCTCGATTGATGAGACCTGTCGTTAATTTGTCTTGCAATAGAATTGAACTCATTGGCACGTTGGAGCAGCTGTACATGGACATCTCTATTGGTCCAAAAGAATCCATTCCTGGGGTAAGTTAACCTAATTTAAGATCAACCCTTATTATGTCAATTTTGTTTTTCAATCACAGAATACAGAGTGTTAGTTTTATGCAATATTTATTTACGGTGGCTTCAATTAAGTTTTGAAATCATTGAAGTGAAAAGAAGAATGAGCTTTTTGAAGAATGTGAAGAAACTAATGTGGGGTTGTTCTTTGTATAGAAAATGTAGAAATGCTGTAATGAAAGGTATTGAGATTTTGATGAAAGAACCATTGAGGGTCCCTAAAACCAGATATTCCACTTTTGTTCTGTGTGATGTTGCTACACCTAGCATTTTAATCCTTGGTGCTCTTATGCCAAGTAGGGCGTGACATTGCAAAATTTATTTTCTTCATTTTATGGTCAGAGGAGAACAGAAAGTTAGGTGAGATTTTCTTTATTGCAAACCAAACTAGACAGCACATACTTTTCCAATTTTTGAAAATTAGGGAGTTCAATGAAAATTGGATCTGCTCCATTTTTGTAACTGTACATCCCAATACATTTCAACTTTTGCAATTTTCCAAAATTCAGAAAGCTCAATGAAAATCAGAACTGTCAATTTCATAAGCATACTTTGATCTGAGAACAAATTTTGTGACATTTGTGAGAAAATTTGGAAAGTGCCCTTGAGGCATCATGTAAAGAACCCCCAAAATCAAAATATCCATTTCCAATGTCAGTCATATCAATCAAGGAATCTCAATTTAGAGGAAAATCCTACCTATGTGTGGTTGCTAGCATTGTTCACAGTTAAACAGACTGATTTTTTTGTCATCAACCTATTTCTTCAATGTCAAGGACCCACAAAACATAATTCTGAATGTGTTATAGTTATAATAGGCTGTTATATAGGCTCAACTTGTTATAATAGGCTGCTTACTACATGTAGGAGCAAGTATTCACTTTTTCGGTATCAGAAACTCGCAAAACAAGTTTTTTAGGTAAAAAATTGCTATTTTTACTGCTGCATTACAATACATTCTCTACACTGCAAGTAGAATACAAAAAACTAAACATCTTAACAACTTTTTTTTCATGATATAATGTCAATTGACTTTTCTATTCTAGTAAAAATGTTTGTGTTCTCAAATGTTATTAAAATGATTCAAATGTGTTGTATCTTTTAATTTTTATAGGTAACCACACATCAAGAATTATCTGATACAAGTTTTCTGAGCAATTTGGCATGTTTAATTCCAATGCCCGATTGCAATCAAAGTCCACGTAACATGTACCAATGTCAGGTGAGTATATGCCATCAACAATTAATATAGTAGAACCCTGTTTTTTCATTGTAATGGAGGGGAAGAGGCAGACGGTTATTTGAAAATGATGAATTATTCATTTTATGTAAGTGAACAGAATTAATAAATTTGGTATTATATACAAAGGCTAGTAGGCCCACAAGTAAATCCACCTCCAGGCTAACTGTAAATAATTACTTAGTGTTCTTTTTGAAGATGTCTGTCACTTTCTTCTGAACTCTGGGTGCATTTTCCTTTTTATTTATGTTCATTTTAATCTTGTGCAATAGAAGAATGTCTCTGCAACTAGTATTGTTATGTTCTATGAAATGTGGCGACAAATCAGTTATTATTTATCTTATAATTATTTTATTAAATTATTTACCTTATTATAACCCTTTATTTAAAGAAAAAAATTAAAGTGCTGCTTGTAATGGAACACATACTGTTGACATATCTTCAACTCCTTGTGCTTTGCTGTTCTAACCCACACCAGATGTAGCCTCACTAATGAACCTTGCAACAATTTTATCTTCGCTGTGTATTTCGGGCCCATCAATTTCAGCATTATTTACCTAACAATGTTTAAGGTTTTCTGTGGCAACCTCGTTAAATTGAGCTTCTTTCTCTCTTCCTAAATCTACAAATCAGGCTACAGTTGTCCATTTCTAGGCAAGTGCTTAATTTCCTCCGCACAATATTTTAGAGTGAATCTACATCCTGCACCTAGTGTTCATTACATTTCTTTAGAAACCCAGAAGTTATTTTAGTGAATGGAAATTTTATTTGGTGTGATGTAAAGTAACATAATGTAAGTTTCATTATTTGTTTTCTGAACATGTTAGACATGGGGTATTTATAAAGATGTAAATTGGATTCTCCAAGCTTTTGGATCCATGAAAACCTGTGCTATTGGAATGACTATTGCTTCCATGTTAATACAAATAGATGTGCTAGGAAAGGTTTGAACTGGCAGTCTGAAATAGAGTAATCTACTTGAGGAATTTTATAATTGCTTTCTGTGATCACAAGTAGAAATGATTCTAGCCCACTCCCCTCTCCCATGCTGATCTTCCTGATGTATGCCATCATCATAAGATTAGTCTTCCTAAAGCAGGAGAAGAATGGGAAGAAACAACAGGTGAAATCAGTCTTTTGTTTTCTATCAATGAAAATAGTTCACGATGAGATCCAAGCCTCTACTTGTGTTCAGTGGTTCCAAACTACTTGTGGGTGGAAAAGTTGGGTTTCTGCTTAAATGTTTGGGATATCCAAGAAGCAAAGGGAAATATTTGGTGAAAATAGAAGCAAAATGTTAAACTTGAAGGGGGAACTTCGAACACAAATTAAATAGGTTCTGGCTTTATGAAAATCCTGAAATGAATTTCTGTCCCTGTTCTCTATTCATTATTTAATGCTACCTGCCATTCTCCTCCCAGTGGCACAATGTGGCTATAGATTCTTGCAACAGAGATTTAACTAGTTGTTCTCTGGTGGGGATGGTCCTTGCGCTGCTCAATTTGTTTAGTGGAGAGCATGAAATCATTGTTAACAATCAAGTTTTCTAATCTGTTGGAGTGAATAATATTTTTATGTATAGCTGAAGAGCTCAGATTTATGGGGATTGCACATGCTTTTATGAACCTTAACTCATACTATCACTGCCTTTGATTACCCTCTCCCTGTCCACTGTCTTCCTCTTTCCCCCTCTCCCACCTTCCCCAGCTCTCC
Source organism: Teleogryllus occipitalis (assembly GCA_011170035.1). NCBI lineage: Eukaryota > Metazoa > Arthropoda > Insecta > Orthoptera > Gryllidae > Teleogryllus > Teleogryllus occipitalis. The sequence goes on along the minus strand of BLKR01002627.1, from coordinate 115,563 downwards.
CCTTCTCCCTCTCATCTTCCCCTCTCCCTTTCCCCCCTCTTGTTCCCCCTCTATCTTTTCTGTCTCTCAGCAACTCTTCAGTGTCCAAGCCACTGTCTTTTCCACTTGCTAATTGGCCCTCCTTCCCACCCATTTGGAATATATACCAGGTGAAGCTTTGTTGATTCAATTTAATAGATTTTACCAGGGCTAAATTTCATGATTTTTTTGAAGAAGTTAAAAATCTAGAAGTTAACTTTCTTCTGAGGGAAAGTACAAATGATAACTTCTGGATTTGTGTCAAATAGAATATCGTAATTACATAATTCGGTGGTTGTTTTCCCTCTTTGGTAAATTTTAAATGAAATGGTTAATGTGATTGTAGTGAGTTACATAATTGAAAAATAAAAGAAAGAAAGAATGAAGTTGAAGGCCTAATTACTTTTTTATTTAATTTCATTGAATTTTGTTTGTGATTTTCAGATGGGTAAACAAACCATGGGTACTGCTTCTCACGTTCTTCAAAAACAAACAGAGTCCAAGATGTATAGACTGCAGACACCAACTGCACCACTATTTAGACCAGCCCACCATGACTACATTAATTTAGATAATTTTGGCATGGGGACAAATGCTGTTGTAGCAGTCATCTCATACACAGTAAGATGCCAACTTCTCGTTGTATTATTTTTAATTTCCCAGTCTTATTTTTTTAATGGAATCATATTTTCATTGGAATTGAATTTTTGTAATAAATTCAATCATCCTTTAAGTATTTTGGAAAAAGTTGTTTTGTTTTTTGTTAATTTTCTTGACGATTACTTACAAAAAAATTGTTACAACAAGAGTGGGGACAATGAAAATCTCAATGTTACAAAATTATTTTCAGGTCCCCACTGATTCACTAATGGATTATGTATAAAATAATTTTACTGACATGAAATTCAAACTTTCTGTGTTATGAGATAAAATATCACCTTTGCTTAAGTTTTTAACTTTATTTTAAACAATTATAATTGTTTTAAAATAAATGTTTTTATAAATTGTATCATTAATCATATGATTTACATTTGTAGCCTTTTTAATTCAAACTGTGTGTGTCTTCTAAGGTAAGAAGTGGCCTGTTGCAATTTCTGTCTCAATCTTATCGAACATTTTTGAATGGTGGTGTTTTATGTAAACAGAGTCAAGGACATCGTAAACTACTATAATAAACAATTTTTAAAACTAGAATAATTCTAGTTTATCATAGTAATAATTTTCTGAAAATTTAATAAAACATCATTATAATGAAATTTCACTGAAACTAATACTGAGTGCCTTACAGTTTCATTATACAGTTATTTTACAGTATGTTTTTTAAAACATTTGTAGTATGCATTTTTGTTGTAAAACAGCATACATTTTTTTTTTTTCTGAATATTTTCATTTCGTCGTACCAAAATAGCTGTAAGGTAAATTTGGAGGGTAATACTCATGATAAATAATTTCAAATATTATTTTGGTTAGTGATTGACCCATGCACAGATTCTAATAAACTATATTTATAGTTAATTCTGTTCAATGTGCAATACTTGTGTTATTAAAAAGGCTTGAACACTTCGTTTTTATTTTGTGATACATGATGTAAATGATTGGTTTTTGAACTTGAATGTAAACTAGTTCTTGAATGATCTACTATTTATGTTGCATTCTTCTTGTTGTGAAAAATCTGATAGAAGTGATGATTGCGTTCATAGATGGTAAATTAACCCTTTGCACTCCTAGGGCATCTGTGACATGCCACCAATGAATGCACTGTGCATGTACTGTATGTTTCTGTGCACTTCGAGGTTTCACAACTCGTAAGGCATCTCTAAGACAATGGAAAATAGCGGCACTTTTTGTAGCAGATATTTTGCATTCTCCCATTCCAGCTCGTAATTGAGTATGTCAGTCACGGGAGATAATTGCTAACCAATGTATAGTTGCTTTTATAGACCATTCATACGAAATCAATACTTGATAAAATGCACAATTCAGAACTATTTTATTGAAATTAAAGTAAAGAATATATTCTATAAATAAAGTTCATTTTTTTGGAATTTCATAGGCATAAGACTGGAAGTAAAAACCGTACAATTCACTAATTTTAATGTGGTTTTATTTGCTATATTGCAAATACTCTTCTAACTAGTCCCTTCTTATAGGTGCTGTGTTTGTGAATCATCCAAATCACTCATTGTTTTAAAATCACTTGGCTGCTGCAAGATTTCACAAACACATGAACACCACCAGCTATTTCAAATTGTTAAAATGCCAAGTGCATGGTAATCCTATAACATTATTACATCAACGTTATTTAAAAATAGAGTAGCCCAGATCGGTTCAACAATGAAACCTATTTTACATACCAGGAAAATAGCCCTACGAGTCAATTAGAGATTTTGGTATGGCATATTAGGAATTCCCGATGAGTTGTGGGACATGTCACATTAGATAGTGATCCATGCTAATAGTCATTATTCTCTTGTCATCTCTGAGATACCGTATGAGCTGTAGGATGTGTATTATGCTCGTTGCATACAATTGCAAAGGGTTAAGCTGCCTTCGCAGGACTATTGTCAATACTTGAAATATTTCTTACTCATATTAATTGATTGAATATTTTAAGGAAGTAGGTCTTCTTGATAAAAAACACATTCAATTCAGAATTGTATGGGAGTTGAATGCAACTGTTCATATTTGAGTGTTATTGTGTTTGGAAATAGTTCATACACTGATATGTCTATTTAATGTCTAGTCTGAAGATAGATCAGGAATGTAATTATAATTTTTGGTTACCTGCATACTGAAATATTCATTGAATATCACATGACTATTTCTTGGAGTAGACTTGAGAATTTTTGGTAAGTATTAATCCCCCCCTCTTTTTTTTAGGGCTATGATATGGAGGATGCAATGGTTATCAACAAAGGTTCTTACCAGAGAGGGTTCGCTCATGGTTCAGTCTACAAATCTCATATTGTACCATTACCCACGGTAAGACACATACTGAATAGCATGTTTGGTTTATTACTGCTCCTTGGTAGTCGCGATCACTATTTACACATTTTGTTTTGCATGTTTTATGGGATATTTGATAATAACGTACTTTTTAATATTTCAAATTAACTGGTGGATAAGAGTAGTTAGTTACTACATGGTGTATGTAACAGGAGTGAATGTGCAAAGATCCCGTACTTTCACCCCATATGTCAAGTATAACTTTTTGAGTTAAATAAGTTATTAAGATTGTTGTTATTAATTATTAAGTTTATTATTATTATTAATTACACAGGGGGGAAAAGTTAAAGAAAAAAATTTTAAATCTTGATAGCTGATTTTTATAGTTGACTGGCAATATTCGAGCAATATACTAAATCATATTCTTGTTGGAAAAAAAATTAGCAAATTGCTGCTCTCTTTTCCTGTACACATGAATTCAAGTTCCAGCTGCTAAACAAGTTGTTTTCCTTGATCCAAGCAGTTCATCTTTCTCGTTTGTTAAGCTCAAATCTCTGACCAAATAATTTAGCTCAGTGTGAGTAAACAACTGAGGTTCCACACTGTTTATGGGACACAAACTCATCTCAGCTGGTTCATTTTTATCACAGGGAGCTTCATCACTTGAGATATTATTCATAATAACAGTTGCAACAGCCACTGGTGTTTCAGGATCAGGCAGATTCGGACTATAGCCTATTGGCCGAATTGCAGATGGTATGTTAGGATACTGAAATATTTTTATATTTTTTGAGTTGTAGCAGTAACATCAATGCAGCAAAAATTGCAATCATCTGAATGATTCCTTGACTCCCTCCATACCATTAACTCCATACCACCAATGACAAATCTAAAGCATGCTTTTTCCTTTTTTGACCATTTTCTAAGATCTACACAAATATAACATAACTTATGCGGTGCCCAAGATTTGTCCTGATTAAGTTTAAGTATGAAATATGACAAATATACATTTCTAGCAATGTCGGGAGTGTTTCATTGATGTTTTTTAATTACAAATTCATCAGAAATATAACAAAAGATGTCAGGACTGTTCTTACAACCAGGACTAGTCATGACTGAATACTGAAAAGTAGTATCTTATCTTGATAGCAACAATGGAAACGCGTACACCTCAAATAAAACAAACATGGTACTGCTTGTCAAATGCAATTCTGACTGTGAAACTGCCATGGCTATTGCTGCTTGGTCGTGGAAGGGATCACAATGTAGAAATATTTTACCAAAGAGTATACTACCCTCTTTGTCTTACTACACAGATAAAATGTTAAAATGTGAACAAATGGTGGGTGATATGGCACTTTTAATGCTATATTTGGAATCAGCACACTTAAAACAAGAATTTGGTGAAAACAAAAAGCTTTTTGGTCATGGGCTCTTCTTATTTAGAGATCATTGAGAGGGTCCTAAACTATAAATTTTAGTTTATTCATGTTCCGTATACCACATTTCTGCCGAGTAACCCTCTTTCCTGTAGTATCATAGATTTCCGTTTTCTCTTCAGATAGCAGAATAATGCTAGCTATTTTCTTCACTCTTCATTGATTTACATGTTTTTGCTAAACATTAAATGAATTGTATTTTAAAATGGCATTAAGTACGTCGTATGATTTTCTCTCATTGGCATAGAATTTCAGTTTATAATTTATTTGATTGCTTTCAAAGAGCTTAAAAAATTAATGATGGTAGATGTTTTATTTTTATGAAGCAGTATCAAAGTGGAAGATTAAGTGTTTAATGTTGATATTTAGTATTTAATCCTATTTTTTCTTAACTAGCCTTATTTCTTTTTTTTAAAAAAATGTGAACATTTGAATAAGTATTCAGAAAACAAAATCAGTAAGCTTTAACAACATTTACTTAGGGGTTATTTGTGATAAGGAACATTCACTGAAAATGTACAAGTTCAAATGCAAAGAATTTGAGTTAGTTCATGTATTAATATTTCTAATTTTGGCATCTGTGTGTTGATGAGTAATGTACCATAGATATTTTTTAGAAATAAGTTGATAAAATTCTCATTGAAACAAAAAGTTTTTATAATGAAATTTCTTAGAGAGTGAGTTTATATGATGTGTGTGGATTGTGCTCTCAGAAAGGCTCTTACTTTGGATTGAATCCCAATCTGGAAGCAGCCTCTGAAGCTCGTAAGTTCTTGGATGCAGATGGTTTGCCACGTGTTGGAACTCGTTTGTTTGACGAACAACCTGTGTGCAGGTAATTCAAATTCCTAATATTTAATTGATTATCTCAGTTTATCCAACAAATACTTTCTTAAAAACCCTTACAATATTAACTCGATATTTAAACTTCTAAAGAAATTAACTTTTTTTTTATAAAGTATGCTTTTGTATTTGAGTTTTTCATTTTTAATTTTTCTTCCCTACAGTTACTATGACGAAAGTAATGGGCAGTATGTTCTGAACCTTTGGAGGAGTTCAGAAGAGGCGTACATTGATGCTATTCGTCTTTGTGATACATTGGGCAGAGATCAACGGCCAGGTGTTTGCCTGCTAGTGAGGATTCCGGTCAGTACGTTTATAGATTCATTGTAGTTTGATTTTGGGTGGAGAAGGATAAACAGTTGTTCTCTCAATTAATGAATTGTTGGGAATTACTTTACTGTGATGTACATTGCATCAGAGGTGGGAGCCATTCGCTTGATCAACTTTTTGATGTTGAAAGGGGATATCTGGAGTGTCACGGAAAACAATATTTGAAGGGTTGCGTGTAAAACATGGTAACCCGTGTGGAAACATTTCCAAGATGTAAGGAAGTGAACAGTTTTGTTGGAAGAGGTTTAAACGGGGTAAATAAACCTGACAACAGCTGGGAGACAACTGTGCACCTGTTGGACTATTTGAGAATCACAATGCGTGGACAGCAGATGGAAGAGTACAAAAATTTTAATATCACAAAAACTATAACTTTGAGGATTACCGTCTTTGACTCCTGACCTCTTCTCTATCATTTTTTAAAAAGATGATTGATAGGGGTATCTTTTTTGAAAGGAGATTTCTAAAGACAACATTGAGACATGATGGCTTCATAAATTTTTCATTTGAAGTTAGGAGAACTTGTTGTGCTGATCTCCCATCTTTACACCAATTTCCTGGGATAAAAACACTCCAAGTCATCTAAGATATCATTTAAAAGTTCTTCTTGTCACGACAAATGCAAAGATTAATCCTGGATTATTGCTGTTTGATACTCATCAATGGCCTAGTGAAGCCTAAATTTATGGACCCCATTAGCTATTCCCGAATGCTGAATTGAGGGAGAGAGGGACAAATAGGGGACGTCAAGAGATCTGAAATTCATTCCTCATGATCATCCTGAATTCTTATGTGGAATACTTGAATTCTGGTTGAATATCAAAGGAGGAATCCTTGTGTTTTCATAAATATGCAGATTAATTTTTCACTTTCTGTTATATTTATTTCAAATAATTTATTCCTTTTAATGTTAAGTAGGTCTTTCTAGATAGCTTTTCCCTGAATTTTTTGCAGTGAAATTTCCTTGTGTGAAGTTGGTTTGTTAAAGATGATATTTCAAATACATGCTAAATTGTACACATTTTCACGAATATATTTTACGTGTAAAATACTCTTACAATTTATATTGCATTTCTTTTTGTGATTTTTCTGAATTTTTCCATGGACAATTCTTAATGTTTCATGTTTTGCTTGATGTTAAAAAGGAACTTTGGAAGCTGAAAATCTTTAAATTTAGCCTTAGGGAATAATTATTTATTGTGTTTTCTCTTACTAATAATTTATTAGGATAAATTGAGTTCAATCATATCTAGTTTAACCAACAGATTGTTACTTAATTGATCAATGTGGCTTAGAAACTAAAATATTTTTCCTTTTCAAAAATTTGAGATTTGACAGAATTCCCCTTCAACATCAATCAATTCTTCTGTGGTTACTGTACAGATTTTACAATATCACATCTCAGTCAAATAGCAATACAAAAGTATTTTCTTAAACCTGTCCTTATGAGGTTCCTGAATAAGAAATTTTTAAAAAGATAATTGTAATATATTTTCAATTAAATTATTATTATTATTATTATTATTATTATTATTATTATTATTATTATTATTATTGTTGTTGTTGTTGTTGTTGTTGTTATGCTCTTTTGCTGGTTTCAGATACAATTAAGGTGAAATTTAAAAAAAATTAATCATAGAAAAATTTTGACTTATGACTTATAATGCAAGTTTAACAGGCAACTCGATACCTAAGAAAGTACCTGAAATAATTAAATTTTCTTTTTTGCAAAATAATAAGAATATTCTGTTCTAGAGAAAGAACCTAAATCAGTGAAATAATTACTTAACTTTCAAGGCAATTTATTATTCAATTATAGTTTTTGAACATTTCAGAAGATATCTGTGTTCTCTACTGAAAAACGTTGAAATGGTACTTCACCGACTTAGGTTCAATCTCAAGAGAAAACAATAATCAATTATTTGCAATAATAATCATTTAATTATCTCAAATACTTTTGAAGATACAAAGCTTTAGCTGCACTGTTGTGACTGAAAATGTCATTTGTGGGAAAAGTTATTTAAATCTTTTCCACAAAGAGCCATGGCCATACGCAAGGGTAAATTAAAAGTAAAATACCTTGAAAACAAAAGCCAAAAGAAAAAAGTGGCTTGAAGAATTTCAAAGGAAGTAAATCGAAGAATAATAACTGATAAAAAAGAGAAAACAGAAAATTAATCATTTTTCTCAAATCACAGTAAACCTTAAAGGAAGTTAAAATATAATTAATTAACATTAAACTATATTAGCAAATAGGAATTAAGGATAGAACCAATCAATTAGCAAGGAAGTTTCAAACAATTTCTGAAATTAAAAAAAAAAATATTTTTTTTTAAATTTTTATTTTTTCGTTTGTTTTTGTTTTTTTATTAAAATATTTCAACCCTCTTTATGTAGCGCAATCCCAATATTGGAGATAAGTTCGCCAGCAGGGCTGGACAGAAAGGAATCTGCAGTATGATGTGGCCTTCAGAAGATTTACCGTTCACTGAAAGTGGACTTGTGCCTGATATTGTTTTCAATCCTCATGGTTTTCCCTCAAGAATGACAATAGGTGAGCGCAGACAACTTCATTTCAGTGCAAGAAAGAGCACAATGGTTAAACATCTTTGGTACAGAAAGTTGGCATTTCCACTACCAAATACATGGGAATAAAATTTAGTAAACAAAATAGGAAAAATTTAAGAAAACTAAAATATGTTTGTGTGTAATGTTATAAATGTAGTTGATCTGTGCGTTTTATGCACAGACCTTGTTGGAACTATGACCGAGATGAGTCGTGTACGTATAAGCCACCACATTTTATTTTAGTATGGTCAGTTTTATTTCATTTAGTTCAACAATGTTTCATTCCATAAACAAGAAATGATTCTGATATTTTTTTCTTGAAACCACTACAAAAAGAAACAGTAGTGATAAAGAACAACTTAGTGAAATATTTAGATTCAGTCCCTGGACTAGTGATGTATATTTCAAATATTTATTAATTACATAAAATTTTATTCAGTAATAACTAGGGGCCAGATTTATATGCACTGAAAATCTAAGAAATATGTATACATTTATGCAGTGAAATCTTAGGAAACCTGCACTAAAATATGCCTCATAAAGTATAAGTTTAAGTAAAGTTAACCCATCCTAGCATAGTTTCTCATAATGTTTACACACACTACATTCATACAACATTTTACTATTGGAAAATGCATGCTTCGTGCGTATAACAAAGAACATACTTTCTGACTACAGGAGGAAAACGTGCATTTTGAAATCTTCTTCCGGGTAATAAGTAAAGCTCACGTAGTTTTACATTAAAACATTAAAACATGTTTACAAATATGTGATTTAAATTAGGGTTATAGTATGCATAAAATTGAATAAGACACCTGGACTATGCCGTTTTTTTTAATCTTTATTCAAAAGGTTTCGATCGCTCCAGCAACAGCTAAATAAGAATCCATTAACAACCTTGAAAATATGTCTTCCAAAACCTCACAATGATGATGAAATAATTGAATGATGATGATTTGGTGATGGATGATGATTTGGAAATGGATCTTTAAATTTTTGGTGGACTTTTCAGGAAGGCTCTAGAACATTTTTGAAATAATCTCAAAAACAACTTATATTTTTGCTTTAAATTCTTTGCTAGAATAAAGCAAAGTAAGATTATATAAATTGCACAGGTCAATTCTCTTAAATTTCAAAAATAAAAAATGTCTACCACCTCCTCCTGTTACCCCATAGAAGATAGAGATTTTTATTTTTCTTAAATTCTGAAAATAGTAGTTTTCACGTAATTTTGAATGACAGCGTTTCAGTTTTGCAAGTAAGGCTGAAGTGTTAATGGGATAAAAGGTGCTTTTGTCACCGCTAACATAGACAATGGACAGATACATTCCTTTCTGTATGATGCTCTCAGTAATATGAGATAACATGTGCAGTTGTAGTTTCTCTAGTTTTCTTTGGAATCTGATGCACAATGTTTTGAATCTTTCTTTAGCTATGATGATAGAAGTGATGGCAGGGAAATCGGGAGCGGTGCATGGGTTGGTGCATGATGCTACACCTTTCCGTTTTAATGAAGATCAAACGGCCATTGACTACTTTGGGCAACTTCTGGAAGAAGGTAATAAATAGGATGAGATTATGCTATTTATTTTGAAATTACTTTAAAGTTTGAATTACATCAAAGATTGAATTACAATTTTCTTGTAGGTGGTTTCAACTACTACGGCACTGAAAAGATGTACAGTGGAGTAAGTGGATGCGAGATGAATGCAGAAATTTTTTTCGGTATTGTTCATTACCAACGGTTACGACATATGGTGGCAGACAAATGGCAGGTAAGTTTTTCTTTTCCATTTAGCAATTGGCATTATGTTTTTTACTCAATTATTTATTTCAAAGAATTGTTTCGTTCTATAATATTAACTCGTTCCTTATTTTTCCTTACCACTGTACGTTGAATGGCGATGTGAAGCTTCAATAGAAAAATGATCCTTATAATGTAAATATTTTGTAAAGCAAATTTATTGTGTAATCCAATGTCTAGAAATAATCTATATGCAAGGAGTATGAAAACAGAGAGAGCAAAAACATTCATATGTGCCTTTTTTTATGGAAAGAAAAGATTTCTGGGGTATTATGCAGTACTGTGTTATCTTTGGGAGAGTGTTAAAGGAATTTGACTAGAATCATACAATTATTTTGGACTGTTCATTCTTGTTTGATTTGTCCTTTCTAGTGTGAACAATAGTTCTTGTTTTCAAGAATGAAAAAAATGGTATTATTATAATTTATTATAAAAATTATTCTTATTTTAACCCACAACTTTTTCAAATTCAGTGTTAGTTTATGTCTTAAAAAGTTGTTGGTTCACTAAAAATGAGCTGAGGTTGTTTAGTTGGCATTGTCAATTCTATGAAAACTTGAAAGCAGCTAAGAACTCATTCACAATTTAAGGGAATGGATGGTGTTCACCGCTTTACAAAGGGGATGAAATGTTAGTTTTTCTTGAATTTGAATAAACTATTTTGACATTTGTAAGTTTTGTGTTTAAATACAAATTATCACTCAAATGTTCGTATAATTTAATGTATTGTCTCTGACTGATGTACAGATGCATACCTTGCTCCTAGTTTACAGCTTTCTTGAGACGTTTACCGACCCCGCTGTTTCTCTGTGAACTTGCCAGTGGTCTGTATAACAAACCACATGTATGAAAGTGATCTGAAGAATGTTTTTGTGCTCCATCTGACAGCCCCAATCCCCTCCCTAGGTCTTTGAGGCGTTGACTAATAGCAAACAGCTTTCTGCTTTACCATAGTTACACCTGGGTAGAATCCAAGACGATCACCCAGAATGCAGTAAGAGTATGAATCGTTCCGTGACAGGTGCAAACAAATTGATGAGATTTTGGCGTGTGAAAGCATTCATACCAGTGAAACATGTATATTAACTTAATAAATCGAAATAGGATTTTTTAAAAATTTTTATTTTATTTTTTTGTTTGAAGTGAAAACATGCTACAACTCGCACAAGTTGCTTTTGGTCAAATTAGAAGACCACTTTGAAATTTGAGGAAAGATAAGAAAAGTGATAAAATTAGTTGTTTCTTTTGCTTAATGTCTGCATTTTCTAGGTGCGTAGTACGGGTGCGATTGACATCCTGACTCACCAGCCTATTAAGGGACGAAAGCGAGGAGGTGGTGTCAGGTTTGGTGAAATGGAGCGGGATTCCTTGCTTTCTCATGGAGCTGCTTTCCTCCTGCAAGACCGGTTGTTTCACTGCTCTGACCGATGCACAGTAAGTATGAAACTTCTAGGAATGTTGAGAAGTCACTGAATGCAACTAACTTGAAACAAAGAATCTATGTAGATACCATAATTTCCATTATGTAAATGGGACAAATGACGCACTGAATCTTGTGTCTTTGTCAAGGTACTGTCTATTTTGAACAATCTAAACAGGAAAACGTGTTATTGGAAAATATTTTTCACATTTCTTAGGGAATAGAAATTAATTTACTTATAAGAAACACACAAATACACTTGAGATAAACTTACTTCATTGCTAAAAATACGCTGAATAAAGCAATGGAATATGTAAATAATATGCAAACACTAAAAGTAATGTATATTAACTAAAACAAACAGTGTTCTTGAGATCTGTTAAATTCAGAGTAATACTATGTGGTAACATCATGGATGAACATTCTTTTGAAGAAGAACAAAGACACACATGAGAACACAAATCTCTGTAATTAAAGTGAAAATACCCTGAATATCCCCAATATGATTACAAAGGCATATTGCAGATATTACAGAGAAGAGGCAATCTTAAATCATTAGAATGAAAAGCAGATAATGAAAGCAAATCAATTTGTATTTGTAAGGATCTAAATATTTTTAGATAAATCGAAGTTAGGTTTCGATGATTTAAATCAAATGATTTTTTTATGACTGATTTAAATCATATTTAACAAATTAGAATAAAGAATAAATATTTATTTTGTTGTTTCTCTCAAAGAACTAAGAATTATGAAATGTATTCTGAAATGCGAGAATAATTAAAACATTTACGTAGCTAAGAATTGTATTCAGAACGATTTTGATTTCCAGAAAAGTATATTTGAAGATCAACACAATAACGATAAACTTTCACAAATGATTTTTAGGGTTCATAACTGTGTATAAAAACTCAAGCTTGGCAGTCTTTTTAGTTCCCAAAGTACCCTGAGACATTCCTCGAGGTGAATGATGTTCCTCTTCAGGGAAAAGGGAAAATTGCTTCACCTCACCGTATAAATAAGCCATAACCTGCTAGTATGCATACAAGCAAGCTATGGTTAAGCAGTGCTCTCAAATTTTTTTCTTGCATTCATCTCACGTTTTTTTGGTTGACATTCTAAGTGTTTTTTGTGTCTTTAGTAGTTTTTGCAAACTCTTTTCTCCATGACTTCATGTATGTGAAACGTAGTTTTCACGCAACAGAAACCCGCCAAAACATTAAAATTAATAAAGTCAAAACAGAATTATTAAGGTTTAAAAATTCATCATCATTGATCGATGATTTAAATGGATTTTTTTATATATATAAAAAATAATTATTGTGAGTTTTAGAAACCCCGACTGCAACGATACATAGAAAGTGCCACTGGTCAGCAGTGTGTGCTGGAGAACTCATGGCAGTTGTCTGACTTGCGAGAATACTAGTTTTCTGTCTTCATTTAAATATCACTGCTGCCAATAATTACACCTTAGTAAAAATATAAGTATTAATCTTTGTGTTTAGTTATTTAATGAATAAATTCAACAACAGTCTATTATTTTTTTAACCAACGGATACTGATTATCTCCAAAAGAAATTCAAGCCTGCATTATGTGTTTTATATTTTGATTAATACGATATGATTGTACTCCTATCTGATTTTTACAATACATTTCCTTTTGGCCATTAGCAACTTATGAACAATAATGCCTTTTTTTTCTTGGCTGACAAAACTGATTTTGAAATTGATTTCAGCAAAAGTTGCCAAGCATAGCAATTGCCAGTCTATTATTGTACATTGCTTCAATTAGTAAAGAAATTTTTCATTGTCTTCCTGTTGAATCATTGTCATTGTCTTCCAAAACAGAGTGGTGTAATTACCAAAAAACAGAAATAGGTACATAGATTTGAAATAGGGCTACAGAAAGGCATAAGATACCTGCTATATATCTTTCTTTAAATTGTTTAAAATAAGTGTGAAGTTTTAATTGTGTGAGCACAGCCTGAGAATGAGATTATGTAAATCTTATAGGCTATTGCAGATTTTACATTCCTAGATATTTAAATTTTTTTTTAGACTCCTGAAAAATATGAAAAGTTGGTTTCACTGTCCTTAATTTAATTGTAAGATCTCAATAAGTTAATGATTGTTGAAATAACCTTGTTGTGAAAAACTGTTAACCTTGTTGAAATAACCCCTTCTTTTGACCCATGTGTGAACTTCAAGAATCATTTTGACTTTCTCAGAAACTCCATCTCTTTTTATACTTTCTTGATATGGCAAAAATAATATTCTGATTAAAATGTCACACAAATTGAATTTTGATGTTCTGGGACGTTGTTATACAATCGGGAGCCTCAATATCAAAAATTAACTTGTAACAAAGCTTTCAATTGGTTTACAGTGACCAGCTGATCTGTCAATTTGTCCTATGTTTTGATCGGAGTATAGTACATGGCAATCTTTTACAAATACACAGACACACATATATACACACACATGCATGCACACGCGCGCGCACACACACACACACACACACACACGCGCGCACACACGCGCACACACGCACACACACACGCACGCACACGCACACACTCGCACATTCTTTCTCTCTTGCTCTGTAATAGACTGCTGAAACACAACTGAATTGTCTCTTGTATCTTTGGCATAGATCCTCAAGCAATGGTTACTTCTCCACATACTAAATATAGGGATTCATATCTTAGTCTCAGTTCTTTGTGTTTTATTTCATAAATTCTGTATCACTATTTTTTAAAATAATGTTTTGTGGTAAAGTGGATTTGAATTTTTAGATTGCTTTCATAATAGTTTTTGTGGTTTTTTTCAGACATTAGTTTGCCAGAAGTGTGGAAATATTATCAGCCCTTTAATGTATGTAATACACAAGGGTAATCATCGTGTTACCAGTGTGGAGTGCCGGCTGTGTAAGGACAAGAGCAATGTGTCAGAGATGGACATTCCTTACATATATCGTTTTCTATCCATGCAACTAGCAGCGGTGAATATAAACCTTAAGCTAGAAGTAGGTAAAAAATGAAAATGAAATGACCTATTAATGCTGATAAATATAGATCATTTTAATTCAGATGTTAATAATAAATCATTGTAACACAAATGTGAAAAATGAGAACAACTTGTGTTACTCTGGAGGCTCATATCAGATTAAATGATTACTTATTAGAAAAGGAAAGGTTATTAGTGAACTTCAGTATTATTATTGATTTCATTCACTCAACCGTTCCTCTCCAATCTTAGTAATTTCCATTTTATGCTTGGGATTCACTTCAGGTACAGTCTTATATCCTGCAGTAGGATGTTTGTGGGATGAAAGTTGCTGATTGTAGCATGTAATGTTTTGGATTGTTAATTTTTTTTTTTTTGATGCCAGAAGGAAAGCACAAATTTAATTGGCCTGTGTGATATGAACTATACATTGTATAGTTTTCATTCGTCATTGATTATGAAATGAAAAATGTGATAAAATTGATTTATATGCATTCTATTAAATTTGTATGTTTGTTAGTGTTTTGTAAAAGTTGAAACTGTGCAAACCACCTTCAGATATTGTAATACATAATGTAAATAAATATATATTTTTTGTCTGGATAATTTATTCTGAGGTATAAATATATTGCATTTTGTTTGAAACCATGCATTAAGAAACGATTTGAAATATCTTACATATATTTATAACGTAATCTGCATATGTCCACCTGTCCATTTGTTGCCCCTGGTCCATCATTTGGGGCAAACGAAATATCATTCAATGCATGTAAATCTTCTGCTGGGTCCTTATCTTTTTTACTTTCTCGTAAATATGGAGTAATATGTTATGCTGCGGAAAATCAATTTCATGTAAAGTTATGTAATGCTGCGGAAAATCAATTTCAAGATTTCAACAGATAGACACCTTTTGGGGTCTCCTAATACTGAAAAAGTGTTTTTTCTTTTTTTCTTCATAACGTCTGTCCGTCCATCTGTAACCACTACTAGCACCTAAACCATCCGTGCGATCTTTTCCAAATTGAAGGATCCCCTGATGATCTGGCTCTAGTTGAAGCTTTGAGAGTAATTTACATGAAGCCCCCAGGACATTTTCTAAATTTTCTCAAAAACGACTCCAAATTTTTTTTAAATTTCTTGTAAGAATAGAGTTAAATACACTTACAAAAGTGGCATTGGTCTGATTTCCACAGTTAACTCTGAATTTTCAAAACTTGCGAAAGTTTGAATTTTTTCGGAGTCTTCCTACAACTACAAAATTGAAGATACAGATTTTTCCTTCAAATCAAATTTTTTATTCATAAATAGTTCTTTCATAAAGGTGATAAAGATTTTTTTGAAAATTTTGGTAGTTTTCGTGCAATAGTCTGTGCAATATTTGCAATTTTAAAAAATTACAAAAACAAGATTTTCTCAAAAATGGCTCCAAATTTTTTCTTTAAATTTTTGGTAGACTTAGTGCCAAACAAATCCTAATCGATGACATAAATGCCATATTACTCTATTCTTTTGTTTTTTCAAAAATTACAAAAATACAATTTTTTTGACTTGTCTCTCATGTCAGTAATATGTACATTAGAGGTGATTTCTTCACAATCTTGTATTTATGAGTACACGTGCTTTAAATAATGTCAAAGTTTCTCGAAAACTCAACAGTTTTTTGTTAAAATGAGCTCAAAATTCCACATTTTCAGAAACACTCAAATGCCATTTTCTCAAAAGTGGCTCCAAATTTTTTCTTCAAACATTTCCAATGGATAGGGGTAATGGCACTGTTTAATATGATGTAAAGTTTATTTGGGGGATATTCTTTTGTTTTTATCAAAAGTTACACATGTATTTTTTTTTCAATATCTCTCACACCGTTAATATGCACATTTCAATGGATTTGTATACATTGTTGAATTTGTAAGTGGAAGTTCTTCAAATTACTTCAAATGAAGTTTTTCAAAAACTCAATAGATTCCTGTGACAAAGAGCTTCAAATTTCACATTTACAGTAATGCTTGACGTAATTTTCTTAAAAACAGTTCCAAGTTTTTCAATGAAAATTGCTATTTAGGACGAGCCTTTTTTAATATTCCTAAAATTATATTTGGGTTCTATTTGGAAACCGAAAAGTTGAGAAAATTTCAAAATGTACTTTGGGCGGCGATAGATGGCAGCAGGCAAGAAGAAAGGGCCAGACTATACAGTACTAGTCCACATGAAGGAAATTAGAAAACTTTACTACGAGAAAGTCTGTGCCATTGTGGCACCTCTAGTTCAATATTGACTTTCTTTCAGTTTGTGTAGGCTCTGGTTGCTCATCTCTCACAAATTTGATGTAAAGAGGCTTTCTATTCTATCAGACATATATCTGCCTATTGATTTCGAAAATGGTTCGAAGTAAATATCAAGATCTTAGCGATTGTGTTAAGGTGCTACTTTATAATAAAATTTTTAAAAAATGTTGGCATTTGGAATATATGGATCCACGTGCCTTTTCATAGGATAAGAAAAGTGCCAACGTAACGAATTTCGTGTCCCTGGGCTATTCAAGTAGAGGAGGCCCTTGTATGTTTTATAAACTGTCGGCTTTTTAAATATTTTAGAAATTTGCATTAATTATTATTATGGGGAAAATGTGTAGCTCTAACCACCTGAAGACAATGCTAGGATACGTACAGTGTCAACGCCTCTCAGGAGAGACGGAACATTCGGGGGGTGCCCGTGTAAAAGAATATTTTTAATTAATTCGCGAACGTCCTGAACGGGGCTCGTGGCCTCAAAAATGTGCTTACTACTGTTAGAAATCATTTTATAAGGCAGGAGGTATAACAATGACCTAATGTCATCGGCCACTATAGAAAAACCGAAGTACAATAAAGGCAGAATTTTCCACTATTGTTTATTAATCAGATACTGATATACTCGAATTTGTGAAAGGATATTTTTATTATTTACGGTTATTAAGGGTATTAAGGCAAACACTTCTTGTGTTTGCTGTACACTTTTACAAAGGGGACCCGGATGAAAGTTTCGCGGGTGGGCCCGCACTCCTTTCGTTACGTTTATTTATTTATTTAGTCAAAAATTGTATGTGACGTATGGGGGAGAAAATCATCTGCGCACGCTCTGTTAAGGCCCATTCACAATGCAAACATAAGCATAAGCATGGCGTTAACATAAAAGTTAGGACTACGTCTACAAGTGGACTCATTCACAATGCGTTCGCATAAGCATAACACGTAAGACGTTAACTTAAGAGCTTGCAAGCTTCAAGCTTCTGTGCTATGCTTATGTCAGACATAAGGAATGAGCCAATCACAGTTCGTTAACTCAAAACCGAGTATCGAAGTCGATCGTGTCGATTCGTGTGCTGCGTCTCATAGCCAATAGAAACTCTTATTTTGCCTGTGTTTATGTTCGACATTGTGAATACGCCAACTCTTCGCTTGTGTTAATGTCTATGTCTGTGTGTTATGCTTATGTTTGTGATTGCATTGTGAATGGACCTTTACTGCTCAGGTTATTTGAACGGGCAGGTTCGTATACAATCCGCCGAACAGACCGGACTACGTTCTACGTTTCTGCTGACTAAACATCTAGTGTCAATGAAATCGAGCACGAAATTGGTAATGTAGTTTCTACAACAAGGGGTAGATGTTAGATACTAAGTAGTGCCGATATTTAACAAATATTTGGATAAAGGTGGTAATTGCACCGATAATAATCTCTAACACTAAATAAGTTACAATGGACAACAAGCCCATTGTGGGAATACATGAGTGATTTCCTCTGGTGCACCGATTTTAATTGGTTCTGGCATCACCAGTTAGCGTCACGAACCACGTGACCACAGCTCGTTTGAAGAGCCAGACCAGACGCTGGCCGCCATGTTGCATGGAGAGCGAGAAGTGTTGAGAAACATTTTGAAAGTGGTACAAAGTGACAATTTTCAACTGTTGCCAACCAAAAATAACACGAAGGTGCACAAGATACAATATTTAAAATAAATGCTTCATAAATATGTTTCAACGTCGTGTAACGAATTGATAATTTTGTATCTACCTGTATTTATTTATTTTTACGTCAAAAAACAGTTAAAAGTGTGTATGACGTGCTATGGGGAGATGTGAATTCTGTGCTTGTTTTCAAAATTCTGTTATCCTTACACTAAGTAATATACTATTTGAATTTAAAAAAACCGCTCCCATGTAATAAAATCTATTTTCAAGGATAAATCAGCAATACATTTTGGGCTCTTATTCATGTTGTCCTTCGGAATAATACTTCCTGCCGCGACAACATGGAAACGATAATTTGAATAACTATAATTCCCCTTGAATTCTAGAAGTCGTGCACATATAGAAGTTACATTTATGTCCAGAAGCAAAACAAGGGGCCATCTCAGCATTTGCTCAATGGATCGGGGAAACTGGACGAAAAACCTGATCGAGATGGGATTTAAAATTCTCGCTAATATTGTGACAAACTAGTCTGAAGCTCATTGGTTCAGATTGGATACGATGCGCAAGAGCCCCTCCCCCCATAATATAGCCTAATAAGCATTATTTCCAGAATTACTGACTTTTGCAACTTAAGTAGTTCTTCATTTTGCCTTGTACATAACGCACATCCGGCGTGGGCCAATGAACAAGCTTCCTGAGCCCGAACGTTGATAACACCCAAGTTTCAGAGCAGATTGGCGTGAATGTGATACCTAAAATTAAACTTTACACCTACAAACAGTGTGCTTGCTGTCTAGGCTTCATTTGAAATTGAGTTTGATTCCAAAACCAAAATATATTGGAGGTAATAACCAGTCGTTTTCCAGTGAAACATTTTTTACTACTATAAAAACTCATGAACCGCCGTCATGACTTTCAGTTTTGTAAAAGTAACATACCTAGTTTTGTTCTATTACATAACTAAACTAACTATATATATAAACTAACAGCAACCTTTCTTCAGCCATATCATAATTTAAGAAGTAAAACTAAACAAAATGTGAATAACGATTTTTACTATTGTTTCAGGACGTATCAGGGTGAACTTGCATTGTCCCTAACACTTTCCGTGTTTCATTATTCACTCTACACACCTTGCACATATTTAACTTTACTTTCATTATTAGCCGATTATTGTTCTTTATAATTTCAAGTTTCAAAACAATTATTTCGCTGCCTCTTTTAAGTACGCAATCAAATCAGCTCTCTCTTGTGGTTTCTTCAAACCGGCGAAGACCATCTTGGTTCCAGGAATATACTTCTTTGGATTTTCGAGGTATTCAAACAACGTTTCATCATTCCACGTGATACCTAAAGAAAAATACCAATTAACATTAAATGCTGGAAAGTTAAGTGTTCTGGAATATTTGGATAATGAGAAAAATGTTATTTCTGGTTATTTAATGTAAAAAGTACACTACTTAATACTCTTAATTAAGAATAACTAAAATGAATAACAATTTACCTTTATTCTTATTAGCATCTGTATAAGTGAAACCTGGCGCTTGGCCGGTCTTTCGACCGTACATGCCGTTGAGATTAGGGCCGGTTTTGTTTTTACCGCCAGCCTCTACGGTATGGCACTGAGCACACCTTTGAACGAAAAGCTGCAAAAATAATGAAAAATCAATATATATTAAAGAAATAAATCCAATTTCAATGCATGCGTAGTTACCTTTTTGCCTTTCTCCGCATCACCCGGTGGGATACTCATTGCAGTATGTTATAAATTAACGGATCTGGAAGACAAATTTAAAAGGAAAGAGATCAACCATATCACAACATTACTTCTACTTTTAATATTCAGGCACAACATTAATGATTTACATAGTACATTTCTATACAACGAGAAATTTATTACGTCCAATATAATTAGGGAAATCAGAATCTTGATGACATTTTGCAGAACAAGCAGGTCCAAACACTTCTTCCTTTACGAAAAATTTGTCACGATACCTGGATAGGAAGTTCTGTGACAAAGAATAAAATCATTGGTTATTGTTGAAACTTTACTGCTTATTGGATTCAAAACAGATAGTATACTCTTTGATCCAGAAGGCATTGATCAATTACTGAAATCATAGATCGGAAGATAGTTTGGCCACAAGTTTTCTTGAGGGGCTGATTCACTTAAACATAAATAAAATAAACATCATAACATAAACATCATAACAACATAAATATTTCTTAGAATCATACAATTTGAAGTTTTAATTCTTCTTTACATAGTTTATTGCAACGTCTTGAGGAATAAACTTTTTTCAATTCCAGGCTACGAGGAATACAGCAAAAATTTAGTTAACACAGATCTAAATGAAACTTAAGCTGACGTTAAACGAGTATAATAAGGTCCGAATAAAGGTAACACGGTTTATGAGGTCTCAGTAAAACTGAGAACTAGAGATACATAGGGTGGCAAACGGCCTTGTTCTAATGTGATATTCGTGAAATACGGCCGCCATGTTTGAAGCTGTCATAGCGCTGTAGCGCGTACTAGTATCTCCATGCCGCTGTATCTCATAGCCGCTATTTATTAACTCTGTCTTCAATTTGTCATTCCTATACGTATTTGTACTGTAAATACATGCACTGCAATTGCAGGACTAATGACCTTAGCAGTTGACGCGCCCGGAATCACTAACATTCAATCAATTGAATTAATATTGGGATTTTCAATAGTAAATTATAATTAAATAACATGAATTACTTTTCATATCCTTTTGATCGTGTTGTCCGAGAATTTTTCTCGTGGCTCATAGTTGGCAGCTCTTCTTCTTCTTCTTGGGCGCAACAGCCCATAAGTGGACTTGTTCCATGCCCATAAGGGGATTTCGTTCCATGTATCTCTTTCCCGTGCCTTCCTCCTCCAATTTATCACTCCTATGCGTTTCAGGTCTCCCTCAACTCCATCCAGCCATCTTAGGGGTGGTCTTCCAACTCTGCGGGCGCCAACAGGTCGCGTAAAAGTCTATTCTTTACATACAGTTAATTCCGGCAAGCGACAGATATGGCCAAGCCATCTTAGTCTAGCCAGTTTGATTTCTTTAACAATGTTGTTGCTATTGTGTAACTCATGCATCTATCTGTTGAGTCGGATTCTCCCTTTGCCGCTGTCCTGCACTGGCCCAAAGATACTCAAGTTTTTTCTTTCAAATACACCTAGTAAATTTATATCGTTTTTGTTTGAGGCTAGACATTCAGTTCCATACATCACTAGAGGTTTTAGCAAAGATAAAATTTTAGCTTATATTTATGTCGTAGGGACCGCGAGCCAAAAAGTTCTTTTAGTCCCGAGGTAGTTTCTGTTTGGCATACTAATCCTTGCCTTAATTTCAGCTGGCGAAGAGTTATCATGTGTCAGAGGTATTCCGAGATATTTAAATGAGTTTACTCTTTCAAAGGAATAATCCCCTATGTCGATTGTTTCGTATTAGTTTTCTTCTTGGTTAATTCCATATGTTTGTTTTTTCTACTATTGACACATCTCTTTTGCCGCAACAATGAAACTTGATGTCGCTTCCCGTAACGCCGTTATAGTTCTCCCCACAATCACTGTATCATCCGCATAGGTCAAGAGTTGTACCGATTTCATTATCGTATCTGTAACTACGATACTAAAAACGTGTATTGCTTTTTTTAAGCTACGTTTAAGCATGACAATGCATCCCCCTGTCTCAATCTCTGTGCCCTGTCAAAAAGGTCGGATATCCATTTGGTTATATTCACTCAACAATACTTGTCGTTGCTTTCACCAGAGTGATGCATTGTATTTATTAATGTCAGTTCAATGTGGTATTATGAAATATTTTGTACTTAATATTTATCTCTGTCATCTTTTGCAACAAAATCATTTCTATTTATTTTCCTCTCCTTAACAACAGTTGCAAAATAAAGAATATGTTCAGTCTACTAAGCATAAAAATTGTGTTTGTAACATTCAAATTCTTGAAAAGAACATTAAATGATGTCATTCAGTGGCACACTTGAGGCATGGTGGGGGGTAGGGGTGGGGCTAGGGTGGAGCTCTAGGGCTTCAGCCTCCTCCCCCCCATCTAAGAGAAGAGATACATTAAAAAATTTAGCTTTTACTAATTTTCTAAAAAACTTTAAATTCTGTTGTTTTTTTAAGTGAATCCTACATGGGCATTACCTGGTCCCATCTGCCATTACATCCACAATCCTGTAGGGTCTAGAGTGTCCTGCAATTCTTCACAATTTTCCCTCTCCCTCTAGTTCCCAGACCAGAACCCTACTGATTAGCCATTGAGGTGGCCATGGCCCTTCTCAGCTAGTTTCTCGATCCTCACTTAGATGTTGCTATACCCCAGATCTTCAGCAGAATGATGGTTAATGAAAGGATATGGTAGGGAATGATTAATGGAACATATCAGTGGAATGCAAATTGGCCCAGAAAGTACTCTTAACGAAACTTGCCACAAACTGCTTTGTTCACCACAAATTCCTCTTGGAACTGCATGGGTTTGAACCTGAGCCGTAGCAGCAAAAGACACAACCATGCCAGGGGCTACCCTACTAATTTTTCATATGAACATTAGTCATTCTTCAGTTGTTTACATTATAAAAATTAACAAGTCAACAAATAAAAATACACAGTATATACAGCAAAAATAAAATCTTGAGAAGAAAACATAAAGTCAGCTGAACATTACACCTGTAGCTCCCCTACGAAAAATCCTGGATATGCCCTTGATCTAATAAAAGAAATTTATTAATTATATCAATCTACTCCAAATAGAATCATTGAACAAATAAGCAATGAAGTGTTTGTTTTTTACTCATTATCAAATTCATATTTAGAGTCATTTAGAAATTGAAAACTTGATGTTTTAAGGGAGGGGAGGAGAAAAGAAAAAGAAAAAAAAAGAGAGAGAGAAGAAGAAGAAGAAGAGAGATTATTAAAAAAAAAGAGATAATTTTGTTATTTCTAATTAGACAAAAACACTTTATGGGTCCTGTTCACTTCTACAATGAATACACATGATTTACAGAAGTATTGAACTTTTAAAAGAATTTATTAAAATTGAAATGATATACAACAAGCATGTTTCAGTTATTATTAGTAGAAATGATAGTTCACTTGGTGAAGAAAGATGATTCAAAATGTTTGGTGCATTGTGTAGGGCTTTGGATATAAAGACTGAACATTTAATAAACCAGTAATAATGAGAAAAATGTTCTTCTTTCTTAGTTTTTCAGAATAATTATATTTTTGGTAATAATTTTACCAAAATTAAAAGTTTATACTAATTGGAAACATTTATTTTGAGACAAGTTTTAGATACTGCATTTAGCATGTAATTCAGGAAACAAAATAACTTAATTAATGTCTCCCTCCAAATATGCGATTGAAAATAGCTCATCAATTAATATATTAAAATTTAATGGCAAGTTCTATTGCAAATCTTTTCAATCTCCAGAGATGTATCAAGTTTATTCCAGGAACTTAATGGATCCTAACTCCTCAATGGTCTTTTTGGAATTAAATTTCAAAAGTTCTACATTTTTGTAAAACTGTTTCAATGAAATGTGGAATCAAGCCTTCTAAACTTCAATTTAGTAGTAACACATTATATAATCCTGAAATAAATAATTTATGCAATGACTCCAATATTTTAAGCTTCAGAAAATGCTTTTATAGGATATGAAAGTTTTCAATTTTTTGGCCCTCTTTTCTAGAGAGTGAATTATGTAATTAATATATATTTAAAATTCAAACCAATTCAATATAAAAACACCATTTAGAATCACTGTAAAGAAGTAAAAAGTTTGAATACATTTCAGAATCTAATAATTATTTGAATAAAGAAGAAACTACGTAAAGACTCATAATAAAGGTTATAACTTTTTTTTATTTTTAAGTGCTAGTGGTGTTGCTTCACTTGGTGTCACTTCTCTTCTAGTAATCAACTCCCTGTTTGGTTATTAAAAATTAATTCAGAAAATCAGTGTATCTAACTTTTCAGAAAAATATTACTTCTAATGAAAAGTTGTAAAATTACAAAACCAGTCAAACGTGTACATTTATTCTTGGATTTTTGAGAAATAAATAACACTAATTTTATGTTATAAATTATCACTTTCAAAATAAATAGATTACACAAAATTGGTATATTAATTATTAAATGGGTATATTATAGCCAGTATACTCAGCCAAAATTATTTCTACCACCTAGTATTTCCTGAATAAAATGAGTCTTGATAAAATTTCCAACAATTTAATGAATTAGTGCTTCAACATTTAAAGTCACATAATTTTGAAATTCATATTGATTTTATCTTACAGAACATCTTTTCTGTAAACAGAATAAAATCAGCTAAATCATTTTAGGTAATTCGAGCTAATTTATAGGTATCACATCCAACCATTTACTTTCTAATAAAACTGCATTAGTTTTTCATAGGTTTCTGGTCAGACATTTTTTAGATAGTGATTATTACAATAATTAAAAACACACACACCTATTAAATGACTTAAAATAGTGTTTGAAATATTGTTTATTAAAAAAAATTATATTTTCTTGTAATTTAGTTTACTTAAAATTTAAGTGCTTAGGAACTCTTCAACATACCCTGAAATAGAGTAAGAAATGTAGTGTGAAAAATGAAAAAAATGTATATTCGGAGGTGAGTTCATTTGAAGATATAATTTCAATTTGTCTAAGAAAGTTTGACTAAGAGTTTTAACATTATTTATACAAGTTGATTGTCTCAAAGTTGATCAATGTTTTAACACTTAATATTCTTATTAACAAATTGTAACAGTTATTTGTTTGTCTTACATGTAGATGACATTACTTCTGATGAAGAGAAAAAAAATGCCTCAAAACATTGAGAGAAATGGAAAGTGTTTTGAAATTAATATAATACTAAAAATACGATTTAAATTAAATTAAGAAAAAATATGTTTTTAATTAACAATTTTTCAAACAATAAGTTTTAAGGTTGTGTAATGTGTATGTTTTTCATTATTGTAGTTATAACTGACTGTCTAAAAAATGTCTGGACATAAGCCTAAAAAAAAAAAATTAATTTAATGACAGTCTGATAGATAATCTAAAACTACATTAACATTGGTAAAGCATATTAGGTTCCATTCATACGATGGAATTTAGGAACATTCCTCATTTTTAAGGTAAAATAGCAGCACACTCTAGACTACTTGACTAATCAAATGCATATACTTACCAACAAAATCTCAGAAAGATGGATGCAAACTTATGGGATGCAAAATTATTCTTTTTTGAGATATAGCTTTACAATTCTTTCATTTATTCCCCTCAAATAATATTTTTTGTAAAAAGAATTATTTTTCATTGCATGAATATCTATGAAAAATTAAATTATGTTCATTTGAACATTGATATCAATGCTTAAATCCCTATTCAAAACCCAAAATATCACTATATTCAGTAATATAATGTAGTTTACTGGAATTAAAATTACTATATATCAATTATAAAAAAATTGTACAATCATACTTATTTCTGCAAAAATGAAATAAGAAAGAAAAAAAAATTATGTTCAAGTAATTCAAATTATAATTCCATGAATACAAATGTACAGTACTTGTATAAAAAGAACCAGGATTGAAAAGTTGGTGTTTCCATCTGCTCACAGATTAAAATTATAAAGTCTTTTTTAAACTGAAGCATGTGACATTACATTGAATTACCTCTTAATACACAAAATCAACAATAGTCAATATGGTTCCAACGCTGATGTTGATGTTTTCAAAACATCAATTTTTTGAAGCCTATGATTGTTTAACATCTGTTTTTACATGGTTGATACTTTTTAAATGAAAAAAGTCCATCATAAAAATGTTTATAATTAATTTCCCATATCCATAAATTGAATATCCTCAACATGATCAAGGATGAAAAATAAATAAAATCGAGTTTTCATCAAAGAGACTACATAATTTTTTAATTATTCAATCAGATAATGCAGCTTTTTTAATTGTCCTGATGGTAATTAGACTTGTCCGTTAAATCACAAGTAAAAATTAATAAACTGTACTAATTTAAATTGAATCCCCTCCCTGTGTGTACTTCAATGGTTACTAATCCAGTTAAAAAAATCAGTGTTTAATAAGATTGTTACTTTTAGTAAGTTTAAAATTTAGCATTGTCATTTTGATGGTGATGTAGCATCCCTAACAGGGACTAGCACTTAAAATTTTCTTGCCTCTTTTCCATATGGATTGGTTCCATCAGGGAACCTCTGTAGTATCAGATACTATTCCTACATATCAGTCAAAAAATTCTTATCTTATCGGATTGACATGTTCAAAGGTTTTTAAAAGATATTTGGTGTTGGATGTCAAAGTATACTGCAGGAATGATCTAATTGGAAGTTAACATTTACATCTTAAATGTACAGCTCACAATCTACGAAGACCAATAATGAAGAAAAAAAGTTTATAAAAATTCTGGGCTCTTCTGGAACTGAATATCGGTGCATTTCCTTAAGTAATCAACACAGGTTGCTTTACTAAACCGGAATAACTCAACTTATCCAAATTTACCAACATCTAGGTTTGTACTTTATAAATTTTATTGAAGTATTGTTCCAGTATTTCCTGAAGTAACTCTTTTCACTTCCTACCTCTTACAAGCTACCAAGTATAGAAATAGCTTATGAAAGGTGTACATTGTATTCTATAGCAAAAATACTACATATAATGACTAAGCAATATTAATGTAATACCATAAAATACATTTTTACTAGAATTCAAGACCTTGAGAAAAATCTATTAGGAATTTGGGTCTGGTAACTATCTAAAGCAAAAAGAAAACTAAATTTTCTATACAATTCGTAAAGCTTGAGAGGTTCAATACATGGAATAGGATTAAGGTCAATTGAAATATAAACAGTTTTCAATAGTTTCCATTTATTAATAGCAGTTTTGTGAACTTGAGTACATGGAAACATTTTTTACACAATACAGAATTCCAGTAATATCACAAGACACAAAATATGAAATAAGTTAAGTTTTTTACTGATGACAACACGATTCCATGAACTGTCAGGATGAATTTGTACTGCTGAATACTTGATGTTTCAGTATACTTAAGTCACATACTACATTCTATTAATTCTTAACATATAAGTCCACTTCCCTAGCCAGAGGGTAGTTATTATATTACTATTTCAATAATTTAAAACATTTGAGCCTACTTTGTCGAATCTTTTAGATACGCAATAAGATCAGCTCGTTCTTGAGGTTTCTTCAAGCCAGCGAAGACCATCTTGGTGCCAGGGATGTATTTCTTTGGATTTTCAAGATAGATGAACAATGTATCCTCATTCCATGTGATACCTAATAAATGAATTCCAAAAATTTTAAAAACTAAGCAACTGTATGATGCAACAGCATAGCATAGCATGACATTCACGATTGAAAGGAAGAAAAGAAATAAAAATTATTAAAGATTTTATATCAATGAATATTTTTTCAATAAAGTAACCAATAATTAATTAAATTCTAACTGATAACTCACCTTTCCCCTTGTTGGCGTCCGTATAGCTGAAGCCAGCAGCTTGACCAGTCTTGCGACCGATAAGACCATGAAGATTGGGTCCAGTTTTGTGCTTGCCGCCCGCTTCTACAGTGTGGCATTGTGCACATCTTTGGACGAAAATCTACAACGCATTAAGAAACAAAATTAGTTGACTATCAGCTCATCTAAGCCAATGTAGAGCAAAACCGCATGAACGATTCAGCTTCACACACGAACAAGACTTCAAATACGTTGATTGCGAATTACCTTCTTGCCCTTCTCCACATCACCGGCAGGTACACCCATTGCGACTGCTTAGGAATTGACTAACCTGAAAGAAAAATTTAGGCGGGAGATCAATTAACACACACACCAGTTATACACGTGTGACCTCGTTGGCTCACGGCCAATTCACATTGCATAATACCACCCGCTCCACATTTGGAATTTTCGCAATAAGTTGTGGAATCCTTATTAGACAATTAATATATTATTAGCTAGCATTCTTACCACGAAAATACGTCTGTAAATCGCAAACCTGACCTATTCCAACGCGCTTATACTTTTATTCATTTATTCAATTTATAAAAAACAATTCGAAGCACAATAACAATACAACGCACGAATATATATGTAAGTGATAAGTCCTCTAATTATTCGCCTCAAAAAGCAACTAAGAAATTCTTAATTCACTCACAAGTACGGCTTCCACCTTCCTTGCGGCTCCTCCCGTAGCGAAGAGGGTAGTGAAGGACGAGAAGAAGGGACGTCACTTGTCGTCAGAGTTCCGAAGACCTTACTTACTCTGCGGTCATAGAGCAAAGGTTGATAAAATGAAATATTCATTAGCGAAACATATTGTTCACTCAAAAGATGACTGTAATAATTAGAAATGAAGTAATGAATGCCCATTTTTGCAATTCTGACGCCAGAAATTAGAAAAAATTAATTATTAATGGAAAAGATGAGTGGTTTGTCTTTACGCTTACTCTTTGCAGCACGGCGATCGTAGATTGGCCGAACTTGGTCACATGTGTTTGCGTGTAATCATGGTGGAATACTTGTAGATTGTATTGTGTTTCAAAGATCCGTATTTAATGCATGTTGTGTAGTGACATTTGTTTGATAATCGGTATTACTGGCGTAATCGCTCATTCGAACAAGTGTGAGTACTCGTCAGACTTTTTCAGTGTTGTTGCTTGTGTGCTAAGCAGTATGTAGAAATTGTGTGCACAAATTGACAGGAACTGCTGTCGTGGTCAGGTTAGAATTGCACCGAATGAAAACGAAGGGTACTCATGCTGTTAATTTTCATTTTATAATTTATAAGCTTTTTTCCCCTCCGTGTTAGAAACGATGCACTTAAAAAAAGTTTCAATTTTGTTTGCAATGACAATTTGTATGCTGTGGAAGTTGGTGCAAGTACATGTATTCACTTAAGAAATACAATGGAATGAAAAGAATATAGCTATAACTACATGCATAAAAGTAGGTTAAAATGAAATGAGGCCACCGTACTGATATATCGTGTTGTAACACCGCAACTGCGTAAGCCTCCATAGCTCAGTGGTTAGAGCACTGGTCTTGTAAACCAGGGGTCGGGAGTTCGATCCTCCCTGGGGGCTACCAATTTTTTTTGTGTAAGTCAATAAATTTCGGACAGGAATAGTTAATTTGATGCAATGAAAAGCGATTTGATCTGATTTTTACGTGTTTGAAGATATTTTATATTGGAAACGAAGCTCGTTTGTTACTGAGGAGTCACTTGTTGTCAAACTCTCCCGACAGATGGCAGTGTAGCTGCTGTCCGACGAAACAGCTGTGCTGACCCCAGCGTGTGAGGATAATGGGCAGTTAACACATGGTCCATTACGTGCGTAGGGGCCAAGTTCGCTTTCAAGAGCGGTTTTTATACCATGTAGTCTAGCGCTTCGTAGTGTTTATTTTCAGAGTAGATAATCTCGTTCGGAGAATGAAAGATGAATCTCACAGCTGCGTACTTATAGAAATGGAGCATGTACTCAACGTTTAAGGGTGTCATGTAATTTCGAGCTGAAAATTATTAATTTGTACGAAGTAAATTTTCGATCGTATGCGAATGTACGGTGTGTGGTTATTGAAAGATGCCAGAATTGATGTAGTATTGTTTGCGGTCGTTCGCTGAAGCAAAGGCTTTGTCATTTTCGATTTTCTCTGTTTCGGCTCTCGCATATCGAGTTTTTTTTTTTTTTTCTTGCGAATTTTGTGAGTGGAGTTCGTGTCTAAAATGTTCTAAAATTTCAAGCATTTTTTTGAATCCCAAACGCAACTTTTTATTTTAATACTTATTTGGGGTACACAGTGCTTGAACTATTTTTTACTGATTCGAGGTACAAATATATACATATATTCGATATAAAATTTGTTTCCGAAATTTCTTGCTATTCAATTCTCAGAATTGTCCGAAAACTAAAACAATGAGATGAATTGTTTTAGAAGGAATTTCCGAATTATTTAAGACATGTACGCATGCCAGAATACACTCATTAACTCACATTCCTTGCATTCATTGGACTATTTTCGGAAACTCAAAATTACTCAGTTAAAGCAGGTTTTCAAAAAACGATTAAAATCGAATTGTGATCGGCAAATCGATCTTTCATGCAATAACAACAACAATAATAATAATAATAATAATAATAATAATAATTAATAATAATTAATTACAATTTTCACTACAGTCATTTACAATTTTTCGAAAATATGAGTATTTTTGGCTTGATTTTGCGTAAAATATTGACAAATTTAATTTTTTTAAAACAATTATTTTCTCAAAAACAGCTTCAATTTTTTTCTTTAAATTTTCTCATTGTATGTATCAACAGACGGTAGAACGAGTGGTGCTATATAGTCTCATTTCCGGCGAACTCTACATTTTCAAAACATAACATTTGAAAACTACGAAGTTGAAGATGAAAATTTTTCTTTAAACAAAATCTGATCTGAAAAAAGTGTTCTCTTAAAAAATGCTGTGAACAATTGTTTAAAAAAGTAGGTTTTACATAATTCCTGCTTGAAATTGAAGGGGTGAGTAGAACAAGCGGCTCTCTCATATTTTTGTGAAATTGAGTTATTAGCATTAAATATAACTTCAAATATTATTCTTTTAGTCTGATATGTTATTTAAATTCAGTATGGACGTAGTATATGCCGCGTTCTTTGCTTAAGAAGTACTTATGTGTCAGCTTCGCAGAAACCTCAGTTGAACAGGGGGTTATCTCACAGAGGTTTTAACTGTTTCGACGTTAAATAAATAAGTCCCCATCGCGAATCCAAACTTCTGTCTCATTGACAGTAGCTCTGATAACCAGCCAATGGAAATAAAGTTTTCTTACGATCAAGGTAAATCAATGTTGCCGACTCTAGTGCTGTTACACTGTCCACGGAGGTTACGGAAGACGGGAAGAACTTGTGCATAAAACGTCAAATGAAAGGAAAATATATCCTGAAAACGAGAAAGAAAATGTTAAACTAGAAGGGGGCGAGGAATAGTGGAAAATAATATATTTCTAAAAGTGGAAAGTTTGTACCGACCAAAGTGCGTGTTGACATCTGTTACAAAAGAGAATGGATATATTGAAGTCAATTTTGAATTATGAAAAATATGCTGTGATTCATATTAATTGGATAATTGTAATACTCAAAATGCGTTTTTATTTGGACTAATGAAGTATTTTTCTTGCAAGAGAGGGTATTTAAAGGGCAGAACTTATGTTGGTGTAACAAGGCCCATTGTTAAAAACCCAATAAATATAATAAGATATTAATATTTTTTTCTCATTATTTGCAGAAACATTTTCTTCTGCAAATGCCTTGTTATGTATAAAAATACTTCAGAAAGATTTTATAGATCCACGGTTTCTGAGTCATTTTATGAAAGTTTTAATAAAACCCTCAACAATCTCAGAACTAGGCCAATGTGGGATAGTCCCTTGTTTCCACTGAGCCCTTCAATAAATGCAATTTATAAAACAACACTTTTTTGAAGAGAAAGTATTGTATTAGTACGCTGAAAAAGGGGTATTTTTCAGCGGAAAAACCTCAATTGACGGCCCCGAAGACGAGAAAGTGGATAAACCTTATTCCTAGTGTATGTAGTAAATTACTTTCGTTAATTGACACGTTATGTAGTCAGAATACAGTTTTGTGGGTTTTTGATATCGAAGAATTTTTTGACGTCAAAATGTCTCTGCCCTGTGGTCAACGTTAGCGCCTAAACCTTTCAGCCGATATTCTCCAAAATTGATATTCCCCCAACGGTCTAAACGAACTCTAGGTTCGGGAAGTTTGAAACGGAAATTTTGGGATTGAACTTTAACCTCGAATAGCGTGAAGAATACTTCAAGAAATGGTATGGTCTCATTTTTGTTAAACTCTTTAATTTTTGAAAATTTGAAAAGTTCAAAACGTTTTCGGCGTCTTCCTACTATTACAATAATAAAGAAAGACATTTTTTCGTTGATGAAATCTGTTCATCAAAACAGACCTTCAAATAAGGTCATTCTCAATATTGCGAAAATACGAGACTTTTTGCGTAATTTTGCGTGAAATGTAATTTTTAAAAATTAATTTTTTTCTTAAAAACCGCTCCAATTTTTTTCTGTGTATGTAGGAAAGAACGGTAATGAAAGTATGTGTAGTACGGTATGATTTTCGTTCAACTTTCTGAATTTTCGAAAATTGCAAATGTTTACATTTGCTTCGGCGTCTTCCAAAATTATGACGATAGAAATTTTGTGTACATAAAATCTGTTCATCGAAAACTTCTACAATAAGGTCATGTTCTTCTTTTCAAAAAAACCGGGAGAGAGAGCAGAGTGCATCAACTACTGTCACTGCAGTGCCTCTAACCGAGAGGTTCTATGTTCGAGTCCCGTCGACGGCAGGATTTTCGACACTAGCTTGTCAGCTAGGTCGAATTCAGTTTCAGTCTGGAGGAGAATTCTAGCGGCCGGCTGCTCTGATCGGTAGTTTTCCGTGGTTTCTCCGATTAACACCAGGCGAGTGCCAGAGCAGTACCCTACCAAACGGGCCACGGACCGCGCGCAATCTTTCTTTCCTCTTCCTTGTCCTATCCTCTTCCCTTATACACACACTTACATTAACATGCACTACACTACCATACATGCCGGGAGACTGTTCGGGAACTTAGAGTTTGTCCCGACTGGGGCGGTGCCCCGCTGGTGGGAGATATCTAGTTCGGGAAAATTCCGCTAGTCGACGGTAGGTCGGCGCCGGATCTCGCCATCCAGCGGGGGAAGATCACTGCGACCTCCCGATGAAAAAGCATGCATTACACTTATGGGACGAATGACCTCGTTAGTTGACGCACCTTTTTAATTCAGTGAAACCTGCACTAATGGTGGAAATGATTTGATATGGTGATGATAAGGGACGAACAACCATGCCAGAGGCAGGACTCGAACCCGCGACCCTTCGGTCTGAGATCACTACATTACTGCCTTAGCGATCTCGGTCACCGGATCGGCAAAATGAATCTTGTTAACAGTGGTAGACATTTCTGAGGCCTCGAGCCCCATTGAGAAGGACGTTCGAGAAATTAATTTAAAATATTCATTTTATAAGACAGGAGGTGTAACAACGACCCAATGCCATCGGCCACTTAAAAAATCGAAGAACAGTCACTTATCTGGCAGGGAGTTTCCGGTGACAGATGATTTTAATAAATATCTCTGAATGAAACAAACATGTGGTACTAAAACATCATGTACTTTCTCACCTGTACTTTCAAGCAAAGTTTCGCAAAAAGTACTCGAATTTTCGAAAAATTGTATATTACATTAAAGGAACAGATTTAACTAAGGCAAAAAAAATCTTCTTTCATAATTGTAGTTGTAGGAAGACACCGGAAAAATGTTGGAAGTTTTGCAATTTTCGAAAAATCAGTTTCCAACGAAAATATGCTTGCACCTCTTAACCGTGCTTCACACTATCCAAGAACAAAATTTAATAAAAAACGATGGACCCATTTTTTTCAAAATTTTAAAAACGTCCCAGGTGCTTCATATAAAGTACCTCCCAAAATTAAAATATCGGTTTCAAATTCAATTGGCCGCGACATCAGCCACACCCATTGGGGAACATTAATTTTGGAGGAAATCGGCTGAACGGTTTAGCCGCTAGCGTTGTTCATAGACGGAAGGACAGACAGACGTTTGGCAGCCATTGGATTTCTGTATCAAGGTCTCACAAAACATTGATCTGGCTGCACCATGTGTTATATCATTTTTTTCCATAAATTTAGTAACTGGATTTATCCACTTATTCGTTACCAAGGCCCGGCAAAAAGAGTTTTTCTGACGAAAATTCGCCGTTTTTTTTCGCGCAGCATTACATAACTCTATACTGCGTAAGCGGTAGCGAGAAAGTAAAACGCGTTCGTTCCTTCCGTTTCACAGCTTTCTCTTGTTTTGCTACTTGGCACTTTCCTTCTGCGAGACTTCGCTAACTCCTTCGTCCAACAACACCGCTGTGAAGTTTTTGCAGGGTATTAATTGCTACTTCAAGTCTAGTTTGCTTGGTTAATACGGCGAGGTCGGTATGAGACTTTCTCTGAAACTAAGAGAATGAGTAATGCCAAGCGTGTTTTGATTGCAACCTTACAATGTTTAAATTGAATTTTACCACTTATAGTATTTAAAAATGTTCACGAGATTATACTTAATTTCATAGCAATTAGCATTGAATTAGATTTGAATTACGCTGTTGCGAAACCACTTTGTCCTCAAAAAATTCCGCTTTTTTTTCGGACAGTGATAGATCCCCATCTTACCATTTTGAAGATCAGAGATTTTGCTTTCATTTAAAGTATTTTTTGGGGATACTTCTCCGAGGTCGATCTAACGAACATACTATCTTAAGGCTTTAAAATAGTGGTTAGCGTTTTTGGGAGAGCAACAAAGATCAAATTGGGAACGTCTACTGGCGTGTTTTGAAATGTCCTAATGTTCCACTCTCGTGCCCAAACTCGCCCTCAACACTACTGCTATCACTACAGGCAAAAGGAGACCTCAACAAAACGTGCGCATAGTGAAGCTACATTTACGTCCAGAAGCAAATCAAGGGGCCATCTCAGCATTTGCTCAAAGGGTTAGGGAAACTGGAGAAAAACCTGATCGAGATGGGCGATGGAGGGGAGATTGATAATGCGCTGATATTTAAATGGCGACTAACAACTTTTGACTACGTGAAAAGAATCTCTGCTCCGTGTAGAAGGATATCAGCGACCAGATAATGCTGTGCTCGCGTTTCAAAGATGCAAGCGCACCGTCATCTTCCTGTGAATTTTTCTATTTCTGGGAAATTCCCGCTTCCATGGAGAGCTTGTCAAAACAGTGCTGCGCTCTGGTAGCAACGCTGCGAAGTAGTGTACTTTAAATGTAGAAAATTACCTGCCGTATTCTTCTCTCTGCTGTCGGACTCGGGAATTTTGGAGAGAAATAAAAACTGACCGGGGCGCGCGATACTTGAAAATGCACGAGCTTGGCCGAGATTTTTCTCAAGGAGACCTTATAACTGTTATTATATGACAAATTTTAATAAAATGCGGAAACAATGTGGTGACAGCTCCTAAAGTAACAGGATAATTCGTGCGTTTTTAAAGATATTTGCATTTTATGGATTTCTTTGGCTATGTCTGGGTAGGTATGATCAGCGTTCAGATATTATTTCCTTGAGACGACTTATTTTGAAATGAGATTTTTTATTTAAAAATTTGATTATGTAGGCGCTTAGGCGTGGCTGTGGCTTGTTTTGTCTGCTTTGTCTGCAACGAATTGCATTATTGTTTACCGAGCATTGGCAGCATAAAGGAGAATTTGTTCAGCCTCTTATTTCAATTCAGCTTCAGTCCAAACCAATTTCGTTTTCTTACTTGTTATATTCGATGTCATGTTTTTAAGAATGCGATCATTTGTTTGTAAAAACAAATGGAGAATATTTTATTATAAAGTCTAGTCTATTCTTTATTATTTTTCTGGCTATTCTACTTAAGCATTATTTTTGAGTTATCATAAATTTTACATAATTGATTGGGCATTTTGATTTCTTATATGTTTTTGTAAAAGAAATAAAGATAAGAAGACATAACGTTTTATCAAGAACATTGTAGATTATACATTTTTCCAAGTCCTTTTTAAAGGTATGGTTATAATTTTACCGCACATATAGATAAGCATTTTATGCGACGAGCATTATTGATATGACACTGCTTTGTACTAGATGAAATTGTTTTGAATATTTTTAAGTTTTAATAAATGATTTTGTTTGTATGTGCTGAATATTGTACATTATTCTGCATGATTTGTATTGCATTTTGAGTGTAGAATGTTTTAAAGCAAATAAATACGTGAATGTTGAATGTATTCAGTGCACTTTCCCGCTGACATTTCCTATCCTTAGATCCTGTCATTTGCTTGTATAGGAATGGGGAAAATAAAAACGTCACGGTACTCATGTTGCAAAATACTGGAAGGTGAAAACTGGTAATCGATGTGTTAAAAAAAATATAAAACCAGCATTCCAACATATTGGTTTTTCTTCTAAAATCCTTCATGAGAAGAGAAAAAAGTTAACCGAGGGTGAAATCCAGAAGTCAACACAACATTAATTAAGAAGTCGAAATTGAGTAAAGGTTTCTAACGACCATGGTTTCACTTTCGCGCCTTACTTCGTAAGAAGAAAAAGTATTCTAATCAGGGGACGGATTTCCGACAGAAAAACTTTTATGACCGGGCCCTGGTAACGAAAATGTGGATAAATTTTGTTCCTAGGAATAGTAAATAATTTGCTATATTACACGTACAGGCATAATCCAAGTTTTGGGAGTCCTTGATGCTGAAAAATCGATAGTTGTCACAACATAGTCAATGCTAGCGCCAAAAAGTCGTCTTTCAGGGGATTTTCTCCAAAATTGATATTCCTCAATCGAGTTTGATTTTCCTCTGAGTTTGAAACGGATATTTTGATTTTGGGGTATTCTTTCGATGAAGCCTCATCAACATTTTTTCTAGGTATCCACACGGATTGAGCCATGCGTAACACCCGCTCTCGGAGATCCTTTTTTTGAAATTTCACCCAATTTTCTTAAAACAATATCCACACATTGATCGCTTCCCATCACGAATTTTCATTTTTAATTTCAAATTAAGTCTTAAAAAATATTAGCAATTAAAAAACATTCAGGGGGTCCAAACTTAAATAGTAGTATCCCTGAAATACTTGGCTCTGGGGTGAAATATTTTTCTCCTTTTGAAGCATTTTACTGGACTGTATTTGGTCACTGGACCAGAGAGTTCTAATACTAAGTGTAGTTGTATTATACTTTAAAATTTTAATAATGCAGTCTTTGAGAAATTCGATCGATACATTTCTATGGGGTTCAAGGCGGGGGTGACGGGTATCGTCCCCTCATAGAGAGATTGATGCCCCTGATGGAAAAGTAATAATTTCTTCTTCCCTCCGATACAAATAATCTACAATATGTACCGCGTTATAATTCCCACACTCTGAAATGAAATTTGACACTTTGAAATGGGACAATAAAACATTCCCGAGAGAATTTTTAGGATTCATTCAGACTGTGTTGCGTCAGTGAAGATTGTCTTTGCTCATTAATTCTTCAATTCGTCTTCTGTTGTAGTTATAAATATCCCTCTCTGGAAAACATTGTCACTTCTTACTCTGGTTCAAGGTTTTAACTATGAGATAAGCTAAATTTGGGGATTATACTTCGAAAAATTCCTGTCTTGATGCTATTGTCTACCCGTTTGATTTTATCACGCTATATCACTGAACCCCAACCTCAAATCTGCGAGGTATTTTCGTAAGAGAATATCTGTTCCAGTTTTGAATTCCCTTGAAAACACAATACATTACGCATACTAATAAATGTGTCTCAGCAAAGTATCATCGCTGTTCCTTCAAAGTATGTTGTGTCGGCGGAATCGGAATTGATGGCGCTCTCACCCAGAACAGATGTCATTTATTTCGATAAAAACGATGAATGCAAAGTTTGGACGTAACTATCTTGGAAAGGAATTCAAGAAAACCAAAAACGTAGTAAGATTCATTGGTAAAAATAAATATACTGTAATTTGATTGATTTTTATTTATTTTCCTTCATGAATAGTAAAAGTACGTGACGTGTGGGAGATAAATAAAATGTACGCGATTTCTTGAGCTTCGGACTGTCTTTCTCACGCTTTCACCATAAACAGTTGAATGATGAATAGAAGTGCCAACAAAGTGAGGTTAGCAACACCTGAGGAATAGACATTTTCGATTCCTAGTTGTAGAAAAATCATTTGCATCGGTAAACGAAATACCGACTTTATTTTATTGTATTGTTGACAAAATAGCAATCTACACGCCGGGCTCTACTTCTATACCACTACAAGCAAAAGGAGAGCTCAGCAAAATGTGTGCATAGTGAAGCTGCATTTTTGCCCAGAAGCAAAACAAGGGGTCATTTCAGCGTTTGCTCGATAAATCAGGAAACCTAGACGGAAACCTGACCGAGATGGGGGTCATTGACCCAGAAGCGGAGGTTAAATACTTGTTACAGCCATAGTCTTTTAAATTACGTAATGCAAAAGGAGAGATCAACAAAAGATGTGCATAGTGAAGCTACATTTAGGTCCAGATGCAATTACATACAAATGCTTACAAATTCATTTACAGTAAAACTTACTCAATTTTCGTATTGCACACGTTACGCCTAGAGCAAGTTTTACTGTACAATATTTACAAATACTTAAGCAACTCAATTTTCTCAGTGTGCGAATTATTTTGATTTTCTTTTATCTCTAAAATATGCATTCGTACTTATTTACCTTCATCTCTGTTGAACAAGATGAAGACAACTGGTGAAATAGGCGTTGTGTTGTTGTTGGGACTGTAACGGTCTGTAACTAAAACTTGATAGATCTGAGGTTCCAGTCCCGAGGGTGCCAGATTTTGGGCTCTCGCTAAACAGCTGTGCGGCTTCATTCACAATGCAAACTTAAACATAAACATAACGTAGCCGCAAAAGCTAGAAATGAGTTATTATGCTAGACCATTCACAACGCCTTGACGTACTCGTGGACTAAAAGAGTTCACAAGCTCCAAGCTTTTACTTTAAGTTTACGTCGGAATTCTGCCGAAGACCAGTCAGAGAGCAGAACGGAAGGAACAAACATGGTGGATTGCAGATTCTGTTCAGGTTTGTGATTATGTCATTTCATTACTGTTATGTACTGAACTTGTTTGCGAACGGTTTTGATGAGAGTAGTGAATTCAAAGTAAGAATTTAGGCCGTTTTTCTTGTGACTTGAACTTGATCTAGCGAATAATGTAATTACAGTCGACGATTACTCGTGAATTTGGTACAAGAGTATCCTTGTTTATACAATAAAGGAAATGCGAGCACTAAATACATCAGTTACGAGCATTTATATATAAGAAGAAATAAAAGAGGTCATCTTCGTCAACATATTATAATAGGTTGACGAAGATGACCTCTTTTATTTCTTCTCATAAGAACGTCAACAACACCAAATCAGAATTCCCACAATTTATATATAAAATAAATCGATAGGAAAATCGAAGAAAAAGCTAGAAACCACGGTGAAAAGATCTTTCCACGACGCTAGAAACGAATCGATCAATCTTCAACACGTTGAAATCTGACTGTCTCAGGCGCAACTTACGTTCCAGCTTACGTAATTGTGAATGCTTGTTTGACGTGTAAATTTTACTGCTAAGTTTACGGCAGTACGTTATGTTTAAGTTTGCATCGTGAATGAGGCGTGACGAGGTCGGCCTCTGCTCGGAGGATAGAGCCGGAGAGTGGCAGCCTTGCTGGTTCGTTTCCGGGGTTTCTGCTGTCAACCGGTCGATTCCTCCCAAGACGCACAGCTGCGCAAACAGCATTATTGCTTGCGGCAGGACAAGGGCGCCCCTGGCGGAGAGAGGGACATTGTCATCCAATCGAGCGCTTCGTTACGACATAGGTTTTTGGTATTAGAGCTACCGATTGGATGACAATGCCCCCCCCCCGTCTCCTGCCAGCTCGTGACCGGGAAGTGCCACTGTATTTAAATCGATATGTGAGGACAATTGTTTCAAGTAAATTCTTATGAAGTTTCTCAAAAAGTCGGAAGTATTGGGTGAAAATGAGTTTCAAAATGCGTATTTTCAGGTACGCTCAAACGACATTTTCCTAAAAACAGGCGACCAGTAGTTACAATAAAAAGTCTAGATGTGTCCTCCCTACTAGTGACAGGCGTTTAGAAATCTAACTCCCTATTATCACCAAACCGTAAACAGTGGCTGATGTCACTGTAGTGCCTCTGGCCGGGAGGTTCTAGGTTCGACTGCCGACGGCGGTAGGATTTTCGACATTAGTTTTTCAGCTAGGTCGAATTCAGTCGCTGTCTGGAGGAGAATTCTAGCGGCCGGCTGCTCTGATCGGTAGCTTTCCGTGGTTTCTCCGATCAACACGAGGCAAATGCCGGAGCAGTACCCTACCAAACGGGCCACGGACCGAGCGCGATCTGTCCTTCCTCTTCTTTGTCCTATCCTCCCCCCTTACACACACTCACTTACACTAACATGCACTACACTACCACACATTCCGGGAGACCTGTGTGGAGCTTAGAGCTTGTCCCGGCTGGGGCGGTGCCTCGCTGGTGGGAGAGTCCTGGTTAGGGAGAAACCCCGCTAGCCGTCGGTAGGCCGGCGCCGGATCTCGCCATCCAGCGGGGGAAGATCACCACCGTGCTCCGAGGAAAACACGCTCTAAACTTACGGGAATAGTGACCTTAGTAGTTGACGCGCACGGAATCACTAATCAATCAATCAATCAAAAAACTACTTTATCATTTTACATTTTCCGTTTACATACATAATATCATAAGAAACAATATTCAAACTAAATAAGCTACATTGAGAGTCATAACTCGTAATAAAATTACCCTAGTTACAAGAAATCGTCTATAACAATTTTGGTCCAATTACCATTGAAAAAAAATTGTCTGTCTAAGATGGCGAAACACATGTATCGAATCAGTTATTATGTTTTATTTACATTTTCGTTTTCATGAAAAATATGGAAAAAC
Organism: Teleogryllus occipitalis; assembly: GCA_011170035.1. Lineage (NCBI taxonomy): Eukaryota > Metazoa > Arthropoda > Insecta > Orthoptera > Gryllidae > Teleogryllus > Teleogryllus occipitalis. Next base: position 74,516 of record BLKR01002627.1, on the reverse strand, counting down.
TTTGATTTTTCAAAATTCACATATTTGCAATGAAGCAACAATATTTTATTTCTTGTGAAGATACATATGAATATTATATTTTCTGTATTAAATGGTCTATATTTCCAAATAATATAAATTATAGAAATATTTGTTTTTGAAAATTCGAGTTTAGAATTTACCCATTTCAGAGGGTATTCAGAGTACGGAATTACTTTAGGCTCTAAAACCTTTTTCAAATTCTCTAGGCCCGGCATTATCTTTCGTTTTGGGGTCCCACTTTAATTGCTGGGGCTGTATGTACTACATTTGTTTAAAGGATGTGTCATGATGACAAAGAGTACAATTTTAACGAAAATTATGCCTATTCAATGAGCTTGAAAAGAGCTTCCAGGTTGTTTAAGCTCATTTATTTTCATCGCAATCAATGCTGGAAGCATCAGCTCCTGTTGCTCTCCGGTGGGAGAGCAACACACTCCACAAATTCTATCCGTTTTTAAAATTGCCTTTGTTTTACGCGAAAACCACTCTCATTCTGAAAAAAATGTACATGATCTCATTTAAAGATACAAATTTGAAGCACATATTTCCTTTCGAAGAATAATATCTATCTTCAGTTTTGCAATTGAAGGAAAAGTCAATATTTTCACCTTTTGCAAGTTTTGAAAATTCAGATAATTCAACGAAAATCGGACATGATCAATTTTTATAAGCGTTTCAGAAAAAATTGAAAATGTTGAGAGTAATTAATAATTTAAAGTTTTCCACAATTAGTTCTTTAATTAACAATGTAACACTAAATATGGGCTCGACTGCATTATTACCGTCTCGCCTTGGTGAACCTTTATTTATTTTATTTTATTTTATTTTATTTTACGTCAAAAAAAACAGTTAAAAACTGCGTATGACGTGCTATGGGAAAAGTGAATTATGCCACTGAACAATATTTTTTAAACATAGTTTTTTTTTAAGTCCCGTATCAATTCGTTCCCTACCAATTTAAGAAAGCGAGAAAATCAAAGAGAGATTTCTTTGTAAAATTGGAAAATGCCGCCATTTGAGGTGAATACCCCTGCCTTCCCCTCCCAACCCCTCCTCCCTCCTTGTCCCTCCGCCCGTGGCCCCGCCACAGCTCGATAACTCTTTCATTCTAGCTCCTGTCCCTGAACAAAGTAGGCTACTTCATGCAAGTGTCAGTGACTTGACCAGACTTCGTAACAAACAGGTGAGCTCTACTTTCTTAGATTGTCAGGGATCGAATGGATCTTGACTAAAAATAGCCTTCTTAATTTCACAAAGATTTTAAAGAAATTTTAAAACCTTTTTAAGTAAATCTGACAATTGCTATACTTCCCCTCATAGGAGGGCAGACAATGTACGGAATACCAGTAGAAAGAAAGTTCTTCTGTTCTTAAAATTTCTTATATTAAAAAACAGTAAGTCTCTTTGTCAATATCTATTAATCCTTGAATTGTCCACTGAAATTATTGTTTGTGTCTTTATTTTGTCAAATGAATTATATTGTACAGAAATAGACCTGAAGATGGGGTGCAGTAACTCGGAAATGTTAAAAATCTGTCAAGAATGTGTTTGAAGTTAACTTTACCTTGATAAGTAATAAATAAATTTAAAAAGTTCAGTCTAAAATTTTAAAGGGATTTGCTGTTTCGAGAAAATGAGACCGTATTAATTCATTTTTGATTAATATTTTGATTATTTGACTCCTCCTGGATCCGAGCTCAGATCCTTACGTTGTATGAACATCTCTGTCAACTGAGTTAGGGAATCAAACATAAAATTCATGACAATTTACTCGCAAGGAAAATATAATTTATCTATGTATTTGCACTTTGTGAATGTTTATATTAAATGGTTTAAAATTGTCAGTTAATATCAGATCTAACATTTTCCTGAGTTATTAACAAAACAAGTACAATTGGAGTTCGTATGGATTCCATAACGATGACATATTTGAACATTTTATTAAGCCTGATTATTTGGTGGTTTTTATATTTGTAATTATTGAATTACATACACACTCAAGAAAACGTGCGCAGTTAAATCTTTTCCCCCACATGTCACATACAGTTTTTTGACTAAATAAATAAACAGTTCATTATTTTGGCAACACCGTTCAAAACTATATTAAACGTACAGGAATTGCTTAAACTAGATTGTAGATAAGATCAGAAATTATAATTCAATATATTTAAACGTCTAGCAACGTGTCATTCAGATCATATGGTCCTTTATTCTCTTCCAGACCTGCAGTTTAATTTCAGAAAGGTAATTCGAATTTCGATTATTACTTGCTTTTAAACTAGAACGTATGTTCTTTCTTCTAACACCTCACATTTTAATTTAAACCATACGACTGTAGGGTAATAGATAGGCAAGATTTGAAAGCTTAAATTCAACAAAGACTGCAGAGAAGAATATACTTGTTATGGAGATAAGTGACAATTTGTAAATAAAAGAAAAACCTATTTATTGAGCTTAGAAGCTACCATTGCTTTGCCTCTTCATTTATGAATCAGTGGTATTCTGCAAAACTGACTTACTCAAGGATATTTTCATGCAGTACAACTTTCCTATTCTCTGACTTCTGTAGCTGCCCTTCAGGTCAAAGAACCGGAGCCAATTAAGGCGCATGTAATAAAAAGCATGTGTTTGAACAATCTTGTACAGAAAAAACACCCAAATTTCGCATGTCAGATATATTACAGGTGTGTTACACTACTACGCAATACTTCCATAAAACAATTACTAATAAACTTCTTACGTTGTCTGAAACGTACGGAATAATACATGAAAAGGCACAATACTAAATGGAAGTGAAGTTACAAACTTACCACAATGCACAAAATAACAAATCAATGTTTTTAATTGGGCAGCATGACTGACAAATGCCTTTATTTTAAGAATTCGATAAAACAATCAAATGCAACAGGCAGAAATTTATTTACCATTCAACTACAGGAACTCATTTTCATAACTCGAAATATTTCACTCACCTTCCCCGCTCGGAGGAAAACCTGAAGAAACGTTTTTCTAACCCGTGCCGAAACAGCATCCTGGACCTCAACATTTTGTCTTCGTGATTTAAAACCCTTGATAGAAACATATACCACGAAACAACGATCGCCCAACCAAATGGCACAATTATGGTGGAAATAAATTATTATAACATGGACACAATAACCAAATGGATTTACCCTAGCCAACAGACAGTTATGGTTAGTTTAAGGAAATTACAAAATATACAAAAGTTTAAGTAAATTACGCCTCTGGAAATCAAAGTCAGAACTACGTGCGCGGGAGTTGAATGTGACACGGACATTAGGCATAAAATGATGTAAGAAATATTTCAATATAAACTTTTATTAAACTTAGTTTTAATTTATTTACACGAATTGCTTACATTTAATTATATATTCGTGATCTGAATTTAGGAAATTACATTTCCGTCATTCGATCTAGCTGCAACCACCAGTTTCTTGGGGCACTAGCTGCCACTGATTAGTAACAAATGGGCGAAATAATTATACGAATGAGAGTATTGATTCAGTTAATTAAATGTATATTTATTTTGCTTCACTCTACGTAGAATATCGTTCACTGACTGCTTCATAAAAAATGGAACTATGTATTTTCTTTATGCATTCTACAGATTTTAAAAATAATTGTATACCACTGTTGCAATAGTTGTTTTTCTAAGTTATGTTCAGCGTTGCTAAAATATATAAAGGTAATGCTCTTCACGTTATCACCAGCCTACACAAATCACTTCCTGGGTAAACTGATAGGTTCCGGGCAGGGCTGAAGAAATGCTTTCATTGATAATCCTTCTTCCCTTCTCCAGTGCGAGGTTCCTTGTCAAAAGACGTTGTGAAGCGAAGAAATACCATTTAGCACGCACTTTGTGGAAACGCAAATTCATTTTTTTCCATTTTACCTTCTGCTTACTAATCATTCCCCCAGCAGCCCAACTTCATGGAATGTCCAACGCCAAAGTCCTCGTTGCTATGCCAAGATCCACAGTCAGTGCCCTCAAGACGTTGCGGATCACGTCTCGAGGCGATCTACGGATTATCTCGTTAATTGCTCTCGGAAGCTCTATTACGCTCTACACACAATTTGTAAATTACGATGGAGCAATTTAGCATTGCTGTTAGTAAATGCAGAACAGGAGCTTCTTAGTCCCCTGGAGAAGTCTAGGGAACCCAGGGGATCCTAAACTCCCTAGGAGTTACGTAGTTACCACGTCGTTAAGTGGAAAGTGCATGCTATTTACTGGAGCTTATAGGAAATTGTGTAGTCGTTTATTTTAGAGTTCTAGTTAGAAAGGTGTTAAACCATAGGGAGAATAGTAAACTCATTAAACGCAGTAATAGAGGCAAGAGCCAAGAACGTTTTGGAATATCTGGAAAGGCACTAGACACCGGAGACAGTTGTATTTTTTTACTGAATTATTAGAGTGATAATTCCATTCTCTTTGTAGTATGTTTTATTCATGTACTAGTAATACTGTACGTTATTTGTAAATAAAATTAGTGGTGATACAACACCACATCTTTTTCGCATTATTTGGAACATTTTAGCAATATTTTAATACTACATGAACTGCAAATGTTTTTCTAACCAGGAATACATTATTTTTCGCAACGCTAAGATTCAGTCTCATGTTCTTAGAGCCAGCATACCACTCACGTACACACACACACACACACACACACACACACACCTGAACTCAACAATCCGCTTCAAATGGCACAGTTGAACATTCCCAGTTTTCAAAACTTCAGTTTTTCACTTTTCAAACCTTCAGTTTTAAAAAAACAGATTTCACTACAATACTAGTAGTACTTCAACATCACATACTTTCTCGCATTATTTTTAACTTTTGTATTTTTCCAAAACTCAGAGTGTTCAACAGTCAGACTGTGCCATTTTTTAAGCGTCATATCCGAGCAAGAAATGTAAAGAAACTAATGGTGTTACGGAATGGAGCAGACTTTTCCTTATTTATTTAATCTGGCTACCTTATCAGTTTCTCTTCACCGTCTGCTCAGCTGCCATCTATTGGTGCATAAAGGACAATTTTTCTCGTTTTCTCAATTTTTCAGATCTCTAACAGTAGAATTCAAATATGACTTAATTAATATTATAGAAGAGGGAAACCTGTTCCTATATGTAAATATTCGTTTAAAAATTTGGAGCCCTTTTTAATATTATTTGAGTTGTTATGAAAATGAGCAAATCCTGAGCGCATATTCCGAGAAAGCTACTGCTGTCTTCAATATTATAGTTGTAGGATGACACTGAAAAATTCAAGCTCTTGTAATTTCCGGAAATTTAGAGTTAACAGTAAAACTCGGACCTAAGCCATCTTTATAGGTATCTATTCTTAAAAGAAATTTAAGGGGAAAATGGAGAAATTTTCGAGAAAATTTGAAAAATGTTCCTAGGCCTCATGTAAAGCACCCCCAAGAATTAAAGACTATTTTTCAGAATCCCAGAAGTTAATATGAAAACCTACGATATCCTACAATAGGCCTCCAGAACGTAAATTTTCACTTCTTGGTAAATATAAAATATTTCAACTACATTTTTAGAAACACGTTTAATTCTATGTTCAAATGAGTAGGTGAATTATTGTTCCCACATTTTTAACCCTCCCTCATTTTTTCAGTTTTAGAAAGTAAGTAGTGAACTACATGAAAAAAATTGGGGGGACTCGATTTTCCTTGTAGTGTAAACGTAGTACTTTTCTGTTAGAACGTTTTTACAGCTCTTCCTTTCGTGCGATGTAATTGCAGGGCCTTTGCCTCCTGACAGCAAGTGACAATGAAGGGACACTGTTTTAATCAGAACATAATTGTATAGATTTATATAATCAAATAAAATTAATATCCGCTTAATTGTAATGGTTTTCTGACCTTAATTAAAACAGACACTAATATTTACATTAATAGTTACACTAAAAGTGATACTAATAGACACTTTAGTGTCTGCTTTTAAAAAGGTCAGAAAAACATTACAATTAAACAAGATAACAGTCGTATATATTCTCCTTAAAATCTCCACTTAATTTAACATGATACAGAATTTAAAGCACATAATTTTCCATGTATTTCTGCACTATGCTTGTTGTTGCTATCTCTACTGCTTTCTGCATAAGCTTGAATGTGTCCACTGTCCCATTAAGTTGCTTGAGAGATCACATCAGACTGACAGGAATTATTCCCGTGCTTGACAAAATTATTGGAACAATGTTGACGTTTTCAATATGTCATTGCTTCATCAACAATCTTTTCTTAGCGTTTGTTGTATAGAATGGAACATTATTTACAATATTAATAATAATAAATGATAACAATAATTTATTGTAACACAACTAACAAGTTCATTGTGATCGTTCATTGGGAGATGCAATAAATGGTTCAATTGTCCAGTAATGTATCTGTTTCTGTTTTCACATAACTTGGAGAGGAAACAACACAATGGAAATTACCGACAGAGAGATGAATAATTGTTGTGAGGAAGCTGGATGAATTATCAGCGTGAACTACGTGTGACAAAATTTATTTTTCAACGTCTACTTTATGAACATGAATTAAAAAGTTAAGAAATGTTTCACGGTGGAAATAATTACACACACATTCTAGCATTTGAATAACATGAATATACTTCAGTACATTCATCAACAAGAGTGTGACGTATACATCAGAAAGATATTATAAAACATTGGTGCAGGTAAGTTGTTTCATTTTCCCTTTTTTTTTCATTTCGTCTTCATTTGCTTTCCCGAGAGCATCTTCTTCTTTCCAATGTCTTGATGCTGCATATATGTGAACTATAAATGATCATATGTTGATGTAGCTGCACGAATAATTTTAAAAAGTTAGTTTCTGTGACTGAAATCCAGTTGTAACAGTTCAGTGAGAACTAAGTTCATAGTCTTTCTGTGGTAATAATGATATTGAAATATTAAACCCTATTTTCCATATTTACTGAGTAATATGTAACATAATGTAAAACACGTACGATTTGATTGTCAGTGTTAGTATTAGTATTGAGTAGTATATTTCTAAAAGAAATAACTTTACAACATGCTGTGCAAAATGTAGGAATTTTAATACATTATCAATAATAAATATGAATGTAGCACTTGTATGTAACATAATTATAAATATTATGTTGATCACGCTCATTGAAGACAAATTTACGAGATTTATTAGTATCATTTATTCATACTAAAAGGTTACGTATCAGAAAATGTAATGTTTTTATGTATGTTTAGTTTTTCGTACACTCAATAGTTGAATTAAGATTCCTTTCAAGCCCCATTGGGATTTCTAAATTTTAATTTTAATTAATATTCCTTTCAAACTTGCAGGGACTCAAATTGAACCAAATGGTTAGGATTATTTCATTTTTGGAGAAAAAAATCCTGTCGAGCTTACGATTTATCCGAGTAGCTAAATCGTAAGCTAATGTTGTTCACAGACAGACACAAAGATAAGCACCAATGGGTAGGCCCATTAGTCCGGTAAGTAAAGTGCGTGTTTTTTCACACGAGAAGTGGCGGTGATCTTCCCCCGCTGGATGGCGAGATCCGGCACCGACCTACCGTCGGCTAGTGGGGTTTCCCCTAACCAGGACTCTCCCACCAGCGGGCCACCGCCCCAGCCAGGACAAATTCTAAGCTCCTGATCGGTCTCCCGGGTTGTGTGGTAGTGTAGTGCATGTTCGTGTAAGTGTGAGTAAGGAGAGAGGATAGGAGAAGGGACAAGAAGGAAATATCGCGCGCGGTCCGTTTGTTAGGGTACTTCTGACATTCGCCTGAGATTGATAAGCGCAACGAAGGAGAACTACCAATCGGAGCAGCCGGCCGCTAGAGTTTTCCTCCAGACAGCGGATGAATTCAACCTAGCTATCTAACCAGTGTTCTAATCCAGCCACTGTGGGGAGTGGATCACTATAACCTCCCGGTTAAAGGAACTTCAGTGACATCAGTTGACACCCTGGGTTACGTAAGCCAATGTGACTCTCCTCCTCTTTGACTCCGGTGAATAAACTGATAAGTCTAAAGAACTTAATTTTACAGGCGAATAAAAAAACACTTTAAACAAATGCTATAAATCAGGAATTAACGAAGTTCAAACATAACCTACACACAAACAGTTTCGTTTGAATATTACCTTGACTTGAATATCATTAATCCCTGATTTACTTCAGTTGAAAGTTCTTTTTTACTCTCCTCTAAAATTAAGTTTTTTTGGCTTATCAGCCTATTCACCGGGATGAAAGATATTTCGGCATGAATGAGCGTCAAAACAATCCCTGGCGTGACTGAATAGAGCAAACCCAATTCCATGTGGAGGTCGCGCTGCAGGATGGAGACCTACTCGCTTGCCTCGCCGCCCCGCGCCGTCCTCGCTGCTTCCTCGCTGCGGTTCGCCACTCGGATGTTCGCGGGGGGGGGGGGGCGGTGGTGAGCGGGCAACGAGATAAAATATTACTCCAGAGTGGCTGACCCTGTGGCTTCAGCGTTCTGTCGACGCTTTCTGTACTAGGGTTACTGCTACAAAAGTTGATGGCCCCTTTTCAAAATATAAACATGTGAACTGTTCGTCGCAACCTGTTGACATTAACACATTTCGTCCTAAACATACTGGCGCTTATCTTGGGTTAATGAATTCTGAAAATTTAACCGGTTATTTCTTTCGAAGATCATCTGCTTCCTCCCGACTCTGGGGCTACTATACTCGTACACGCTATGAAAAGACATGAAGGAAGGAAGTCTAGTTCTTTATCAAAAGGCTACGTGGAAACGTCGATAGGGAACAAAGAGGAAATAGAAACAAAAATCATGGGACAAAATACTTAAAAAATTGAAGAAAATATTCATTAACTTCTATATTTGTGCGTTAACTTCTATATTTCTATTTTCAGTTTGGATGTTTGACATTAGGACACGATAGTGGACGTAGTTATTTATTATTTGCTATTTCATCTTAAAATTATCAAACGTTTTGAACTTGAAATATTTGGTTAATTCCAATATTGTTTGTTGCGTGATGTTTTCTCAAAAGCTATTTTTTGATATATGTTAGTACTTTTTATTTTATTTTGAATCCAAACTGAACACGACACTCTTTGTCCAGTGATACAATTTAAAAAATATAAAGCAAAAGAGATGATTCTATTATTTGACGCGTGTCTAGGGTTACCATACGTCCTCTTTTTGAAATAAGAAAAACTGACCGGGTGTATCTTACAAGGAAGGATGACAGGTCCTCTCCTTTTATTGGAAAGGGGGTATTACTTTTAAATGCAACCTAGACGTATGGTGTACGAAGGATACTGCGTTTCTTCAACTTTTTCGAGCCTTCGCCATCATAACATTACATTGCTATAAAAATAAATGACATTTAATTTCACCCTTCTCACCTAACAAACACCGAAGTCCATAGATGAACTGTATCTACATTTACTTCATGAAATGCGACAGTGTTGCCATCAACTGATACACCTTATTGTACGATACATTGTATGCTGATGCTAGTTATAGATTCTGTGCTCTATGTTAACACTGTTATGCTGGTCTGAGGAGTTAATATTGCTGTGGAGTGTTTATGTTTCGAGCAGGATGCCAAAAGAAAGCCTTCTTTAATGATATGAAAAAGATCAAAGCATTTGTTGTAAGGTATAAAGGAAAATAAAGCAAAGATCTAATTATTGAAGGAGATTTCATCATGCATCAGAAACTTCTGGTTTAAAAATGGAAATACACTAATGATAATGAGGTTGGCCTATCGTGTGATTGTTAAAGTGATGACAATTATTGAAGTATTTATTTTGTCAGTAGTATTTTGCCTTCAAGAAAAATAAATTATTATATTACATTTTATATAAAGTGTTCTTTTTTTATAAGAAATATAGTAACCGTATTGTCTTTTCCGACAATGGAAAATATCGTAACTCTACGAGTGTCTTGTTTTTCGCATTTCTTTGAGAAGAAACAATAAGTGTCAGTTGTTTTTGTGAAACAAATGTATATGAACTTTATCTTGAATATACTCTCTTGTCGAATAGTATTTACTGTTTATATTTAACACGGTAGTAAGAGTAACACATAAAATGTCTTATTAACCCTTAATAATTACCGTATCTACTGAGGGAGACATGAAAAAACCAAATTTGATAACAAGCTCCCATTAATCGTTATATCATTCGCCGCCAACACCTTATCAGCTGTCGCCATGTGCACCTGCATATCTGGTCTTTGCCACTGACGTATCTGCCACTACAGCGTTGTCGCAGCCGAGGCGGAAGCAGTATTTGTTGGACAATCGTCCAAAATTATGGATAAATGAAACACGAGTGGAATGCCCTTATTTAATTAAGCAGAACTACTTTATTAGCAGTTACGTGAGGGAAGTGAGTCAGATATAGGGAAATATAGTTATTCAAATTAACGTTTCCATATTGTTGCGGCAGGAAGTATTTATTCCTTGACTAAAGACATATGGATAAGAGCCCAAAATTTATTGCTGATTTATCCTTGGAAATATATTTTATTACATCGGAGCGTTTTTTCTTTCTTTTCTGTATTCAAAATTCAAGTAGTATATAGCTTAGTGTATGGATCACAGAATTTTGAAAACGTGCACAGAATTCACTTCTCCCCATAGCACGTAATACACAGTTTTTAACTGTTTTTGACGTAAATAAATAAATAAATAAGTAAATAAATAAATATGCCATATCTGCATCCAGTGTTTAGTTAATTGTGGAGACGAAGGCTAGAGCAACGCCGTTGACTTGGAATGCGCAAACGAACGGAGTCTGATTTGTTGTATTGAATTGCCAACTTTTTGGAAGGTATCAATCGAACTACCATAACACTGACAAGGTTTTAAATTGCTTTCCATTACACATGTTCCATTCGTCCATTTGCTTTAGCTGTTTGTAATAAGGAAAAATCTTGCTCGCCGGCATTGCTATCTGGTATCTCCAACTCTTCATTTAAATTTTATTTCTACTCGTTCGACCTAAGGTCTTTCGAGGGATTTAAGTTTTACATGATGATTTTTTGGAATGTATGCTCTCCTTGACCAATTGAGGTTAGAATTCTCTGACTAAATTACATAATTTGTTTTCTTTTAGATGCTATTGACTTTAAATCTTGATTTGGGGGAATAAACTGTTAGGATTGCCTGATCGAGCATTTAGAAGGAAAAAGTCAAAGATATATCCAACTTTTGAGTTCCCAACAGGCGCGGTTACCAACGCGATCTTTGTCTCTGTCGCTGCCGCCACCGGCCCTTGTCTCTTTGCCGCGCCATCACCATCGTTTCGTCACCACAAGCACCATCGATGTCCGTCACCGCCAACGACGTCGTAACCACCGCTACACCACCGGACCCCAACCCATCTTCACCACCACCACCGTCACCACAACCCCACAGCCAACGCCCCGCTCTAGGCGGCTCAGGGCATCAGTTGGTGTCACTGCAGCGCCTCTGATCGGGACGCCCTAGGCTTCCAGTCCCGACAGGAGCAAGATTTTCGACTCTAGCTTGTGAGCTAGGTCGAATTCAGTCGCTGTCTGGAGGAGAATTTTAGCGGCCGGCTGCTCTGATCGGTAGTTTTCCGTGGTTTCTCCGATCAACACCAGGCGAATGCCGGAGCAGTACCCTAACAAACGGGCCACGACCTGCGCGCGCTATTTCCTTCCTCTTTCTTTGCCTATCCTCACCTTTTGCTTAAACACACACTAACATGCACTACACTACTACACATGCCGGGAGACGGGTCGGTGCTTAGAGCATGTCCCGGCTGGGGCGGTGCCTCGCAGGTAGGAGATACCTAGTTGGGGAAAACGCCGCAAGTTGACGTGTGGGTCGGCGCGGTATTCACCACCCAGCGGGGAAGATCACCGCCACCTTCTATGATAAAAAAACCTGCAGTACCCTTACGGCACTAATGGCCTTAGCAGTTTTCGCTCCCGGAAGCACTAAATCAGTAAATCCATCAAGTCAGTGCCACCATCACGACAGCCTTATCGCCAAAGCGGTGGCCGCTGTCAACACCACCGTTCCCACAATCACCATCCCCACTGCCATTTCACCATTGTGAACACCAACACCGCCGCCGCCGCCGCCGCCTCCACCGCCACCGCCGCCAGTCCCCGCCACCGCCACCGCCCCGCCTCCGCCGCCAGTCGCCGCCACCGCCACCACCGCCGCTGCTGCCGCCGCCTCCGCCGTCGCCACCGTTACCACCGCCACCACCGCCGCCACCACCGCCACCACCGCCGCTGCTGCCGCCACCTCCGCCACCTCCACCGTCGCCACCGTTACCGCCGCCACCGCCACCGCCAGTCGTCGCCAGACCCCGCCACCGCCACGGCCACCGCTGGCGCTGCGTTGACCACATCCTGGGCGCCAGGCGCGGCCCCTCCCCTTCCCCTCCCCTCCCCTTCCCCTCCCTTTCCCATCCCCTCCCTTTCCGTCGCCGGCGCAGAACCGCCTGCGGCAGTCGCGCGTCCTCCGACCGTCGGCGTGCGCGCGTGCGTGTGCGTGTCCGTGCGAGTGCGTGCCCGTGCGCGAGTGCGAATGCGAGTGCGTGTGCGTGTGCAGGAGAGCCTACCGCCACGGATCTCCTCATCCGCAGCCAACGGAGCTGCCCACAAAGCTTCCACTTGGCAGATCCCTCCTAAAGAGACTGCACTTAGGCGACAAGTCACCGATAAGCTTCACCCCGCAGAGCTGGCCGTCCGTGAAAGCCTCTGGACACGGCTAGCTGAATTCCACGCCGATAACGCGTGGAAATAACGGCGCTTTATTTCTCTCGTAGAGAAGAGCTCAGTTTACCTAGCGTTCCACAACGCTGGGAATTTGGCACTTCTTAACGACTCAGCTTGTAAAACCAGCTGGATACGGCGAGCTGTATTGCACACCGATAACGCGTGGAGATTTGCTTTTATTATCTTCGAGGAAATAACGACACTATTTCTCTCGTAGAGAAGAGCATCATTTTCCTGGCGTTCTATTCAGAGCGTTCTGACAATTTGGTACTTCTTAGCTGCACGGATTGAGTTGGTCTGCGTTAATCCGTTTGGAAACTGAATATTTGTCTCTGAAGAAGCAGAGAGCGTTTTGGGGAATATTTATCTGCCCCTTTCGTAGAGAACGGAAGGATTTGTTTTATCGACTCCTGGTCCCCCAGCAAATCACTGGACTGCCGTTTTGTACTACATAAGTTCCATTGGGCGGTTCCTGGCAGAAGAGAACCGCATACAGGCGAGAAGTCAGCCATAACTTGCCGAAGAACAGCGTTTTATTAAACGCTCAGAAAACGTTTCATTCCCAGTGAAGAAAATATATCATCATACGAGCATCATGCAATAGTGGACTGAAGTGACATTGGCAGGTTCCAAAGAAACACCGGGCGTTTTGGAATATTTATGTGCTCCTCTCGTTCTGATAATTGTGTCTCAGCCAAGTACAATTGTGGACCGGAGTGATTGTCAGGCATCGATTGCTATTGACAGAAAATCAACATTGCGATATATAATAGACATTATTTTTCAAGTCTTATTTCTGAACACTTACACTCTGTTAGTGTTGCAAACATTTGAAGAGGACTGCCAGTTTAGATCGATTTCTTTAGTTCCACAATATATCGATACCTGCAGGGGTGTTTCTCAGGGCTATTTATGGCTTGAATCATCTCCCTTACTTCAAGATTCTTTATGTAAAGGCTTAAAAAGGGCTGGCTACTTATGCTGCATATCAATTGCCAAATGATGAATATATTTCTAGCAACAACTGCTCTAAGTGAAACATTTGCTTCAAAGTTACTGTGCCTCGTATTACCGAATTCACGATATTTCTACGCCATTGATTAAAAAGATAAAAGAGAATCGTGAGTGCGTTGAATGTGGAACTGATTACTTGCAAAGTGTGTTGAATGTGCTGTTAATTCAGAATCTCCAGTATCACGAGAGTGGTGACAGCCGTGTTTAATGTTCCGTGGTTTCCTGCCTGAAATCTAATGAGGAAAGCGCCTTATTTCCTTCCGGTAGACCTCTTAAGCGGCTGCATCTTGCAGAAAGGGAAAGACATTATATTCCGAATTACTGATGTAATTTGATGGATAGTTACGCGCGTGTGAATTTTTTGGGGGCGGGTAACCTTACGAGTATTTTGGCATTATAAACTTATGTCACGATTCTCACTCAATCGATTGACGATCGATACTAGAAAAACGGTCTAACAGAAGCCCGTGGACTTGGTAGTGATGGACTTCATTTCTGTTCGTGAGACTTGTACGCGAGTGACCGCAGAAATATGGCGAATTGTGCAATCGTATAACGGAGAAGTCAACTATCGAAGTCAACTATCGATGTGAAGTAAACGTGTGCATGTAAACGTTTTGTCTTGTAACGCTTGCTTCTAAAATCGCTATTGAACTCTTAAAATATCGTAAAAGTTTAGTAGTGTGTACGCTAGATATAAACAAACTGAACTTGAATTAGTTCTCTAGAAGTGATTTGTGTATCTCAAGTACTGTCAACAAAACCTGCGTGTGCAATATTTTGAAACTAACACGCATGAATGACGAAGGAGATTGGTGAACTGTATTAACTTTTAGGCTATTGAAGATTAATGAATTGCTCGTAATGCAATTGAAATATAATTAATAATTAATTATCAAGAGTAAAAACACAATAGGAAATCTAAATAATTATAGGCGAACAGCAAAGTTTCATATCCGAAAGAGTAGCAGGAAATGAAAGTTTAAAACAGTACAGAATAAAATTAGTTTAAAAAAGATCTGTTTTCAAAGCAATTTCCATCTCACTTCATTCTAGAGGTTTTTAGAATTTGCATTTCACAGCGCATCCTTTGTGTAATAATTAACCTCAGTGTATCATTATGTTGGCAAGTGGATGACTCTGTAGGCAGAAGAAAGTTCCAAGTCAAGGATTAGTTTCTCGATAATAGCAGTTAAGTATCAAGTTTGTGCGGTTATTGAAAGACGCGAACGATTAGTTCGGAAACTCCAGTGTTATCCACCTCAATTTATCAACCCGCGTAATTTTTTTGATAAATGAATGTCGAGGAAGACTTTAAAATAGTTACGAAAAGTGTAACCTCGGCTCGTGACGAGTACTTTGTTCAAGAAATTAGCTGTTTAAGTTCCAATAAAGTTGAAAGTTAGGTTCCTTATCTCAGTATCATTAAAACACTATTAACTAATTTCTCGTTAACCTCTGTCTGTGTTCATCGTCAAAGCGAAGACGTGCTATTCAACAATCGCAACATCGGAAGTGCTCCGTCGATAGTTTCGTGCAGAGGAAGAAACAGCCAAGAGAAGTTGTGAGCTATCGAATGCGCCTATTCTACAGCTACAGCTTCATTCACTGTTGCTTGTGTAAAGCACCAAAGCAAATAACCTCTTAAGAGTAGCGTGCAAATCCATTCACCAGCATCGCCTTGCAAATCGCTGGTCGCCAAATTGAAGGTTTCAAGAGAAGCAACATTTTCTACCGCACAAAGACCCACTGGTGTTCTCATGTGACCCTTCGTCGATTGATTGGTGCAAATCTTCGAAGAGAAACGTTCGAGAACCAAGAAGTGCTGCGATATAATAGATCGTTGCCTCTATTGCTTTATTGACTGACCTCTGTGTTAGGAGTCGAAGGGCAGAAATCCAACCCGAGTTGCCCATCGCTGGTACTATTTCGATCGCGTGTCGCAAAGGGAAAAAAATCTCTTGAAGAGAACCGTGACACCACACTAGTTGTTCGTACTGCTTAGTTGATAGATTGACGCAAAAGGGAAAGAGTTGATTGAAGAAACGTGTGAAAGTTTTGTATTGCACGAGAACCAACCTTGGTGTCCAATAGGCCTATAGGTGGTACTTTGCTGATTGCTTGAAGCAAAGGCGAGGGAGCTTTGCAAAGAAGCGACCGTGATTCAGCGATCCAACACGCTCGTCGCTGGTACTTTGAGTGCTGCGACCGTTATCCAACACTCCAACACGCTCGTCACTAGTATTTCTACGTTGATTGCTGCGACCGTTATCCGGCGATCCAACACGCTCGTCGCTGGTACTTCATTGTTTGCTACGACCGTTATCCATCAATCCAACACGCTCGTCGCTGGTACTTCTTCTGTTGATTGCTACGACCGTTATCCATCAATCCAACACGCTCGTCGCTGGTACTTCTTCTGTTGATTGCTACGACCGTTATCCAGCGATCCAATACGCTCGTCGCTGGTACTTCTTCTGTTGATTGCTACGACCGTTATCCAGCGATCCAACACGCTCGTCGCTAGTAGTTCTTCTGTTGATTGCTGCGACCGTTATTCAGCGACCCAACACGCTCGTCGCTGGTACTTCTTCTGTTGATTGCTACGACCGTTATCCATCGAAACATAACGCTCGTCGCTGGTGCTTGTAGGTTGCTTGCTGCGTCCGTGTGTGCTCGGCGCGTGTGCGTGTGGGCGTGCGCGATGAAGCGCGGGGGCAAGACGGCGTCGCCGCTGCGGCTGCGGCTGCACCGCGTGCTGTCGTCGGGGGGCGGGCTGGGGTCGCCGCCGGCGTCGCCGCGCTCGCTGTGCTCGTCGGGGGCGGGGTCGGCGTCGGGGTCGGGGTCGCGCTCGTCGCTGGGGGAGGACGTGGCGGCCTCCTTCCGCTCCACGCCCTGCAGCCCCTCGGGCTCCCCGCTGTCCCCGCAGCGCCTGTCGTACGGCGCCGCCACCGCCCACAGCCTCGACTGCCTGCACTGCCCGCTCAGCCCCGCCAGCCCCGCCAGCCCCACCAGCCCCGCCGCCCACCGCGCGCCACCGTAAGCAGCGCTCGCGCTCTCTTCGCTCTCTTCTCTCTCTTCGCTCTCTTCACTTTCTTCGCTCTCTTCTCTTTCTTCGCTCTCTTCTCTTTCTTCGCTCTCTTCGCTCTCTTCACTTTCTTCGCTCTCTTCTCTTTCTTCGCTCTCTTCTCTTTCTTGGCGCTCTCTTCTCTTTCTTGGCGCTCTCTTCTCTTTCTTGGCGCTCTCTTCTCTTTCTTGGCACTCTCTTCTCTTTCTTGGCGCTCTCTTCTCTTTCTTGGCGCTCTCTTCTCTTTCTTGGCGCTCTTCTCTTCCTTCGCTCTTTTGTCTTTCTCTTCTCTTGTCTTTCTCTTCTCTTGTCTTTCTCTTCTCTTGTCTTTCTCTTCTCTTGTCTTTCTCTTCTCTTGTCTTTCTATTTCTCTTGTCTTTCTATTTCTCTTGTCTTTCTATTTCTCTTGTCTTTCTATTTCTCTTGTCTTTCTATTTCTCTTGTCTTTCTATTTCTCTTGTCTTTCTATTTCTCTTGTCTTTCTCTTCTCCATTCCCCTCTTTCCTCCACTTTATTCTTTTCATCTTTTCTCTCCCATCTGTCTTCTCTCCCTTCTCTCTTCCCTCACTTCTCTCTCTCTCTCTCTCTCTCTCTCTCTCTCTCTCTCTCTCCCGAAGACTCTACTCACAGTTCATGACCGACTTACTTAAGATCAAACTCCTTTTATATCTACGGAAAATGTTAATGCATGTGTTCTTATATTTATTGGATCAAGAAGATGCATGTAATTAAATCTGCCTAAATCCTCTGCCCCCTGTGAAGCGGAAAACTGATCAATTGGAAAGTAATTTTCTGGATTAAAATATTCCTAGCAAATAATTTTTTAAAGGGAAAAACTGGATATTTTTTTACCTTTTACGTATACGATTAAAGCGGATGTTATAACTCGATTTCCTCGAATGAATGAAATGTTATTTGTAAATTAAAAATTTAATCAGTGAAAATCAGTAAAATTTCCGAATTTGCGGAAATGTTCGCAGAATGTACCAGCACATTATTATTATTATTATTATTATTATTATTATTATTATTATTATTATTATTATTATTATTATTATTATTATTATTATTATTATTATTATTATTATTATTATTATTATTATTATTATTATTATTATTATTATTATTATTATTATTTGTAAATATAGTAATTTCATGCACGACTGAATATCTGGAGAGGCAACGAGTTTTTAGTTAGTTAGTTAGGATCCTAACTGAAATCTGGTTGTGCGAGTTTTTTTGCTGCTATTAAGAAGTTGATAGCTTTGGGGTTTGGGTGGTTTTCTAGACGTTAAAGATAACTTACATTGATAGTTTCAATTCTTCCGCCCAGGTGCATTTATAAATTTGTCCCTGTGTTTCGCCGCAAATTCTCTAATATCAGGGGCAGGTCCAAGAACTCAGCGGAAGGAGGGGGAATTTCAGTTCGGACCTCCATACATATTTTTTTTGGAATATTTTTTAATTGTTAGCTTCAAATGAAAAATCGTACGAATTTTCATGATCAAAAAATAAAAGTATTTAGGATGTAATGAAATTCATATATGGTAATTATTTTCAATAAATTGAGTAAACTTACAAAAAGAAAATAATTGGCAGATCAGGTTCCCTGGATTAAGGATGCGACATCGAAATCGATGTTTTCAAAACATCGATGTTTTTATAAAATTTTCGAGTTTTTTTAACATTGACTAATTTGAAGCCGATTTTTTAACATCGATAGTTTGTGGTCGGTTTTCTTACGTGTTCGATATTATTAAAATTAAAAAAGTTCATCATAAAATTTTATAATAATTTTCAGATATCCATGAATTGAATATCTTTCAGATGAAAGTGACCAATGGTGAAAAATAAATAAAACCTACTTTTCGCCCATAAAGAAGACTAAATAATTTTTGAATATCGAATCAGATAATATGAAGTTTGCTAATTGTCCTGATGATCTTTTTACTTTTTTTTGCTATTTAAATCTCTATTAAAATCTTTATAAACGAGATTACTTTCAAAATAAATCCCCCTTGCGTGAACTTCAGTAGTTATATCCTGTTTTTGAAACTTTGATGTTTAATAACATGGATGGTTTTAGGTCGATGTTTTAATTTTGAACATTAATGTTTACAAACATTGATGGTATGTTGCCGGTGTTGCACCCCTACCTTGGATCCCAGGGGCGTCCAGAGAAAGTCAGGGGCCCGAGACAGTTGATACAAGGGGGCCCTATTTCTTCTTCTTTTCATTCAGGTATATAGGCACTGCCTGTTACGCCTCCGATCCCATCTGGCCACCCCATCTTTTCTTCGGGCGGTCAGGATTTCTTCGTCCTTGTGGGCGGTATTTTAAAATTCTTTTTGGGAGGTGATTGTCTTGCATCATTTCAATGTATTGCGTTCAGGAATTTCGGTAGTAATTAATTTCTCTTGAATTTCTTTATTTCAAACAAAATGTATCCTCCTCCCTAATTCCTAAACAGAATTCATTTCGCCATGCATACGAAATAAATTATAGTGTTAAATTTGGATTTGAGATAAATATATATTTTTCAAAATTTGTGAATGAAAAAAAATTGGGGTCTCCAATTAAGTCGGGATCTGAGGCAGGTAGCCCCCGCTGCCCCCCTTCTAGACGGCACTGTTAGATGAGAAGAGACTACTGACTGAGAAGAGCTACTTCGAGTGGTGAACGCTAAATTTTAGGCTTTTTTATTATTTTGTACGTGGTAATATTATTAAACTGCAATTTGAACCCTAACTACACTGAACAATGATTAGAAAATTAAGTTGACAGTCAAATTTAAGGCAAATATACTTCAAACTAATATTCACAGCTCTAATGTGATATATTACGTGTAATGTATCACAGTAGAATCCCGACATTTTACTTAGAAATGATTCATCAAATTTTAAATACGGTATTTTAAACACATGTTTTTATCGACATCGAATAACTTTTGATGTATCGATGTTTTGCTAAGCTTTGTCATTGTTTAAAATACGTTATTTTAAACACTGATGTTTTTATCGACGTCGAATAACTTTTGGTGATGTATCGATGTTTTGCTAAGCTTTGCCATAGCTTAAAATACCGTATTTTAAATTCGGTATTTTAAACACTGATGTTTTTATGGACGTCGAATAACGTTTAGCGATGCACCGATGTTTAGTTAAGCTCTGCCGTCGCTAGCCCGGAGGGGCGAATGCCAGCGGCTGTGCTGCACCAGGTGTTTGGCTTGGGAACGCAAGGTCTCTGATAAGGCTATCGCCGTCCCTATCGCGGCGACGTAATACGGAAGGAAACGGCGCTGATGCAATCGCCTGCCTTTGACTGCACCGTTCATTAATGGAGGGTACTCCTGAGTGGGTAGAAAAAGTTTGTAGGTTGTTTTTGAAAGACAATACTTTTTTTTTAATTCGTTGCGTCGTTGTTGATACAACGCGTCTCTTAACCCTAGTTGGGCGTTGACCGCTTTCTTCTGGAGTAATCCTCCGTTACTGAGGCCGGCGGCGCTAGCCGAATTCGTTTACTACGCTCCGTGAAGTCACGAAGGTTAAGCGAATTCGAGACTCGCGGGTTCCTGGTTGGGTGACCGGCTAGGAACCCCGGGATCTAACGGCGTCGAGCCCCTGGCCGAAGGGATAAAAGGCACTGACTGACTACGACGTGACGAGACTTGACAAATATAGTAATTATTCAGTGTAATAATTACACAGTAACGGGGGATTTACTCCAGAAGAAAGCGCTCAACGCCTAACAAGGGTTAAGAGACGCGTTGCATCAACAATTACTACACTGAAAAATTACAATGTTTGTCAAGTCTCGTCACGTCGCAGTCAGTCAGTTCCTTTTATCCCTTCGGCCAGGGGCTCGACGGCGTTAGATCCCAGGGTTCCTGGCCGGTCACCCAACCACGAACCCGCGAGTCTCGAATTTGCTTAACCTTCGTGACTTCACGGAGCATAGTAAACGAATTCGGCTAGCGCCACCGGCTTACGGAGGCGTTTGAAATATTCGGCGCCAGTTTCGCTCTTGTTCCACTAGAATGAAAACTAGAATTGCGATTGTGTTATCGGATTATGTGGGAGGGGGAATAAAGTCTCATGATACCTCCGTCGACGGTATGCTAGGATAAAATGAATAAGAAATTAGTGGTTTGAACGATATGTACAATATAGATTTTTGAACATTTTATGGAACAGCTCCCTTTTTTAAAATTTGAGATCGCTTTGTAACTGATCTGGTCGCATGGCGACCGCTATAATTTTCATTGGCGTTTTCTTTGGGTATGCAAGTCGTGTGTTAACGCCCGGGGAAATAAAAAAAAATCATTTGAATTTATTTAGATTTTTCATTTATTCGGTCTTCCGTGCGATCGGCGTCATAGGTCGGCACCAGCGCATCCATGTAACGCAGGTAGTGCGTGAGCGCAGTTCAGGCCGTTGGCGAATGCCTCCAACGTCTTGAGGTCGGATCGGGAGGCGGCAGCGCATGCGCGCGACGTCCCCCCACTCAAGGGCAAAGCGTGCCAAGGCGTTGGGTCTCGATTTAACGGCCTGCTGGAGAGCGAGCGTCCGTGATTGTGAGATTCTCCGTTGCGCGTTGTAGCCTTTTCCGATACTCATGAAATTAGAGTTATTTTTGATAAGGATAGTGAAAAAGTGAAACAATAGTTTTAAATAATTGCTTTTTTCCCTTTCGTATGAAGAAAAAAACCATTAATAATGGGTGATCATGTCTAACCTGATAATATTTCAGAATTTAATTTTTAAAACGAGAACCGAAGAAAGGGAACATGTCTTTTTAAATACTTTAAAATTTATTATTCCAATATTTGCAATAGAAAATACAACATCCTCTTTGTTATTTTGCGTCTATCTTTCCCTCATTCTTCCAATATTATAATTTAAAATAAATCAGGATTTTTGTTCATATAATTTAATTTAATTTTACTCTAAATATGTAAGCAAAAAAAAAAAAAAAATAGTATAGGGGGTTAACACTTTTCTTCACTGCCAACGCCCTAGGTCCAGAGTGAGGAAACGCCACTGATAATTTTCTCTATATTGGTTCACATCTTTCCATGCCCAGGGCGGCATTCAAATCAGTGACCCTTCCAGCAAAGCTAGTCACGGCCCATCAGCCTTATCTACCTTGGCTATCCAGGCCAGCTGGAATGCGTCTTGTTTTCGTACTATACTCCGTTGTAGTGTCCCTTGAAGGTTACGAGTTGGCAGTAGAGGAAGCCGATCATCCAATCGGAAGCTTCGATACAGAAAATTTGAATCGTAACAAATCTCTCGATTGGATGTCAGTTTCCCCCTCTCCTTCCAGCTCGTAACCTTGGAGGGACACTACATTTATATTAGTGTAGTCGAAAAAAATGAGGGGCACATCTGGCTGACTCTCACGCAAACACTTGTGGTTCTAAACAACAAGAAATTCTACCTACACATGAATGTGACCCCGCGTAATTCAAGTGTTCTCTTTAATCTCCTTTTCTTCTAATCAAGACTCAAACTTGTCTTATACTTATTCTTTGCACTACACTTCAAAATTACTCGCCCTCTTAATAGCGACTTACGATTTGAGAAAAAGATGTCTAGTATCAATATTTTTCGTTCTTAAGATCTTTTCGATCGTAAATCCTGTTCAGAACTTCTGCGTTTTCCGCCAAGATGCTGTAACATTAGCTCTGATGATGTTCGCTACGAGATTGAAAAATTTTAATAATGAAAAATATCGATACTAGACATCTTTTTCTCAAATTATTGCAAGGTAACAATCTCAATAGCAATATTATTAATAATTACGTACGAATTATTTCAGGGGCGGGGTCGGATCTCCCAGAAGCCCCAGCGAAAGGTGAGTGCTTTAGCAGCTTGTTTCCTGCAGTCGGTGAGTCAGATGGAACTACTTCTTGTGCATGCTAACGTACCTGTATTGTTTTTATTATTACTTGAGCACGAACATGTATTTTACGAAATCTTGTCAATCCATTAAAATCGTCGGTCTATTGTGTTATTGTCATTTCTGTAAATATTGCAGGTGATGCGTTTTGAAGAGATTGGAAAACGAAATTTTCAAAAACTTTAGTCGCCAAAACAATTTTTGGAGAGTATATGCTTTATTTAAAATTTTCAGAGATTCTTTTACGAGTGGAATGCCATTATTACGAACCAAATTTGTTGAAGAATACAATAAGATGAAGGCATTGCGACTTTCACAACAATATCTGAAAATATTTTATAAAAGCACATTTTCTGAATAAATTACTCGTATTACGCGTATTATATTAAATAAAAAAAATATTATAGGTTTTACGACGATTCAGATATCCAGTTACCAATTGTTCTCTTCTTGCATCTAATTTAATACTAATATATTTATAAAGTGTAATATGTGTAAAAAAATCCTTTCACATTTGTTATTCAGATCATCAGTGTCTTAATATCCCACGAGTAAAGCATTTGCATATTTTGTATTTCTTTGTTCCTCCAGAGAACCAAAGTGAAAAAACAAACTTTCTGTCATTCGACAAAACAGTGTTCAGAACAGATGTTAACAATGTAGGTATCCGTGTATTATATCATATAATAATATCATAATATCATAATTGTGAAGACCATGAATTTATTGTCTGTTAGAAGTTTGTTGTCACACCTTTTCATCTTTTTTAAATTCCTTCCGGAAGGAAGATTTTGAATGTTTGTTGATTCACCTTCGTAATGTGCGATGATTCTCTGATTTATTAGTATGATATTAAAGTGAAATATTTTTAATAACTATTTATAACAACATTATTCCTATTGAATATTTATCGACGTTATTGCTTTGAGTTTTGGTGAGTTTTGGCTCTTTTCATTGTGGATTTACCAGTGACGTTTGGGCGAATCATTATGGTTTATGTGCTTGAATGACACGAATTATTTGAAAGCCCTTGAATTAGTATTTTAGTTCACAACAGTTACGTCATTAAAAGTAAGTATTTGAATGTGTAATATTTTGTAGTTACTAAAAAAATGAATGACAAAGGCAGAAGGCAAACTAACATTTTTTATAAGCTAAATTTCATGACCCAATACTGGTAAGTTGTTAACGAGATGATATTTGATGGTAACAAAGAGCTCACCTACAGTTTAACGCGTCCAGAACTTTCCCAATAGAGGGTCCACGAAACTGTTCAAATCTGTTTCAGTAGTATAGTGATTAAGAAACAAAGTATAATCCAAAAGGCTCCGGTTCTATTCATCTGACTAATGCTTTGAACAATATACATACGAGTAAAACGATAATAAGGTCTTACCCATGAAATCAAGAGAGGTACAAACATCTGTCGTGTTCGAAGTAGTTTGAAAGTTTCTAGTGACTCTTGGAATGTTTCCAATCACTTGAGAAGTGTTAATTCTGCCTCTGTAAGAAGCGTCTATGAAATAAGTTTTTTAAGATGTGCGATCAGGAAATTTGATCATCACTTGTCACAAGGCCAATGTTATTCACACTGATTACCACAAAATATAGTCACAGTTTAACACATCCAGATCGCTCGAGGAATATTTTTCTTTTTCCTCTCAGTAAATTATCAGTGTGATATCGATTTTGTTGAAAGCTGACATTCTCTTATCTTCTGAGTTGTGCATCCATATGCAAAGCTCATGGGTTAATAAATCATTCATCAGGTCAACATAATTACTGTTCTTGCAGGCCATTGCTTTGCAGAAGAGATTGTTTCTTATCGGTTGTGTTATCGATCGATAAACGTGGATCAAAAAGATTAGGTACGCATTTTGATACACGTACAGTACGGCCGCTAAGGTGCTCGAGTATTACAATCGCTTGCGCGTTTTATGGATGACACACATGAGTGAAAAATGAAACGAAACTCAACATGAAGAAACGAAAAAATATGGACTGGATTTTTTACACTACTAAGGTTATTAGACGATCTACCGCCGAGTAGCAAATTTCGCTGAAGGTTTGCAGACAGACTCCAGCTGTTGGTTTATCTTATCTTGCACAGGGGACAAGATGAGGGGTTTTCTAACAGCATAGATCACACATAGATATTTCTATCTTATTTTGTCTATTAGGCTGTGTTTTTAGTTTTGAAGTTACTTTATGCATTTTCAGTTAATTGTTAGTTGTTTTATATTTTTAGGTTTATTTAGGATTAGTCTGTTTTGGACGTGATTCGATATTGCATTCTTCCTTCCTTCACCTCTCCAGTTCTCCTCCTCATCCATCTTATCTTCTTCTTCCACCTCTTTATCTTTATTTGCGATTGTACTCCGTCAGCTAGTTCTACTTGTACTTATTCGTATATTCGTATTTCTCATTTTACTTCTAGTTGCACTTCTTACTAAACCAATATTTCTTTTTCTGCTTGTACTTCTTATTCTTATTTTATTTGTACTTTTTGTTATATTTGACCTTTCTCTTCACCTTATACATCTTCAATTTGAACTCTTCTTAATTCCAGGAAACAGCAAAAAACTTTTTGGAAAATATGCATGTGCAGTTAAAAATGCTAGACACACATGACGTGGATGAAATTCGAATTTCGAAATCAAGACCTGGTGTACAATTTTGTATTAATCTTCCTCTTCATTTATTATTTCTTAACGAGTTGTTAACTAAACTAGACAATAATTTTGAATTGGGATACCTCCATCAAAGTTAATTTAAGAGCTTCATGTAGTTGACTGAATAATTATTACGTAGGCACTGTGGAACAGATTGTCACATCATTTGAAGATACATTTTTAAGAGTTATTTTAGAATTTTCTATTTAATTTTTAATTTTACGTTAAAACATATGTGAAAATTGCTGTAAAGTGGAAAATATTAATTATCACAAAAGAATTACGACAATATCATTGAAGCAACAAGGATTTGGCAGTAATTCCCGACCTTTAGTCCTGTGTCGATTCCCGAGAGTCGCAAGTTGTTATGTAGAGTGGATTCACTCGTTGAATGCAAACGCTCGCATTTGTTTGTCTAAATGGCGTTTTTGCTCCCCAGCGTCATTGTTGCAATGTTTCGAACGACTTTTATTTCTCGTCGGTGGTGCTTTGTTTTATGGATGAGTTGTGAAACTCTATAAACGCATGCTATGCGTGTATTTGTCTATAATTGTGTAAACTCGGGGGAGTTGACGCAGTGCGTGAACGCATTTCAAAGTTTGTTACGGCATAAAGAATTTTGATGTGAATGCGAGTTAATAACAATCAGTTAACCGACAAAACGAGTCAGAGAGGGAATTTTAGTGGAAAGTTTCATTCAGTTGACTATATTTTAGGCAAAAGAAAAGGGCGCGAAGAATAATCGGAAATCAGTTGATAAATGTTTTATTGTTTCTTATTTACAAGACAAATTTTACCTCCTCGTATACGTACGTATATACGGAGGAGCTGCGAAATATATTTCAAGGTTTTAACGGAAATATTGGTTTTGGGGTCCCCTAATACTGAAAAAGTTTTTTTAAAATATTCGTCCCTCTGTGAACAACTCTAGCGCATATACTAATCTTAGGAATTTTTCCCAAAATTAGTATTCTCCAGTCGATCTGGCCAGGCTCAAAGCTCTGCAATTTTGAGAAACATTCTTTATATTGTGGGGTCATTTAACATGAGGCTCTTGGGACATTTTCAAAAATGGCTTCAAATTTTTTGATTAAATTTTGTCCTGGGATTGTGTAAAGATCTTTTAAACCTAGTGGTGCTATGAAATCTCTTACTTTCTTGCATTATTTCAAACTTTCCCAATTTTCGAAAATTCAGAAAGTTAAACGAAAATAAGACCGGCACCGTTTTTAAGCGTCCTTCGCTCTATCCATGAAAAAAATTAAAGAAAAAATTGGATTAGTTTTTTGAGAAAATGTTTGTTTATAAATTAGATTAATTTCAAGCAGAAATTTCTTGAAAAGCTCTCGTTCTTTTAAAACGGTACCTACATGATCTTTTTTAAAGAACTAATTTTATGAACAAATTCCCACCATATAAATAACCTAGCCTTAGGCATCCATTAAAGATGCAGTTAGAAAACCAATGCTGCGTTTATAGATTTTTTGAGTGCAAGGACAGAGAAGTTGTCAATTAAGGACATCCTGTTTCTTCAATTTTTTATTAGTTCTGCTACCTTGGGCGGGATGTAGTTCATTGGTAAGGGTACTGGCATTGTGCATTTTTGTTATGTTTTTCTCTCCCGATTGCTGAAGTGTTTGAATGAACTGTCAAAAGCTGATTATTGAAAATAAGTTGTTAAAGAGAATACCATTTATTTAAATACTATGCACATTCTTTTACATTCATTTTCAATGAGTCATTTATAATGAACTACTTCCTGCAAATACCAAGGAAAAAGGTTTATTTCTCCTCTCGGCTCAGCTGCTCAAATTGTACTAGACTAATGTAAGAATTTAATCAGTACAAGAAGAATACGAGCAATGTAATTCACTATTACTGAAAGAACAATATTTATCCTTTAGAAAATTATTAAGCACAAGAACACTCTTTTCTACTGTTTTGCTGTAATAAGGCTAAACGTACTAAGGACAAACTTTAATCCAACCATTTAATAGAGCTATTTTTGAGAAAATTACTTTTTTAAAGCTTCATGTAAACTACTTCCAGAAAACAAATACCAGTTTCAATCTCGCAGAGCCTCAAGCCAGATCGATTGAGGAATATCCTATCTGAATTTTTTATTGCCATTTATTCAAATAGGGTTCACGATATTGATATCAGAGTTCATTCCCTTGGCACAACTCCCCATTCACTAGCTTTCCACACCAATCTCCTTTAGTCTTTTGCTCAGCCCTTTTATTCCAGTTTCCAGTCCCTTTATGCCAGCCCCTTACTCCGGGAGAGGTGGCTCAGTGCATTAACAAGGTCCGAGGTCCTAGGTTGGAGTCCCGACGGAGCAGGATTTAGACGCTAGGTTTTCAGCTAGGTCGAATTCAGTCGCTGTCTGAAGGAGAATTCTAGCGGCCGGCTGCTCAGATCGGTAGTTTTCCGTGGTTTCTCCGATCAACACCACGCGAATGCCGCAGTAGTACCGTACCAAACGGGCCACGGACCGCGCGCAATCTTTCCTTCCTCTTACTTGTCCCATCCTCTCCCTTTACAACACACACCTACACTAACATGCACTACACTTCTACATGTTCCGGGAGACTGGTCGGGGGCTTAGAGCTTATACCGACTGGAGTTGTGCCACGCTGGTGGGAGATACCTGGTTGGGAAAAGTCTCGCGAGCCGACATGTAGGTCTCACCATCCAGTGTGGGAACACCGCCACATACACAGATAAAACTTCTACTACACTTACGGGAATACAGACGTTAGCTGTTGACGCGCCCGGAAACACTAACCAATCAATCGATCTAAGCTGATCGATATAGTAATTCGAGTCGGACGTGAACTTTGTCATCAAGCGCCTTTGAATAGCAAGTTAGGCAATTCATCGTACGGTTCCGTTCTGCGGGTTGCGTGCAGGAATCTGCGCGGGGGCTGATACAGTGAGTGAGTAGCAGTTGCAGCACAGAATTACAGCCCGAAAGTTTGGAGCTAAAATGATTCCCCGGAACATTTGAGACCGTAAAGACAATTGAATTTATTGGTATGAGAGTCAATTATCTCATCAACAGTGTTGGTGAGCGGATAGAATCGATCAATTGAGGTACTCATCTTACCTTCGTGCGGTGATTTAATTGTTGTTCAATTACATTTATTACATACTACTGAGAACCCGTCAAAAGTTGACGGTGAGATCTGAGATAAATGTAAAATACTGTACCCAGACTAATGTTCACAATATATTGCTTTGTTTGGATCTTGAGGGTATAACGAAGATATTCTGTGATGAGTTCCCAAAATTTTGAACACGTAGCCCATGACCAGATGGCAATGCAATATCGGCACAAAAGATATAGCACTATTCTACTGAAGGATATTATTTCTAAAGTTTTTTGATGTGTCATCTCCTATAAACAACTGTTTGATTTCTTCTGCTGGCAGATTGCTCGAAGGTATACTTATTTTCCCATTTAAGTGACACACACAAGAGTAAATCGTTTGCAGAATTTCTCTCACATGGAAAGCACAAAGCAGAACAAAATTGACATTTCATAGACAATGACCCAATAGAAAACGAAATGACCTCACTATCATGACACCTACGCTGACTTTCTCTTTCCCTGCGTTCAGTTAATGTACGTTTGCGTCTTTTGGGGCGCGTGGACAACGATTCGGAATTCGACATAACCTGTAAACAACTTCACTAAAGTATTACAACCGAGCAAAACCTACTGTGTGAATGTTCTCTACAAAATACACTACAGAAGCAAATACATGCAAACTATCAACACCACAATGCAATTATTACACTGAAACAAAACCTTGACGAATTGTAAACAAATCTCAACAATCAAAACAAAACATCAAGCAGCGTGGACTCACATCTATGGACTCATGTATATCGATTCTGAAACTGACACAGTTTGAAAGAAAACAATTGACTGTTGATAAGCGTACTATTAAATAATGATTTAATTAATTAATTTACATCGTAAATGTTGGTGAATCAACACAATATCTGATAACACATCTAGGGATCATATTCTTTCATTTAAAGGAAAAAAATATAACAATCGGTTCAGTAGAAGCTCTAAACGAAGCCATGGCAGAATACCTTATTTTTTTAAATATATAGATCCTGTTATTCAATTATGTTGTTATTTCTCATTCCCTTTCTCGCCTAATTTGTCATAACATTTTACGGAAACCCATCGGTCATCATATATTATAGGGACGATTCACTCATTGTTAGATTATTTCGTATTTTCGGTCGCGTCAAGTGCTATGGTAAATAGTACCGTAAGTGTAGTGTATGTTTTTAACGTGGGAGATGGCGATATTCTTCCCTCGCGGGATGGCGATATGCTGCGTCAACCTACACGTCGCCGAGCTGGGTTTCCCCATCCAAGTATCTCCAGCGGGGCATCGCCCCAACCGGATCTCGCGACACACGTAGTGTAGTGCATGCAAGTGTACGTGAAAGTGTTACTGAGCGGAGAGAATAGTAAAAGGAAGGGGAAGGAAAGATCGCGCGCGGTCCGTGGCCCGTTTGTTAGGGTACCGCTCCGGCCTTCGCCTGGTGTAAATCGGAGAAACCTCAGAAAGCAAGCGATCCGAGCAGACGGTGAAAAATTCTACTTCAGACAGTGGCCGCATTCGACCTAGCTATTTCATTAAGGACAAAATCTCCCTCCGTCGAAACTCGAATTCTAAGACTTCGCCGAAAAAGACATTGCGGTTATAACAGTTGTTACCCTGCGAGATATCATTCGGTCTCGTATTATACGAGGATGAGACGGTATACACAAAATTTCGTATTTTCATTAGCTTTTACGAGGGTTGGGGCACAAGTCATGGCAACTATTTTTTTTGTGAGAATATGAGCACGGTTTGGAAATTGTGTAATATACACATGAAAGAAGAAGGTGCATCGGCATTTAATGACACCCCAACATTGTGTTTCTAATAATTATTAAGGTATTTGAAAAAACAGTACTGGTTTTGTGTTCTAAAGTATTTGAACATGTACGAGCTCACAGCATTCCAAAACCATTACATACCCGTTCTAAAGGCTCGATTAGTCACATTTACGATTATAGCATGTGCTACTTCTGTCCGCACACCCACAAGTCGCCACGAGCGTTCCTGATCACCTGTCCTCGCAGAAATTCTCCTGCCGATCACGCGACACTCCGGTATGCAAGGGCCATACTTCAGCTTTCACCAATTCCCTGTGACATTCTTGGGCATTTCTTCCATGAAGAACGGCAGTCTTGGAGCACGAGCTGCTCGAAACGGGTTACATGCATCTGGCACGGTGGAAGTCGGACAACTGATTTTACGTTACTCCCTGTGCTAATAGAGCCACTCACGACGACATCTGTTGATATGAACACACCCTACTGCAGCATTTGTTTTACGATACTAATGAAATTTTGTGATCCGATAACATTTCTTTTAGAAAAAAATAGTTGCCATGATTTCTGTCCCAACCCTTGTATTTATGCGACCTGATGGTCACTAATGCTATCTAAATTAAGTTCACAATTACAGTTTTTTAATGTCTTGATTAAATTATGTTAAGGTGATACAAATTTCTTTGAAATAAAGATGCTACAAAAACATCTAAATACGATTCCGCAAAATGTTACAAAAACAATCCTGTCAATTGGAAAGTTAGTTTCGATTGTTGTGGCAAATATTTCCTTTTCAATCCTATCCTGAAATGAAATGCTGTTTATTCTTCTGCACCTGATATAACTGGAATAACACATTCAGATATTCGATGCTGCAAATCGATTGGAAGGTAAGCAGTTATATGACGTGTTTACAACAGAATACATGAAACGTGTATCGATGTCTTCTAGATAGCTTCATCTGATAAATTCACGAAGAAGGAGGCGTTTGTTTGAAAAGGTAAACTGAAGGTGCTACAACAATACTTTCTTTCTCGTAATATTTGCAACAAACAATTAATATTACAAGTGAGAACCCGTCAAAATTTGACGGTGAGATCTGAGATAAATGTAAAATACTGTACCCAGACTAATGTTCACAATAAATTGCATTGTTTGGATCTTGAGGATATAACGAAGATATTCTGTGATGAGTTCCCAAAATGTTGAACACGTATGGCCCATGACCAGATGGCAATGCAATATCGGCACAAAAGATATAGCACTATTATACTGAAGGATATTATTTCTAAAGTTTTTTGATGTGTCATCTCCTATAAACAACTGTTTGATTTCTTCTGGCATATTGCTCGAAGGTATACTTATTTTCCCATATAAGCAACACAGTAAATCGTTTGCAGAATTTCTCTCACATGGAAAGTACAAAGCAGAACAAAATTGACATTTCATAGACAATGACCCAATAGAAAACGAAATGACCTCACTATCACGACACCTACGCTGACTCTTTCCCTGCGTTCAGTTAATGTACGTTTGCGTCTTTTGGGGCGCGTGGACAACGATTCGGAATTCGACATAACCTGTAAACAACTTCAATAAAGTATTACAACCGAGCAAAACCCACTGTGCGAATGTTCTCTACAAAATACACCACAGAAGCAAATACATGCAAACTGTCAACACCACAATGCAATTATTACACTGAAACAAAACCTTGACGAATTGTAAACAAATCTCAACAATCAAAACAAAACATCAAGCAGCGTGGACTCATCTATGGACTCGAGTATATCGATTTTGAAACTGCCACCGTTTGAAAGAAAACAATTAACTATTGATAAGCGTACTATTAAAGAATGATTTAATTAATTTATTTACACCGTAAATGTTGGTGAATCAACACAAAAAATATGTGATAACACATCTAGGGATCATATTCTTTCATTTAAAAGAAAAAATACAACAATCGGTTCAGTAGAAGCTCTAAACGAAGCCATGGCAGAATACCTTATTTTTTTAAATATATAGATAATTTGGGAGTTCGGGGTTTTCGGAACATCCTTTCTTACGACATATACTACTGCGCTATTAATCTATTAAACAGTAATAATAATAATAATAATAATAATAATAATAATAATAATAATAATAGTAATAGTAATAATAATAATAGATTTTCCTGCTAAAGCAGAGAAAGTGTGAATATTAATAATAATTCGCAGTAATTCCGAGGGCACTGTTTAATATTTTAAAAGATTTGAATATTATTGTGAATATTTATGAGACTGTGCAGAAAGCTGTAGTCTTCTCAACATAACTGGATTAGCTCGAAAGTTATGGGGGTAGGGAAGATGTGAATTCCTAACAAAAAGACGTTGATAAATATGCTTTGGTCTTGTTTAACCTGTGTATTTGTCCTTTCGTATAACGGCGATGAAGGGCGCCTGGGCCACGGAGAAAAGTGCTTTTGTGGGAGTGTGACGTCATCTGCGAAGAGTGGCAATGAGAGTCGTTCGATCCACCCAACCCTTTCGCTTGTGATGAAACTGCAAAATGGAAGTCGACGTTCCTAGAGGGATCCTCAGAATCTTCGAATAGGCCATTAAGTGGAAGATCTTCACCAGAAGACTTCAACTGATTGATTGATGTTTACTGATGCGTAAACTGATGAGGTCATTAGTTCCGTATGTGTAGTGTATGCTTTTTTGTGGTAGGTGGTGGTGATCTTCCTCGCTGGATGACGAGATCCGGCACCGGCCTATGTCGGTTTGTACAGATTTCCCACAACGAGATATCTCCAACCAGTGGGGCACCGCCCTAACCGGAGAAAAATGTACGCTTACGACTAGTCTCCCGGCTTATACGGTAGTGTACAGCATGGGAGTGTGTTTCTAAGAAGGAGGTGAGGATAGGACAAGGAAGAAGAAGGAAAATAAGCACGCGGTCCGTGACCCGTTTGTTAGGGTATTACTCCCGCATTTGCCAGGCGTAGATCCGAGAAACCACGGAAAAAGCCGATCAGAGCAGCCGGCCGGTAGAATTCTCCTCCAGACAGCGACTCAATTCGACCTAGGTGAAAAACTAAGGTCGAAAATCCTGCCGCCGTCGGGACTCGAACCTAGGGCCTCCAGATCGGAGATGCTGCCGTGGCATCAGTTAATGCCCTGAGCTAACGCTCCCGGTTGCAGCCTCTGGGCTGACGGGCTGGACACAAACGTCGGATCCGCCATCTGAGGTAGCTCAGGGTATCAACTGATGCCACTGCAGCGACTCTGACCGGGAGGTCCTAGGTTCGAGTTCCGACACTAGGTTTTCAGCTAGGTCGAATTTAATCGCTGCCTGGAGGAGAATTCTAGAAGCCGGCTGCTCTGATCGGTAGTTTTCCGTGGTTTCTCCGAACAACACCAGGCGAATGCCGGCGCAGTAACATAACAAACGGGCCACGGACCGCGCGCGATCTTTCCTTCCTCTTCCTTGTCCTATCCTCACCCTTTACACACAAACTTACACTACCATGCACTACAGTACCATATATATACATGGAGACCGGTCGAGGGCATAGAGCTTGTTCCGGATGGTGGGAGATATCTGAGTGACGAAAACCGGATATCACCATTCATCGGATGAGGAACATCGCCATCTAGTGGGATGGAAAATTCAATGCACTAACGGGACTATTCACTACACTGACGGTTAGTGTAATGAAACATTCATGACACTAACGGGTACGCTTAAAACACTAATAAATCAAACAAGCGAGTTCTTGCGCAACGGAGTTTCTCACGGAGAATGGAAACGCACCAGGAGAATCTCCACCACTGAGGAGACTGCAATAAGATTGGTTGGTTGGTTAATGATTCTTTGCGCGTACACATCTGAAGTCATTAGTCCCGTAAGTGTAGTGCATGATTTCCCCTCGGTTGATGGAAGTGTTCTTCCCCCGCTGGATGGCGAGATCCGGCGCCGACCTACCGTCGGCTAGTGAGGTTTCCCCTAACCAAGACTCTCCCACCAGCGGGGCACCGCCCCAACCTGGAGAAGCTCTAAGCTCCCGACCGGTCTCCAGGAATATGTGGTAGTGTAGTGCATGTTAGTGTAAATGTGTGTGTAAGGGGACAGGATAGGACAAGGAAGAGGAAGGACAGATCGCGCACGGTCCGTGACCCGTTTGATAGGGTACTGCTCCGGCATTCGCCTGGTGTTGATCGGAGAAACCACGGGAAACTACCAATCGGAGCAGCCGGCCGCTAGAATTCTCCTCCAGACAGCGAGTGAATTCGACCTAGCTGCAAAGCTAGTGTCGAAAATGCTGCCGCCGTGGGGAGTGGGAACCTACGACCTTCCGGTAAGAGGCGCTGCAGTGACATCATTTGATGCCCTGAGACACCGCTCCCCGCACGGCAGTAAGAGGGGAGTTGCAGCTAAAGGGAGCGCGTGAAGGAAGCGTAGACAAAAACTTGCACCTTCCCTTCCTGCCACGCGCCTCGGAGCGTGAGACGAAGTCTCTCTCGCCGCATAAAAGACCTCTCTCACACACACACACACACACACACACACACACACACACACACACACACACACACACACACAAGCAGAACACGCGCTTATCTCTTCCCTTAAGAAGCGCCTGCCGCAAACGGACCACCCGCCCACACGAAAATGGCGGCGGTGAAAAGCAACGCGGCTGCCCTTTTCAGTCCTTCCACTCTCCTGCCCTCACCTTCTTTCATGTCGCTTCAAGGACTGACAACAAAATTACGAGATTTCTTTTTCTTACTCTTATGCCTTTGTGCACAGTAATGTTTTCTTTAAAATTGTTTTTTAAAGCGTAAATTTTATAAAAGCTAACGAACACAAGATAAAATTCAGAGTTCGTTAAGATGCTCATACGGTAAAAAAAATTGCGCCGTGTTTGCGACAGGATATTGGTTACGTTAATGTAGGTTAGAAAATAGAGAAGCAAACGAGCGTTGAAATGACAAAAAGTGTTGGTTGTGAATGGTTAAGGAAAGCGCACATTCAGATTGAATATTATAAATTCCCTCACTTTTATATTATGGTCGTCATTTTGTTAATCGCATTACAAGACTAGTAGCCAAAATAGTATTATTAGTACGCAGTATTTCCAACTGATAGAGGACCAAACAATTTTACAAAAAAATTGACCATGTACAACACACTTATTTCATGAAACGTTTTCTCAAATACTTTCTGTTTCATAATTCTTGTTTTCTAAATGAATCTTACCGTGTACAACAGAGTTTATGTTCGCTGCTTGCTATAACAGAAAATTTATATTTTTGTATACGATGGTACTGCAGTTCAGTTTGTGGGTTGGACTATCAAAGTGCACGCGTAACATGATTGGAATCTTTTGAGAGCAAGAGAAATGGCTTCATTGATTGAAACTTCCGGTTAGATAGACGGATATGGTCATTGGTCCCGTAAGTATAGTGCATATTATCGCGGGAAATGGCGGTGATCCTCCCCCGCTGGATGGTGAGATCCGGTGCTGACCTACGTCTTCCGGGGTATTTTCATAGGAATATCACACAAGTGGGTATAGCCTCAGCAGTGAGGACAAGCCCTAAGCTCCCAACTGTGTGGTAGCATAGTGCATGTACGTGTGGGGGTAAATAAGTGGTCAGGAAGGCCAATGTGTGTAGTGCATGTTTTTGTCGGGAGATGGCGGTGATCTTCTCCCGCTGGATGGCGAGATCCGGCGCCGACCTACTGTCGGCTAGTGGGGTTTCCCCCTAACCAGGACTCTCCCACCAGCGGAGCACCGTCCCAGTCGGGAAAAGCTCTAAGCTCCCGACCGGTCTCCCGGAATATGTGGTAGTGTAGTACATGTTAGTGTAAGTGTGTATGTAATGGGAGGATAGGACAAGGAAGAGGAAGGAAAGATCGCGCGCGGTCAGTGGCCCGTTTGGCAGGGAACTGCTCCGACATTCGTCTGGTGTTGATCGGAGAAACCATGGAAAACTACCGATCAGACCTGCCAACTTCTAGAATGCTCCTCTAGACGACTGAGTTCGATCTAGCTGACAAGCTAGTGTCAAAAAATCTTGCCATTGTCGGGATTCGATCCTCGGACCTCCCGGTCAGAGGCACTGTAGTGACATCAGTTGATGCACTGAGTCACCTAAAACGGTATCAGCTCTGAAATATAAAGCATTATGTTCTGCTTCTTCATGCTCTGGAGCACAATTCCTTTGTCTGTAAAGGAGATTTGCATAGAAACATAATAGACCACTGTTTCCACAAGCGACGTCCAAAGATATTCTTCATACTTCGAAACGAAGTCTGGATGAAGAGAACGCAGGAGATGAATATTGCATTTTGTGCTTTCGTATTCATCGCGAGGTAGTAGTCTGTTTTCCAACTATCGCAAGGCTGAATATGAGAGGAAACTCCTTTTCAAATTGCATCATTTCGTATTCTCCACATTTCGTTGTGTAACCATTACGCAATCAGTTCTTCGCTTAGCAGCAGGCAAATGTATTCTCATAGCATACGAGTAAGTTTTTTTAAATAAAAAATTCTAGCGATCTTTCTGACAAAGGACCTGCAAGCTCATTGACAATTTTCCGGAGATCTTTTGTAAGAGACCGCTATATTGTAATCTACAATCTGTAAAATTTTCGTTTGATGTGGCAGCACTGCGCGAAAATATTCTTTTGTTTGAAACATCATACCCCACAAACAGCTTTCGTCATTGCGAGTGTATCGTGATACATTCAAGTTATTGTATTGTTTTTATATACCGTGTATTATGATATATTACATTGAATCAGGCCCGATGGAATGGCATTTATCCAGGAAAAGTGAAGAATTTGCAGATGTTCTTGTCTTCACATCACCAGCAGACAGGAATTGGTTTGAATTCGTTATGGATGAAATTCAAATGAATTACATGTAAATGTGTTTCGCACGCACGGATTTCTTTTCTTTGAATTTATTTTCCTACACATCGTTTATTTCATGGAACTATTATTTTTTTTTTTGTGCAGAGAATTTTGCGTTTTTGGAATAAGGGCATTTTAATACTATTTTATATTATTTGTAATATGTTGAAATTTGTTTGTTTCGCAAGAATGACTTAATAAATATTTTGTGAAGGTGTTCATTACATCAGCACTACTTAAGTTTGTTATATAACTTACCAATGAGATTAAATTAAATGCACACACTTTCATTTGAGACTTTCTCAAAATTACCTATTTGCCGATAGGCGCTTTGTCAGAGATCGCCCAATTATTGAATCAGTCAGTTGGGATTAAATGCAATCGTACTTTGCTCGCCATTCTTGAGCTCCAAGAGGAATGCTGCTCTAGTGAGTCTCGCACAGGCATCCCAAAGTGTTCTGCTAGCACTTCGCTCTCGGCTTTCTCTTAGTCTCTTCAGAGACGTGGTCGTGTCTCCAGGGAGTGCCAAGTTTTCAATTTCCAGAGGCTACTCCGAGCCTCGCGAACTTGATCTCTACTTTCCTCTCCCGTAGGGACAAAGAGATAAAAAAATCCCAGCTGGGAGATTTATAGAATCAGACTTGTGAAGTAATTCGATGAATAGGATTTACAGAAAAGTCCAGAGAGTAACAAAATTGGTGATTGGGTTTATCAACTGACATTTTTCAGAGATTTTCCTTGTCACATCTTTGCTGTAGTACACCGATCAACACCAGGCGAATGCCGGAGAATGCCTAACAAACGGGCCACGGACCGCGTGATCTTTGTCCCCTTCCTTGTCCTATCCTCACCCCTTACAAACACACACACACTAACATGCACTACACTACCATATATTCCGGGAGACCGGTTGGGAGCTTAGAGCTTGTCCCAGCTGGGGTGGTGCCCCGCTGGTAGGAGAGTCCTGGTTGGGGAAAGCACCCTAGTCGATGGTAGGGGGCGCGGATCTCGCCATCCAGCACGGAAAGTTCACCGCCACCTTCCCGATGAAAAACATGCACTACACTTACAGCACTAATGACTCGGTAGTTGACGAACCCGGAATCACTAACAATCAATCAATCGCTGTCTTACGAGGTGAATGTTAAGAGCAGAAACCATGCGAGTCGAGATTAAGCAAGACGGAATGAAGTACCGTGGGATCAAGGGCGGAGGGTCCAAGGACGGAGGTGAAGGGCGAAGAAGGGCGAAGGGCGTGAGGGGCGAAGGGCGGAGGGGCGAAGGGCGCGAAGGGCGTGAGAGGGGCGAAGGGCGTGAAGGGCGTGAGGGCGAAGGGCGTGAGGGCGAAGGGCGGAGGGGCGAAGGCGAAGGGCGTGAGGGGCGAAGGGCGTGAGGGGCGAAGGGCGTGAGGGGCGAAGGGCGAAGGGCGTATGGCGTGAGAGGCGAAGGGCGGAGAAGGGCGTGAAGGGCGTGAGGGCGAAGGGCGTGAGAGGGCGAAGGGCGTGAGAGGGCGAAGGGCGTGAGAGGGCGGAGAGGGCGAAGGGCGTGAGAGGGCGAAGGGCGTGAGAGGGCGAAGGGCGTGAGAGGGCGAAGGCGTGAGGGCGGAGGGGCGAAGGGCGTGAGAGGGCGTGAAGGGCGTGAGAGGGCGAAGGGCGTGAGAGGGCGAAGGGCGTGAGGGCGAAGGGCGTGAGAGGGCGAAGGGCGAAGGGCGTGAGAGGGCGAAGGGCGTGAGAGGGCGAAGGGCGTGAGAGGGCGAAGGGCGTGAGAGGGAGAAGGGCGTGAGGGGAGGGGCGAAGGGCGTGAGGGGAGGGGCGAAGGACGTGAGGGGAGGGGCGAAGGGCGTGAGGGGAGGGGCGAAGGACGTGAGGGGCGAAGGGCGGGGGGGCGATGGGCGTGAGAGGAGAGGCAAAGGGCGTGAGCGGTGGAGGGGCTGAGGGTGGAAGTCGGCTAGTGTCAGGGAAGAGAGGATGGGAAAGGCCTGAAGGAGGGTGAGGAAGGACGAGTGAGAGGGCCAGGGCGAGGCGCGGGCGGAGGAGGGAGCTGCCGTGCGGGTGATTGGTGCAGATCGAAGGGCGCCAGGTGACGTGCGTGTGGGGGCGGGGCAGCGCATTTCGGAATCCCATTACCCTGCTGCGCTAATGAACGCGCGCCCCACCAGAGGGACGGGGGAGGCGCTCACGGACGACTCCACAGAGCACATTCCCATTTCCAACTCACGACACCCGTCGCTCGTTTTGCATGAATGGACAATTCCGAAAAATAAATGGAACATACCTGATGATACTTACTGTCAATAAAAGTGCTTAATGTAATAAACATATTGCGCCCTTCATTGACTGTATAATTAAAGATACAAAGTCCTACTAAATTTAAACAGACGGTTACAAGGAAAAATCTTTAAAATCGAACATAGACGTATTAGATTAAATAAAAAATTATTTGTACTACATAAATGCACTTTATACGTACTGAACTTTACATACGTATTACATATTGCTTTGTATTACTTAAGATATTCGGTTATAATGGGAGTAAGCATTGTATTAAGAATTTTTTTCTTTCTAAAATTGTAGCGTAACAATAATTTATCGCAATATACTTAAGAGTATTTGTATATTTCTTGGCAAGTGTTAATTTCTAGACTCAATGCACATCGCAATTACTTTTGAGCATATCATTTCAACTTTTTAATAGATTGATTTTTCATAGAGAAAATTAAAATTAATTTTTAAAAGTATCTCGCGTTTATTTAACCTACTGAAACTGCCAGATTATAATGATTTTAATGACTTTAAAACCATTTCATCATACTAATATTA
Source organism: Teleogryllus occipitalis (assembly GCA_011170035.1). Lineage (NCBI taxonomy): Eukaryota > Metazoa > Arthropoda > Insecta > Orthoptera > Gryllidae > Teleogryllus > Teleogryllus occipitalis. Next base: position 34,430 of record BLKR01002627.1, on the reverse strand, counting down.
CTTTATTTTTCATTTTATGTGGAGATACAATACCTTGCAGAAAATGAATGTGGAAAAACGTTTTTTTTTTCACTTCTCTACGTAGCGTATACCCAGCTGGTCATGATTTCAGATTTGAATAAAATTCCAGCTAGTGCTTGAAGTCGCTTAATGTGGCGTGGATTGTAGGAACCAATCCTGGGAGCAAACAGTTAGTCGGGAGGTAAGAGTAGGGAGGAGAGACATAATGGAGGAATGAAGAAGCAATTTGGGGTTTGCAAATGTAATTTCGTTCTTGAATGGATTTTTTTCTATTTCTCAAACAGAAAGTCCAATTGAATGCGAAATTCGTTTCAGCGTCAATTTAAATCTCATGATCTTTTACTAGACCACCAACAGATTAATGAAGGCTGACAAGGTTTTAACTTAGCATTTGACATCTAAATATAGTAATTTATAGCTGCCTTGAAAATAGCTTTTATTACATCCAAACGAATATTTTGTTAACAATCCTTGCAAGAAACCTTTATTTCTTTCTGTTTTCAAAATTCAACTAGTGTATGGCTTCGGGTAGGGATCATAGAATTACGTAATGTGCACAGAATTCACTTCTCCACCTAGCACGTTACACACGGCTTTAAAACTTTTTTTGATGTAAAATAAAAAAAAATCGATTGAGTAATACCGAGAACTATGATAGCGCCTCGCAAGACACGTTGATAAAGATTGATCCTAATGGATTTTGCATGTTATTAATGTATTTGCAATTGCCTGTTACAACAATTAAACTATTCTTTGGTTAGTATTTCGTGCCAAAATACATTCAATCTTCCTTTCGTTGATCGTACATTTTAGTTTTTAATAAAATATTTAGTTCTTATATTTTTTCATTAATTTTTATTCCTTCAAATCTTCAAAAGAATTAGAAAAATAACTTGTACGAGAGAGTCTGCGCTGTTCTGTAGCACCACGAATTAACTTTTAGGACAAAGATATACAGAAATACGGAATGTACGCACGGGTCCAGCTAATGTAACATTACACACACAAGCTCATGAGAACTGTGAAAGTTCGAGAATTTTGTTAGTGATTGTGAAAGAGGCGTGAGCGATGGATCTTTCATCTGAACTTGTGTAATATTTATTAAAATTACTGAGCTGAGCGGTTTTACCAAAACAAGCTATTATTTGTTTCCATTCTCATGATTTGAATTTTTGAATTAGCTACATTGTAAGTGGCGCTTTTCGGATCTGTGATCACGCGCTTACACTAATAGTGTGTTTGCAACCTAGAACATTCCGCTCCACTCCATTCACAAAAGGCCATCACCAACAGATCGATTGGTTTTTGGTTGGTTGGTAGTGATTCTGGGCTCGTTACCAGATTAGGTCATTGGTCCCGTAAGTGTAGTGCATGTTTTACTCGGGAGGTGAAGATGATCTTACCCCTCTCGATGGCAAGATCCGGTGTGGGCATACCGTCGGCTAGCGGGACTACATCAAACAGGTATCTCCCATCAACGGTGTAACGCCCTGGCCAGGACAAGCTCTAAGCTTCCGACCGGTCTCCCGGCGGTAGTGTAGTGCGTATTAGTGTAAGTCTGTGTGGGGGAGAAGATACGACAAGGAAAAGGAAGGAAAGATCGCACGCGGTCCGTGGCTCGTTTGGTAGGGTACTGCTCCGGCATTCGCCTGGTGCTGATCGAAGAAACCACGGAAAACTACTGATCAGAGCAGCCGACCACTAGAATTCTCCCCCAGACAGCGACTGAATTCGACCTAGCTGAAAAGCTAGAGTCGAAAATCCTGTAATCGTCGGAACTCGATCCTAGGACCTCTCGGTCAGAGGAACTGTAGTGACATCATTTCATACCCTGAGCTATCTCTCCCGGTACCAACAGATCGAAGAATAGAAGTTTGTAACGATTAACTTGAGCATGTATAAGTATTTATTAAGTTGCTGAATTCACGTTTATAAGTTTTTATGGGTTGGGTTGTATCACTGAAACTTGGTTCTCCATTGTTAAAGAATACCATATTACATATTTGCTATTTCTGAAATCATTGAAATTTTTAGTAACTAAATTGTTTCATTTCCTTCAAATAATGGGGCTGTGAGTTCTCAAAATGAAAGTATCAGTAAATATCCACCATTTGCTCCCTGCTCCGAGAAACACTCCTCCATATTTGTTATGAATATTAAAATTGTTCGTAATAATATCATTGTTTAAACAATATTAGCTTAACTAATTATGTAAAACGCATCTCAGAAATCTTTGCAAACCATCACTTTCGACTTTCTAAATTTCAAATTTTATTATGCCTTTCAGTTATCTCCTCGTAATCCGGTAGCTGTAAAAGAGGATGAACCATAAACAGAAACTGATTTTGGAACATTGATGTGTCCAACTAGCTCAAACATCGAGTCATTTTGGCATTACCCTCAAGATGTACTTAACAATCAATGAAAAAAATGATACGGTTTTTATTATTCACTCGACTGCAGAAACACAGTTCTAGTGGACAGAACGTCTACAAAAAAATATTAGGGATTTAATTGGGGTTTTGGGGAAGCAATTGGGGTTTTGGGGAAGTAATTAGGGTATTGGGGAAGGGAGTTGAAATAATACAAGAAACTTTTAAGCACAAACTTTAACTTGAACATCCGAAAAGCAATAAATTACTTCTGACTGCTCTTCATTACGTAGCATTCCCAATTTCCGGAGGGATTTCATACAACGATATAGGGAGCCTCCGTTGGGAAGTGGGTATTGCCGCAACAGGCCATTAACGGGATCATGAGCATGTAGCTGGAAGTATTGGAAAAAGTAACAAGTTTACGCCGAAACTAATTTCGCTTGTCATCGGGTTTTGTGTTGGCGGAAATGAGTACGGTTGCGAGCACACTCCAGAGAGCGTTGGCAGCACTGCTTCCCTCTCCATTATCCTTCTGTTCCACTCATCAATGCATTGTTTTCCAATTTCCTCCTTTGTCAGCAGAGGTGTTTTGAGATAAAGCAGCTTGATCGTCTGTAAATTTATTCTTCATCTTCTTCTTCACTTCGAACGACGTTGTATGTCAGTGAAGCGTGTTGTTGCCAAGAAAGATATAAAGACGTCTTTACTTACGTTTATTCCAAATCTTTTCTCTTTGTACAGACCTGGATAATGTGTGCAGGAACATTTTTTCTGAAGCCTAAAATTATCCTTTAATTTTGGAAAGGGTTTCATATTTTTCAAGAACGAACTTATCTTGCATGATTCGTTGTAAAGTCATGCTTTTTGGAAGATGTTCGCTGGGTGGAATTTTTAACTATCTTATTTTTCAATAACCTGAAACATGAACAGGTTGAAACTTTTTTTCGGGGGGGGGGGAGTCTTTTCTTTTTTTGTTATAGTGAATATGTAGAACTTTTGTAGCTTTTCTATAGCTCTTCCTTTAGATCGATATGATAGGAATAGTTCTGTTAATTCGGTCCTAACCTCTCAATATTAAAGCCAGAAATTTCTTTCGCGGATCTATTTATTTTCCAATTAAATGAAGTTATGGAGAACGCGACCAACCTCCATAAAATACCTCCATAAAAAAATGATAGCAAAGGCGCTTTCTAGGCAGTTGATCACGATTTGTTTTTTATAATGTACCTCGATAATATTTACGTTATGCTAATCTTTGGAGGCTGGAAACCTAAACCACATATTATTGTTTTTACGTTCATAAATTTCAGAGAATGACCAATAATTGTCGTTGTTTTGTTATAATTAGGGAGCAAATTTCAAAAAAATATCATTTTTTCAACCCTACAACAATGCCATTTGGTTTAGAAATTCATTATATGTTTTGATAAAAGGAAATTACCCTTTTTATTCGTGTTTTGTTTTACAGTTTTCGTCGATTTCGACTAAAAAGTCATTTTTTACCTTTTCCTACATTGTTAATGCATTTTCGCTGATTTAATCGATTTTAATATAATTTTAATGGTACTTCCTTCAAGTAATATTTACGGCATGCAACAAATGTTCTCCACAAAATGTTTGAGTACCTATACCAGTTAGCATATTAGATGTCTTCTCTCAGAAGATGTAATGTCAGCCATTGAAAGTATGTAATCTAAGGTTCATGTGACGCCTGTTAGCGTCATTGGAGGTTCAACCGATTTCAGGATAACTAAAGGCAAAGATTTTCTGGTAAAGAACAGTCCAAATCAAAAGTTTGAAAGCTGAGTTCACTTGAACGACTGGAAGAAGCCTCGATTACATCAGAAAAGTATCTAAGAGCTTGAGTTGTTCATCCGAATTGGTTTTGATAACATTTTTACTTAATTTTCCTTTGCTTTTAGGACATTTTAAAAACATTTTAAGAGCATTTTATTAATAATTTTTGCCGATGTTTTAGGTCATCAAAATCCACCCCAGTTATAATTGGTTTACTTCCATTAACTTTTAAAATTTTTCGGAACGATTCATCACTGGTGCGACCCATCGAAAGTTTGTTTCATCAACATCTGCTAAACAACGTTGAAAAGAAATGACCTTTTATTTTAAACAGATAAAAATAAACTGCATTTTGAATCATTGCACATATTTAATCTTAAAAACTCGGCTACACACAACAGGAAGCGTCTCCGGTTATCGGAAATGAAGTATTTATAAGAATAGTATATGCAAAACCGAATCCGTGAGGTTCAGATCTAGGAGAGGGGTGATTAAAGAAATTAAACTTTTTTGAAATTTGCGTTGATTTATCGTCTTAAGTATTTAATTTATTCATTATATTCAATTTGTGTATTTTAATTTATAAACCATTTCTAAATAAGATATCTATGCAATATTTTTATAAGGATTTTATTTATATATTTTTAAAGGATTTAACAGTCCACCATCCTTTAAAAAATAATCGAAAGAAGTGTGTTGTAGCTAAATATGGCGGTTAAGTACACTTATCCCAAGAAATGTATTTTTCTTGGTTATATCTTTTTTATAAAAAACAAATAAAGAATTTTGAAAAGTATTAGAGGACACACGGTCGATAACACAATTAACGTGTCCGGTTGGTTATAAATCTCGGTTATCGCTGGATTTACAAACATCAACCGCTTCTGTTATTTGCAGATCATCGCTCTAGTGACGTTGATAACTCTATCGTGTGCATTGGCAGTTCTCCACTGTATACAGTCGACTCCATTTATGGTGAACCCGGATATAATGAACCCTCGGTTACAGCGAACTCAAGTTACTGGTCCCGTTTCACTTACATTACACTTAAGCACAAGAAGATTTGGTTATAGTGGACCTGAACCTTGGCTATAGTGAACGTAGGAAATACAACGTCCTCGAAATTAATTCCCTCCTGGAAAAGAGTATATCACCTCGCCACAAATTCAAACACTAGGGAGCTTGAAAAAATATCATCGGCCAAAGGTCATTTTTAAAGAAGTCTCCCCTGAGGACTCTGGAGAAAGATCTAGAGAAATTACTAATGAAAAACTACGAAGCAAACCACCATTGAAAATAATTCTTTTTTTAAGAAAAAAAACGATATTTAAATTTTCAGTTCGTGCTGTTAATGTATTTGGCTATATCTCTATATAAATAAATTCTATAATTATGAAGAAATTCTATTTAATTTTGACATCATCTGATATAGCGAACCTTGGATATAGTGAACCAAAAATGTTAGTCCCCAGAAGTTCACAATAAACGGAGTCGACTGTATATAAATGCAGTAGCTCCTGCTTTTCATTGCAATCATCAGTATATCACGGAAGATCACCGTGAATCGTACTGCTAACATCATGGTCACACTTCTCGCCTCGGTTGTGAACACTGATGTTTCCGATGTGTTATGGTCACGATCATGTCGTCGTGTTCGTTGACGACTGCGGAGTAGATGAGCCCAATCGTAGTGCTAGTGGCTAATGGTGGTTGCCCGCTGTGCTGAGAGGGATTGCTACCATTACGGTCGTAATCATCAGAATAGCCAGAAAGGGACATGCTGAGCTGCCCGGGATTCATCGTCATCATTAGACATCGGATGTTTAGGGAAATGCCCATTTTGTTCTAGCGAACTTATTTAAAGGCTGATTATATACGTGCACGAATCATGCGAAATGATGACATAAGACGAAGTATTATAATGTTTATTATGCTTTTTTAAGCATAAATGCCTTTTTTGCATAAGTACCTTTTTTAGGACTTTTTTGTCTTTTATATATTATTTTTATATAGAATGCTCAGACATCAGAAAATCAGCCATGGTCCAACGTGACAATTTATTAAGAAATCTTCAGTTAACGTCTTTGTATTTTAAAATAAGAGAATTCCTGAAAGTATACCAAATGATTTTTTTCCATTTCTCTATTTCATATATATCAGCCATGTCCTGAGCACGTGGTCCAGTGACAATACACCAAGGGCACCGAAATTTTAAGTGGAAATAAATGTAAATTGCCAGGTTTCCCAGAAGGTCGGTCTTCTAGAATATTTCCCAGTCACATCAATAGATTTTGGGAGATACTTCTCCGCAATCGAACTTGTCTTCCAAACGTCACCAAATTTGAAATCACGATAAATGAAAAGTTACTGGTAATATGCAAATATGAATGTATTACTGGTTAATGCAAACTATTAAGAATAAAATGAAGAAGACATCTAGTTTTACATTAAAATGCAGGAATTTGTTTTGTGCATTTAAGTTTACAAAATAATATCGACAAAAATTACAAACAATTTTTCATTTATTCTTTATGTAACTTACGACAGTGCCCATTTTCCCCTTATTCTTAACATTTCAATGCCTTTTTAGGCGCCTAAAAGACGATTATTTAATGCCTAAACACCCGATGTCTAGTCATCATAATGTCCTTACTTTAGCGGTTGTGCCTATTGTCCTTGCTGGCGTGTAATGGGTGCAATCATCGTCATTGTTGACGACGGCGGCGTGGATGTGCTCGTGGCTAATGGCGGTCCGCCCTTGGCAGAGTTGCTGCTGCTGTTGCGGCCGCAGTGGCAATCATCAGCAGTGGCGGCGGGGGGGGTATGATTGCGGCGGCGGTGGCAGGGGGAGAGGGCGATGGGGGGGCGATAAGGAGGGAACGACGAGGACGACGCCTGTGGTGACAGAGGGAGCAAGGGGCGTTTCGTTGGTTGGTGATTCCCGGCGCGTCAGCTCGTAAGGACCGTAAGTGTAGTGCGTGTTTTTGTGGGAAGATGTGTCGGTGATCTTCCCTAGATCGATGGAGAGATGCGGTGCCGAGCTTGCGGGATTTTACCCAACAAGGTATCTCCCACCAGCTAGCCGGGACAAGCTCTGCGCTTCCGACTGGTCTCCCGGCCTGTGTGGTAGTGTAGTGAATGTGTGTGTGTGTGTGTGTGTTTGTGAGTGGTGAGGATAGTACAAGGAAGAGGAAGGAAAGATATCGCCTGGTCCGTTTGTTAGGGTTTTCTCCGGCATTCGTCTGGTGTAGATCGGACAATCCCCGCAAAACAACCGATCAGAGCAGCCGGCCGCTAGAATTCTCCAGGCAACGGATGGCGAGGGCGGGAAGGGGGAGGGCGAGGGCGAGGGCGAGGGCGAGGGCGAGGGCGAGGGCGAGGGCGAGGGCGAGGGCGAGGGCGAGGGCGAGGGCGTGGGCGAGGGCGAGGGCGGGGGCGAGGGCGGGGGCGAGGGCGAGGGCGGGGGCGAGGGCGAGGGCGAGGGCGAGGGCGAGGGCGAGGGCGAGGGCGAGGGCGAGGGCGAGGGCGAGGGCGAGGGCGAGGGCGAGGGCGAGGGCGAGGGCGAGGGCGAGGGCGAGGGCGAGGGCGAGGGCGAGGGCGGGGGCGGGGGCGGGGGCGGGGGCGAGGGCGGGGGCGAGGGCGAAGTCGGAGCCCCGGGCCGCCCGCAGTGCCGCTCCGCGCATGGCGAGCGGCGGGGGGCGTGGGTGAGCGTGGCGGGGGCGGCGGGGCGCGATCAATACTCTTCCCCGCGGGCGGGTGGGCGGGCGGGTGGGCGGCCCCGCTGTGTCGGTCGCTCGGTTTGTGGGCCGCTGCTCAGCTGGCACGCCGCCCCCCCCCCCCCCCTGATGCGGCACGCCCCCTCCGCCCCCCGCCCCCCCCCGTGTGCCGGGCGCTGTGGATTAATCGCGGATGCTGCTGTTCCAGGCCTCCGCTCAATGGCCGAGTCTTGGGAGCGACACGGTTACAAATACAACGCGCCACGAATTTCAAGTGGAAATGACGCGTTTTGAAAACTAACATTAATGAATGAACGGCACACCCGCGAAAACAGTCATTCTTAATAGATCACTACTTCAGAGGTAAATATTACAATTTCTGACTGAACTTTCTTTGTAAATACAAACATTTTCTTTTGTAAGAACAAAACCTTCTCTTAAATTATGTGTGTAATACGCGTTAAAATTATTTTTCTTTCTTCTAAAATAAAATGGCAATCTTCTACTAATGCACTATGTACTTGCAATTTTTAAAATGTTTTTGAATTATTCACATAGCACCACTTTTCACTTTAAGTCAACTCAACACAAAATTTTGCGTCGTCCCAATTCGAACCATAGTACCTCCGAGTCCTAGAACGTGCAGTGACATTAGTTGATGCCTTGGGGCACCTCAGTCGGTAATATTACCGGCTGTTCATTGTGCTGACTGTAGAATCGATATATTGTAACCCAAGTATTCTATTTGGTCAGCATTCTCAACTAACATAAAATGTATTTAATATTATAATCTTAATTTAGAGACCGGTTTTTAAAGGGAATTCCTTTTTATAATTTCAATACCGAAAATGAGACTGTTAAAAGAGATTGCAACGTCCCTTTCCGCCTATTCAGGAATATTTTCTCTTTAATATCACAATTTCGTTTCTTCATTAGTTTTGGGCAACTTAATGCATAATTTAGAATTGGAAGAACATTAGCACAATTTGGAAGGGAAGGTCTTTCTAAAGGTTTAGCAGGTAATGCGAATAGCAAACTCGTAGTAAATAAGGGTATGCATGAACAATATAAGAGGAGATAGATCATCTTCTTGCTACTAGTTAAACTTAACATTGAAAGATAATTTTATGTAAGATTTATTTTCCACCAAAAGTTAAATTTTCACTTTAAACCTTGAAATATTGAATACGATTCCGTACATCTCCTTACCCATGAATTAAAGTGAATGTAAATGAAACAAGTGCGTTTCCCTTTATTTCTTGATATCTTCTTTAGATGTCCTATATTCACCAACATTGTTCTCAGTGGGTCCTTTTAAGACAAAATTTCCTCCTTTAAAATACCGACCTCCACTATAAGTAAAGACCTTCTTTCCATCGTCTCGACTATTCTAATCACGTGGCGTCATTCATCTTGCTGTTGAGTCGTTGTTTTTGGCAGCTAAATACATCTGGAGTTACGCTGTTTCTATTCTTGTATTTGTAGAATTTTTAGAATGGAAAGCATTTCTGTTCTCCTTTTGGTACGGGTTCTTTTCAAAGAACAGTCTTATCATTACGACCAGAATTCACGGAATATTTGAACAGACTCCTTACATTTGACATAATTTGTAGTGATGGTTAGGTTATAAAGAACCCCAAAATTCATTATTGAGTCACTACATCTATACGTTCTGCATTCCCGTCGAGAGTATGATATTAAGCTTCATTACAGTAGACGAATCAGAATGGGGCTGCATGGCGTACCGGAAGTAAAATAAGAAACCAATAAGCATGCGCGAAGTAAAATTCTCAAGTAGGGTGTACTCCTTTGCTGAAGTTAATTAGCTGATTTCCCCTTCAATAGCGTCAACTACTTACCATGAGTTGCTCTCTGCCACTATAACGTCATTGTTCTCTCCCTCGCTCTCTCCCTCTCCATGCATTTCTCTCCATCCCTTCCTCCATCTCTCTCCCTCCCTAAATCCCTCCCTCCTTCCATCTCTCTCCCTCCCTCCCGCCACCTCCCTCCCTCCCCATCTCTCTCCCCTCCCTCCCTCCTCTCTCTCCCTCCCTCCTCCTCTCTCCCTCCCTCTCTCTCCCACTCTCCCTCCCTCCATCTCTCTCCCTCCCTCCCTCCATCTCTCTCCCGCTCTCCCTCCATCTCTTTCTCCATATCTCTCTCGTAATGTGCTTAATGTCTTTTGTTCCATATTTAGTTCTCACAAAGGAACAGTGCCATCCAATTTTGTTACCTTGTTCGGAAATTCGTGCATTCCGATTGTAAATAATTTTCAATTCGATTGTCCCCTTATCAACATTGTAAATAAACCTTTTGTTGTAATAAATTGAACTGACAGAAATGACTTGTGGCTGAGTACTATACACATGCCAGATTTGAAAGCTGACTTTATACAGACGAGGTTTGTTGAACCTGAAGGAATCCTAGATGAGGGGAAAAAAATAAAGTATACTTCGCGGAAAGATACACTTACAACACCATCTTTTTACTAATGGGTTTCACGAGTTCAGAGAAGCTAAGTGAATGTTGAAATGTTATGTTAACGACTCATTCTTACCAAATCTCGTAAGTTCCGTGGAGGTTCAGGGGGGGGGGACAATATTGAAAATACAAAGAATATAAAGGAAGAATGGTAAAGGAATTGAGACAGTCGCCTATAATTAATGGTACCTAAAACAAACAAATGGGACAGAAATGAAGAATAGGCAGAAGATGGAGGAGAGAGAGAGAGTGAGGAGGTAAAATATAAAATTCGATGAGAGTATGAAAATGAAAAAGGCAGGAGGAAGGAAGGGGATTGGAGGAGAAAGCGAAAAACGCGTAAGGGAAAGGAACTTTCACGAGCTGCTACTGATGACCTCTACTGGTGGAAATCGCAATCATTATTCGATATCCGCAAACTTTCGTACATCACAAAACATTAATTTCTCAAGAAACACGACCATCTTATGTATCTTAGGACATCAATGAAAGTCATTGCAGTGCTTCAGATTGAGAAGTCTTAGGATTTCAATCCAGACGGTGACAGAATTTTAGCTTGGTCGAATTCAGCCGCTTTTTGAACGAATTCCAGCGGACGGATGATCTGATCGGTGGTTTTCCGTGGTTTCTCCGATCAACACCGAATGAATGCCGGAGCAGTAACCAAACAAACGGGCCACGGACCACGCGCGATCTTTCCTTCCTCTTCCTTGTCCTATCCTCTCCCTTTACACACACACTTACACTAACATGCACTACACTACCACATATTCGGGGAGATCGGTCGGGAGTTCGAGGTTGTCCCGGCGGGTGCGATGTTTCGCTGGTGGGAGATACCTCGTTGGGGAAACCGCACTATCTCATTTGTAGGTGACCGCCGGTCTCGCACTTCATTGGAAGACGATCACCGCCACCTTTTGAGATAAAACACCCACTGCAATTACGGGACTAATGACCTTAGCAGTTGACGCTCCCGGAATCACTATAAATCAATTACTGTAAGAGACACGAGAAACTGTTTCAATTCTCTTGAAAACATTCTAGCAAACACATTATAAGTGCATATAGAACTCTGGTGAATCATGTGATAACCACTAGTATTAAATAGTAATATCATTGGTAATATCACTAGCAACTCTTATCTTCGTGAACAGGACAATAATTATATCAGTCAGCAACCAAGATTTTCATAAAATCCAGAACCGAGGTTTTCCGGTTTCGTAGGTTTTCCCAGTTTCATCGATTCGCTCTGGCTCTATCGATTATAACCATTGTTTTGAGAATACCAACGGATTAAAAAGGTTATTCCTTGGATTGGTGTGTCCGCAGTCATGTACTCGCGTCCTGTGGTCGGAATGAATCTAATTGTATGTATTAAAAATAATAACTTCAAAAATATTTATGGCAGACAGGGTTCGAACTGAAATTATCTCATCCTCGTAAAATACATTCTGCATTCAATTATTTGAAATGTAAATATTCCAAACAGTTTTGCGAGGGCGTCCGAAATCAAAGTGAATTTTTTATAGATACATTAAAAAAATAATTATTTCAAAAATAGTTTTTAGACGGGTGGGCTCCAAATGTTAAATTCTTGATGGAGCCATTCCTTTTTAAATTTAATTATTTCGGTTGTTTGTTTAGTTTCCTGGCGCGTCAACTGTTGGGGTCATTTGTCCCGTAAGTGCAGTGCACACTTTTATCGCGCGAATTGGTAGCGCGATTCGCCTGATAGCGAGATCCGAGCGACATACACGTCGGCTAGCAGGAATTTTCCCAACCAGGTATCTCCCACCATCGGGACACCGCCTCAACCGGGAGAAGCTCACTGCTTCCGTTTGGTCTCCCAGCATTTGTGGTAGTGCAGTGCATGCATGTGTAACTAAGGGATGACGATATGACAAGGAAAAGGAAGAAACGCTTTCTGTGGCCCGTTTGTTAGAGTACAGCTTCGACATTTGCCTGGAGTTGACCGGAGAAACCACGGAAAACTACCGATCAGAGGAGCCGGCCGCATGAATTCCCCTTCAGACAGCGGCAGTACTCGAACTATCTATCTAGCTAGTCGAAAATCCTGCCACCGTCGGAATAGGAACCCTAGATTGATTGATTCGTGTTTCCGGGTTCGCCAACTTCTTTGGTCATTAGTCCAATTAGTGTAGTGCATGTTTTTTTCTCGGGAGATGACGGTGATCTTCCCCCGCTGGACGGCGAGATCCGGCGCCGACCTACCGTCAGCTAGTGGGGTTTCCCCCTAACCAGGACTCTCCCACCAGCGGGGCACCGCCTCAGCCGGGACACGCTCTAAGCTCCCGACCGGTCTCCCGGAATATGTGGTAGTCTAGTGCATATTAGTGTAAGTGTGTGTGTAAGGGGAGAAGATAGGACAAGGAAGAGGAAGGAAAGATCGCGCGCGGTCCGTGGCCCGTTTGTTAGGGTACTGCTCCGGCATTCGCCTGGCGTTGATTGGAGAAACCACGGAAAACTACCGATCAGAGCAGCCGGCCGCTAGAATTCCCCTCCAGACAGCGACTGAATTCGACGTAGCTGAAAACCTAGTGTTGAAAATCCTGCGGCCGTGGGGAGTGGGAACCTAGGACCTCCCGGTCAGAGGCACTGCAGTGACATCAGTGGATGCACTGAGCGATCTAAGCCCACTCATTATTTCGCAACTACATCAGGGAGGGTGAACTGAACGTGGCTGCCTGGAGCTTCTTTTTCGACCCTCCCCCTGGCCCCCGGCCGCACCGGGGCAGGGCGTCCGGCCGTGTGGGTCGATTCGCGCGGAAGTGGGTCACAGCGGAGCCCTCCCTCCCCCCCCCCCCGGCGCGGCACCGCGCGACGGCAGCGCTCCAAGCGGCGGCGTGCGCGCGAGTGTTCGGCGTGGCCGCTCGGCGCCGCACAGACGCCCGGCCGCTGCCGACCCGATCAGCTGACGCGGCAGGCGCAGCCAGCAGCAGCAGCAAGAGCAGGCGCCGGCGGTCGAAGAGCAGCGCGGCGGACGCCGCACGGTGAGTCTCCGCCACGCCCCTCCGCTCCACGCCCCGCCCCGACCGCCCACGCGTATCTGCCTACGCTCGCGCACCTCCACGGCGACGCTTTCAAAACATCGCTGTTTGTGGAGGAATGACCATGTTTTCAAGACACATGCATTTGTAGAATCGTCGATGTTTTGAAAACATGCATGTTTTTATAGAAATGTCGATAAAAAACATCCATGTTTTGAAAACATCCATGTTGTTATAGAAATGTCGATGTTTTGAAAACACCGATATTTTTACAGAATTGTCGATGTTTTGGAAACATCGATGTTTTTATAGCAATGTCGATGTTTTGAAAACACCGATATTTTTACACAATTGTCGATGTTTTGAAAACACCGATATTTTTACAGAAATGTCGATGTTTTTATAACAATGTCGAGGTTTTGAAAACACCGATATTTTCTACAGAATTGTCGATGTTTTGAAAACACCGATATTTTTACAGAAATGTCGATGTTTTGAAAACATTCATGTTTTTACAGAAATGTCGAACTTTTCAAAAACACCGATGCTTTTATAGACGTGGACGTTTTCAAAACGATGTTTTTAGAGAAATATTGTTATCTTCAACATCGATGTTTTAAAACTGATGTTCGGTATGTGATCTGCCTGCGCCCGCGCAACTATCGCAAGGGATGACACATCAACGGCGATGCTTTTAGAACATTGATGTGTTTGTAAAAATGTCGATGTTTTCAGAAAATCGATATTTTGCAGAAATGTCGATGTTTAACGTCGATATTTTTATAGAAATGTCGATAGTTTTCAAACCATCGAAGTTTTTATACAAATGCCCATGTTTCCAAAACGTTTTTATAGAAATATTGATGTCTTTAACATCGATGTTTTAAAACCGTTGTGTGGTCTGCGCAATGCCTACGCGCACCTGACACTAAAGATGCGGTATCGATGGCGTTGTTTTCAAAACATCAATGCTTCTATAGAAATATTGAAGTTTTAAAACCGATGTTTGGTCTGCGCTCTGTCTACTTCCGCGCATGTTACGCCTACTAGGGATTGACATCTCGATGTTTTCAAAATATAAATGTTTTTGTGGAAATAGCGATGTTTTCAACATAGAAGTTTTAAAACCGTTGTTTTGTGCTCGCCGTTTTCATGTTCTCGATTTGTTTATTTCTTAGTAGAAAAATTTCATAATCAGAATTTTGTAAAAGTTAAAATTTGAAATAATAACTGACCATACCACTGTCACTTTGTGTGTTGAGAAGCAAACGAATTCTGATTAAACGTTTTTTATTGAACGTTCATTGTTCTTATTTTTTTAAATTTTGTCTGTTAAAAAATTATTTATAAATTAATGAAGCGACCAATGTCAAATTAACTTTTGTTGCTCCCGAATTTAATGTTGTAAGGTACTAAACCACCTTTGAAACATGGCGGTTTAAAAACATAGATGATTTTTAGTCAATGTATTAACATCTATGGTTTAGTTTTTGACATTGATGTTTATTGACATCGATGTTTGTTATCGATGTCGCATCACTACCGGGCTCTAAACGTCTGAGGAAATCCCGAGCTGTTGGTGACTTCACTCTGCCGCACACGTGCTACCGGAAGTTGTGCTACCGTAAGAACACGCGGTCATCTCTGAGATACAGCATTTCAATTTTAGCGCATCTTGCTTCACGAAGTGACTATTGTTTTTTTAGGGACAAACACACAATAAACACATTAACTGATATCAACATTTTAAAACTTATAAAACTCCGATATTTAACTATAATAAAACTATAGATAAATTAATCAATTATAAATTATACTACAGGATACGGTATAATGCGCCGTGCACGTTTTATTTGTTATTCTTGTAGTGCCGGCACCATGGATCCTATTGGCACAAACACGCAGCTGTGACAGCTGAAACAGTAACAGAGAGGTTCTCAGAAATGATTGTCTCATCACCAGAAGAATAACTCAGTCATCTGAATGATTGACCGCATGTGTTACAAGGTGAAGTGGGCTACACGACTTTGGCATACGCGATATTTTACCCTTTGTTAACATAAACTTTTGCCACAATCCCGCTGGTAACACTGTCGCGGACGAAAGCTGGTTCTTTGCGTGTTCACGGTTACCCGTGTCTTCAAACCTAAAATCTGCGCGCGTTTGAAATTCTTCAGGTGACGACACCATGAAATCTATTGGCACAAACACGAAGCTGAAACAGCTGAAAACAGTAACAGAGAGGTTCTCAGAAATGATTGTCTGTCACCAGATGAGCTACATAGTTAACAAATTGTTATATACATTATAAAGCCACATCCATTGTAAATTGTATTACAGATAGGCTGCGCCGCTTACGGTTTGATTGAGACTCTTCTGGTGATGACACCTTCAAACTTAATGGCACGAAAACGAAGCTGTGGCATCTGAAACTCTCAGTGAGGTTCTCAGAAATGTCTGTCTCTGTCACCGGAAGAACAACTCAGTCGTCTGAGAGATCGACCGCATATGCTACAGGGGGAAGTGGTCCAAACGTCTTTGACGTACGTCGCAGTTTACCGGTTGTTGTTAACATAAACGGGTTTTCTCACAACCCTGAAGACAACGTAACACTGTAACGAACGAAGCCTGGCAGATCCTGTATGTCTGCACGGTTGCCTGTGTCTTCAGCCTAAAGTCTGCGCTCGTTTAATTATAATTTGTCACGTCCACAGCAAACACTTGCCATTGTCGCTGCAACCATGCGGGCAAGAGGTCTAGAACGATTTTAATTTCCTTTAAGATACAGGGTAGTGATTGAAAGAAACCTAAACGTCTGTTCGCTTAATGTGACTCTCAAACGCTCGTTACATAACAGATTTACCGTCCGGGTCATCACGAGAGTCTCTCTCTCTCTCAACACTTTTTTAACTGTTTTTGACGTAAAATAAAATAAATAAAACACCGTAGGTATAACTGTCACTGACTAAACCCGTCATCTCTACGACCTCATGATGCCCGATTTCTTTGACTGTGTGCCTGAAGTGGCTCACCTAAGTGACTGTTTTTCCTGTAAGTGTAGTGTCTTTGGTCACAACCCCGTTGTCACTCATAAATGTCGCGAACGAAACCTTCTGGATTCTGATTATCTTTAAGACTAGTTCTTAGTTGTCCGAATTCTAAAGATCTTTGAGCGTTTAATTTATGTTCTTCCATCGAAGAACAGAAAAACTGTATTAGAGGTATGGGGGATGCACAATCTGCACTGGACCCTTACATATCTAGGGTACATGACAGATCTACACGACTGGGTAAACATCGTTGTCACAACCAACGGGTACAACTGTCACGCACGAAATCCATTGACTCCTAATTTTCTTTAGGATAAGGATTCAGTGTTGCCTGTATCCTGAACGTCTCTTCTATTCAAGTCGCTCATATAAGTTTGAGTTACATGGCACTTTTGCCCGTCCAACAAAAATGCGTTTCGTCGCAAACCTGCATGTAGAACTGTCACGAATGAATTCCGTGGGCTCCCGATATTCTTTGCAGTACGTGTTCGTAGTGGCTCTATTTTAGAGTCTCAGCGCGTGAAGTGACAGGCTTGGCGTCTGTGATAGTTTCACCCGTTCGGGAAAACTATTGTAATTGGATGCTACCCCACTTGTTAAACGGACGCGAACGAAACCCTTCTGCTTCTGATTTTCTGTAGCTTATGAATTCGTGTTAATCGACTCCTGAAATTCTGCGCACAGGTTATTTGTACCGGGCACAGTTTTGTTAAACTCCTGAGTTGTCTAATCATTCAAGAGACATGATATACCCGGACGTCTTTGGGCCTCTCGGGATTGGTAAAACAAGAGATCCGCTAACCCGGACGGAAAAATACACCATGCGCGACTGTTGCTAATTCAACGGAACACGGCAGAAAATATAATTTCGGAAATTTTTGCATTTGGTTGCACTTAGTTTTGCACTTGCATTTGATTGCACTTGTTTGTCTCTACCTTCTGAGGTTTCTGTCTTTTATGTAGCCATTTTCCGAGCTGCCTATGTACATTTGTGTTATAGATTGTAGCACCTCTACTGTATCGTTGCACCTCTAATCCTCAACTTATCAGTCGTTCATCGACTGCCGCAACCAACACATGTTTTATTCAAGCTCCCAACTTAGACTCCGCTTATGGTCTACTAAATCTCTACTCACGTAAATATGTACAAAATTCTTAGGAGTTCTACTTGATTACGTCTTCACAAGGTGCACACTTGGAAACGTCCAGGTGTAACAGCAATAAATGATGTTTTTTGTATTTCTCTCTCAAAATTGTACATGTATATTTCATTCATTTTCTTGCTTAAATTTAAAAAACTACTATAATACAAAAAGATCTAACTCTCCGTCCCCTTCTTTCTTTCATTCTTTCTTTTCTTTAATTCTTCTCCTTTCATTTCTTAAGATGTTTTTAAATTATGTAACTCTGTTAATTCTAATTTTTTAAAATTTTTCTTGTATCAGAAAACTGATAATGATGATGATGGCTAAGCCATCGAAAGCTGCTCTTACTGAAATAGTATTGTTGACAATGACAACGCCTTCAATCATTTCAATTTCAATAAATGATCAACCAAAAACAATAACTCCTGGTATCTTTGAAGATTGATTGTGCATGGTCACAACTTACATCCACCTACCTCATCATCATTATACAAGGATCAACAGGGAGAAAGAACAAACAATCTACAAATAATAATAATAATAATAATAATAATAATAATAATAATAATAATAATAATAGCAATAATAATAATAATAATAATAATAGCAATAATAATAATAATAATAATAGCAATAATAATCATGTATATATCTTCTTAATCATCACATTGGTAATACATGAAGATACACAGTTATTAAAATTACTCTGTATACGTAACTCAGTGTTTACGGTTGTGTTGTGTGTAGGGTAAGTTGTAATCAATGTATAGTGTGTTGAGTAAATACAGATGTGCAACCCTGAAAGAAGGCCAAATAAAAAGCCGAAACGTCTGTTGCATAAGGAAAACAAGTGTGAAATGTCGGTCAAGATGAAAGTCATTGACATTTGGAGGAGGGTCGTAAAATTACTTTTCTACAAACCTAGACTTGGATCGTGGAGCACAATAGTTTGTCTCGAAAGGGAAATTTGAAGTCATTTTAATTTTAATATTAATATATTTTAATATCTTTTAACACATTTTAATACATTGTAATTAAAATGTAACATAATATAGCGTGCAATGTAATACAACTACGTCAATTATATTTAAAGTGTTCTCTTCACTAAAACTTTGATTTGACAATGATCACCCATCCACACCTATTTTGACAATCGTAGAGTAAATGAAAACCACTCGAAGAAATAATATAACGTCTACCGCATATTTAAATTTTCCTGTGGTAATAATCAATTTCATCTGGGGTAAGCAATATCGAAAAATAGTGACCTCCATTTTATTTCAAACCAAGTTTACCGTCAACGATTTTTAAACTGTCATTTTCACTGTCATTCCATTCCTGTTGGAATTTAATTTGCCAATGATATCTTGTAGTGGCTCTCTTTGGTGTAATGTATTTCCACATGAATGTTGCTCGTCCCAACAGAAGTTGAATGTGCCAACCTCCAGAAATAAATGGGTTTAGTTTTGTGTTGCGTGTGGTTATCAAAAAGATTTTGGAAGAAAACTCAGTTTCTACGTTCATTTAATATCATATAATGTTTTTTTGGCGACTTCCGACGGGAGAACTGATTTGGTTTAATTAGTTGCATTGATAGACTTCAGCGTTCTCGGGATTTCAGGATAGTTCTATAATGAAATTTGAGGATACCCAAATTATTTTGTATACTACACAATATGTAAATGCATCGCTGCTATTACCCGGACATTCATCTTTTTGTCATTAAATAATAATATCGTGTTTTTAAATCTAAACAGGAAACAACTGAATTTTTCCCTGTATCGTTGTTTATACTTACCGGAAACTAATATTCATTGAACACTGCCCTGATATTTGTCTGAGAAAACCAGATATTTAATCTGAATAACATATTCACCCCGCTTTAGACCATTTATTTAAAATGTGGCAACGTCAGAGGAAACTGTACAGGAAAATCCTTATGCACCAAACACACACTCCTACTGAAACAAGCGATGATTCAGTGTGTTTATTAGTTATTTGTATCTCTGTTTCCTGAAAACAATTGCCGTCAGCCGTTAGTTTGGACATTCTTTCTGTAGGAAGAAGAAGAAACAACGTTGGTTTGGTGGTTGAGAAAATGAACAGAAGCAGAGAGGACGGAGGTCTTGCTGGTTGGGTGGCATCTCTGTAACCTGCTCACCGTAATTGAAGAACTAAAACCTTCTTCGGGGCAAATATTTGATTGCATTCTCGGTTTTATGATAAAACAACTGATCCTAACTGACTTGGTCGAGGAATTGAGAACAAAGCTTAGTCCTCAAATACTTCACCATTCTGGCTGGCTGAACCGCGTTGTTTCAGGGCTCCACAAGCGAGAAATAAGACGGAGCAAAATAAATGAATTTCGATCAGTGAATATAGAACTTACAGTTTCAGGTTCAGGCAACACTACGTTTTGGTCCTTGTTTTTCTTTTTACCCTTTTTTATCATTTTCCTGGTATTTTCTTCTCTTTCTTGTTCTTTCTGAAGTTTTTCATTTTTTGTTTCCTTTCTCTGGTTGTTCTTTTCCTCGGTTTCCCGGCTGGAATCTTTCTCACAGCAAGATCATGGATTTCTAAAACACGAAATCCTATAACGAATGAACGTCCAACGACTGTCTAAGACAATAATTAAGATGACAATGCTGAGATAATGTTATTAACCAATTTTCGTCTGATAGAGAATATGTACCTTATATATTTATTTTATAAGATATATAATGGTTTCATATTCATCTCTTAATGAATGTGAACATTTTTGCGGAAACTATTAGGATCATTTCTCAATTTGAGGTCTGAAGATTTCTTAAGCCCATTAATTTACCGAAATGACTTAACATCGAAGACTGGTATGGTAGGCTAGAGGGCTAGTCTGAGCAAACTGTCGTAGCGTCCAGAGTGCGAACATGTGCGGACAGAGAGGACCACCGTGTGCGAATGTGTGCGTGCGTATCTGTGTCACGACAACGCACGTCCCTCTGCAGCGTGGTCACGCACGGGGCATCTGGGCATTATCCCATCAAGAGGTCATCTCGCCCCATCACGGCGCGGATTGGATGATCCACGGCTGCGTCCTGGTGTCACCTCTGAGCGCCCGACTCCGAATTCCGTCCGCTTCTCAGGCCCCTTTTGCACGGTGCAGGTTTCGCGTAGATTGGACCGAGCGGGGGGGGGCGGCTCTTTCGTATCGTGTCCGGCTTCAGCCAATGAGCTTCAGACGCCAGTTTGCGTCACAATATTAGCGCGGATTTTAAATGCATTATTTCAAACATTTGCCTCGTTATTTCACTCCCACTCTTGGGCTTTCTCTATTTGCCCAATGCTGTCGCACCCGTCCCTGCTTCCTTTCTAGTACGTGTCACTTCTTTTAAATTCGCGGTTCTCTTGAAAAATATAGCGTGCTTACATTACCAGTTTAAAGGGATAACGTGTTTGTACATCGTTACGTGTAATTCCAACGTCTTGCAAGTCTCTTTTACCTCAGTGAACCAGGAACGTTTTGTTTCCTTTTTTATTTTACTTTTCCTTTAAAGTTTACTTTTCTAGTTTATGCCGGGTAACATTTCCCGAGTAACATGTTATATCTAAAAAAAAAAGAAAAAGCCAAACCTTAGTACCTTAATTTTTGTCAGGCGTTGCAGATGGGATCCTACTGATCTCAACAACGTAATTAAGAATGCGACTTCGGTAAAAAAAAATCCACAAGACCAACAGCCAATTTGCAATGTGTGGCATTTCACAACTTCAACCTTCGAGGAAAGTTATCTCCAGGACATGAGGGGCGCCTTCCTCGAGTGAAATGTAATCGTTTGAGAAGAACTGTCGTCTACGCTGGACTCACATGTCGAGATGCTGCACTCAAGAAGTTCCCTTCGCTTCGACGCTTGCCAGAAATGTTCAAAGATAATTTCGAAGAAGAGAATCGGAACCTTTTTCTGATAATTCTTTGTTTAATCCTGATATTGTAACATTGTAATTCGCGGAATAGAACCATTTAAAAACTTATTCAACATTTAAAACTAATAAGCATTTAAACATTTTACATAATGGTGAAGATTTATTAAAGCTCAATGTATTGGGGGAGGGGGCAACTTATTAGCTTGTTCGAATCTAGTGCTTTACTGTACAAATTATAAGGAAATATTACATATACCTTTAGTTTTCTTAAAGACAAGACTCACAACTATTAGTGTAATATCTAATAGTGTAATATCACCACGCACTAGCAAAACACCCGGCTTTCTTTATATCCAATCCTTGTGAAAGAGGAAAAACATCAATTTTATGTATAAAGCATGATGTTCAAGATTATTACTTTTAATACAATTGTTTCACGTTTCAATAATTTACTATAATATTCTTTTTTATTTTATTTTACAATACATTGCTATTAGAATCAAAACTCTCAGATATCAGGTATCTGTAGCATCTCCACTGACCTATGGTGTAATATATTAAGAACCAATCTGGTCTTAGCGTGAGCAAAAAATAATGATCGTCGTACATCTCTCAAAATATTAATTATTAATTTTCCGAACTTGTGTGGTATTTATCTTTACAAAACTTTCAAAGAACACTGTGACAACCCTAAAGAAGAGCGTGCAAATAATTTCGTATCTATTCACACCCTATTTTTTGTGGTCTTGATGCCGGTTACACGTTGAATTCACTTTTGTAGTATAGATTTCATGTACTTCAACGTAATTTACATCACTTTTATGTTTGATTTTGTCATCAAACTACATCACTCTATCTCGTGTTGTTGGTCGCCCCTATTCTTTAACTTTTCCGAAGACACACAGAGACGCGGCTAAGAAACTTCCCCTTCTGAGCCTTGTCCATGAACCGTCGCCAGCCCTGCGGTCGAGTGGTGTTGCCGTGTGGGCTCGTCGAGTGTCGAGGTGCTGACCTGAGACGCGATCGATCTCTCGCTGACTCGTTGCGATGCGCGCTGCGTCAGCCGGGTCGGGACGAGACGGGACGAGACGGGACGAGACGGGACGAGACGGGACGAGACGGGACGAGACGGGACGAGACGGGACGAGACGGGACGAGACGGGACGAGACGGGACGAGACGGGACGAGACGGGACGAGACGGGACGAGACGGGACGAGACGGGACGAGACGGGACGAGACGGGACGAGACGGGACGAGACGGGACGATACGGGACGAGACGGGACGAGACGGGACGAGACGGGACGAGACGGGACGAGACGGGACGAGACGGGACGAGACGGGACGAGGACGGGACGAGACGGGACGGGACGACGACGGGACGAGACGGGGAGACGAGACGGGACGAGACGGGACGACAGGACGGGACGAGACGGGACGAGACGGGACGAGACGGGACGAGACGGGACGAGACGGGACGAGACGGGACGAGACGGGACGAGACGGGACGAGGACGAGACGGGACGAGACGGGACGAGACGGGACGAGACGAGGGACGACAGACGACAGGACGAGACAGGACGACAGGACGAGACGGGACGAGACGACGACGAGACGGGACGAGACGGGACGAGACGGGACGAGACAGGACGGGACGAGACGGGACGAGACGGGACGAGACGGGACGAGACGGGACGAGGACGAGGGACGAGACGGGACGACAGGACGAGACAGGACGAGACGGGACGAGACGGGACGAGACGGGACGAGACGGGACGAGACGGGACGAGACGGGACGAGACGGGACGAGACGGGACGAGACGGGACGAGACGGGACGAGACGGGACGAGACGGGACGAGACGGGACGAGACGGGACGAGACGGGACGCGACGGGACGCGACGGGACGCGACGGGACGGGACGGGACGGGACGGGACGCGACGGGAGCGCTGTTTGCTTAATTCCCGCTTCAAATCCCTTATCTCGGACCGGCCCAGATTTTTCGACGTTGCTACGTGCTGACATGAACTTTTAGCAGCGGAGCTGAGTTTTAAAGGTACTCGAATGGAATGGTTTTATTTCACTTTTTTCCCCGCGGTTCTCCTTCCTTCGTGACGACACACAAAGGTCGTCTCCTGCCATTTATGTACTCGCAGGACTGCTACAGGTTGATTGAATGATTGACCTTTCTTGGTGCGTCAACGGCTTAGGTCATTAGCCCCGTAAGCGAAGTGCATATTTTTATTATCTGGGCTGTCCGGGTGACGCCGCGTCGAAGGCTGGGCTACGTGGGGAAGACCACCGCCATCTCCCGAGAAACAAACATGCACTGCACTAACGGGACATGACCAAAGCAGTTGACACGACCGGAAACACGAAAAAAACAAACCAAACCAAATTTCAGTTAACGTGGCTTTGGAGTCATTTTTGACAGAATATTTTTAATTACATTTCTACAATAAAAAAAAGCTTTTGTTTCGTTACTACATGTGTTGCAGAAAACTGAACGTCATTTTTTTACTTTTCTTCGTGACGGCACATGTGCTGACCGATAAGATAGTGTTACGTTACGAGAACAGCGTGTAGGGGCCTTTATCTGGAGCAGCTGGCATGCCGTTACAAAAAGAACGTGAATCCATTCCCCACGTGCACAAAGATAACCCTATTTACGCTCAACCTCCACTGAACAAGAAGTTTTCGACGAGGGTTTGCGTTACTTGAGACGCAACTATGAGGGTCTTGAGTGAAATTACACATGGCGATTCCATGACAAATGGTTTATACTCCGACTGAATTATGGTGTCCCTTTAAGGTCACAAACTGGAAGGAGAAGGGACACTGTTATCGAATCGGGAGCTTTTTTTTATCTAGGTCTTTGATCCAGCCGACAGCCGGTTACCCTTTACGCCCCGATGGGACGCATATTCGACCATACACTAGACACCAACACACTTGCGGGCTCCTCTGATCTGGGGTCAGCAGAACGCGAGGCCCTTCGCGACAACACACACACAAAGTCAAGGGACAAACAGCCATGCCCAAGGCGGGACTCGAACCCGCGACCCTTCGGACCGAAGCGCTGAGTCGGTACTCGCTCTTAGCCACCTCGGCCATCCAGGTCGGCGAATCGGTAGCTTCAATACCAAATATTTAAACCGTAACGAAGTTACCGATTGGATGACAGTATCTCCCTCTCCTTGTAACTTGTGACTTTGAAGGGACAGTACATTTAAATCGAAGTATAGAGGTATGCATTTTACATTAACAATGAACGCGGCAAACTCTTAAGTTGAATCGATTTTTCGTGTTTTCTTGACAAATTGAATTGTTGAGAATCATAATTCAATAATTATTTCGCGAATTCTCACGACAAAGTGCTTATAAATTGAAATTGACGGAATTTTGACGAAGGGACCTAAATACTCTCGAAATCCTTTAAAATGAAGGATAGTGGGGGGAAAATCGCATTTATGGGCATAGAAGAAAATAGGGTCAATTTTGTGAGTTTTTTTATTTATTTGTAGTTATATTTCTTCAGGAGTACATTAAATGATTCAAGTCATCTGTCCTCTGCCTGAAAACCAGTTTGAGATTTATAATTATATTTGTTGCTACAATAAACGCCGATTGCCACTAATAGTTATTTGTTATACACCTTTCCCGATAAAATTAAAGTTAATAGTATATTATACAACTAGTTCGTAATGTTTAGCTTTATTGCATGAGAACATGTTTTAATAACGAACAACGTTAGGAACCAGTTTTCAAATGGGTACAAATGCAATAAAGCAACATTATAAGCAAGTTGCATACGTTATTTTTTTGCAAAACTGTATTATAAATTTAAAAGAAACAAAGTTAATTGTCGTAAACAATTTTATTGTGACGTCACGGATATTTGACATCTGTGCGATAAAGCGGTGGTCGGTTGCGGTTATACAGAGCTGCTTCTCAATTTCACTGAAGGCCCGTCACCTCGGTGGCATTTAGGCTGTTGTTTTCGCGTCTCTCTCAGTCCTGATGCTAGGTGTCGCATGCTCGCGACCGTATCATTCAGTGCTGCAGAGGAAGCGACTCTAGCGGCTCGATCGAGAAAGACACGAAAAACCCTGCCTAAATGCCTCCGATGTGACGGGTCTTGTTTGTTTGTTAATGCCTTATTTTCCGTGGCGAGACTCGGGCCATCAGGCTCGCTCTTCCGTCTAACCACGCAAATTTCGCAACGCTCCTTTCACCACCTAGCGGAGAAAGGAGGTATTATCTTGGGCGACGAAACAGGCGGAACTCAATTTTGCTCAGAGGCTTCATTTAGGCTTGAGGATCTTTTACATGCTGTAAATCTACTACATGGGACAGCCGGCTTTACTCCCCCCCCCGAAGGAAGGCGTAAGAAGGATTTTTTTGCCCTTAAAAATCCACGGCTTCGATCGGGTTTGAACCCGCAAACTCGGGCACAACAGTCCGATACGCTAACCGTTATCCGCACCGAATCCACACCGAATCCGGTCTTGAGTGGAATTGAGAGGCAGCTCTGTAAAAACCGCAGTATATTCAGTCCACTCAGGTCATAGTGAATTCGGATGTAGTTAACCCGTCGGTTATAGTGAACGTAAGTCACTGGTCCCGTTTCAGTTACATTACAAATATGCATAAGAAGATTCGGTTATAGTGAACCTAAGAAGTAAGTTCTGGAAATTAATTGGATCTCCTATGTTATTAGGCGATTGAAAGGGTCTTCAGAGAGTAGGATTGTGTTCCAAGAGTGCAAGAGGCATTGAAATGTACCAAAACTGCACTACGATCCTTAGAGGCAGAGGACAATGCAGAATCAAGGATGGACAGAGCATGATCTTTGGATAAGAATCTAATGCAAAATGTACGAAGCAAACAATTGAAAATAATTGATTTTTTACGTACAAAGAAAAATATTGAAATTTTCAGTTCGTGCTGTTAATGAATTTTGCTGTTTATTAATAAAATCATACCTCTGGGATGGCTCGTGGGCAGCGTACTACCTTCCCGTGCTGTAGTCCCAGGGTTCGATTCCCGGTCGAGGCAAAAAAGAGTTATAGCTTTTCTTTAAAATCGTCCCAGTTTCTGTAGCTGTGTGCGAAGAAAAGCCCAGGCAGGCGGATCTTGCTAGTGACGGTGAAGAGAATACGTCATGTTCGCCTCATGTCGCTCTTACCCCCAAGCATAGGAAATTAACTAGGCCCAGGCAAGGGGGTCACCGGTAGCTGGCCGGCGAAGTCGGACTACCGACCCAAAACGCGAAATACATCTATACATATAAAAGAAAGTCGTGTTAGTTACACTATTTATAACTCAAGAACGGCTGTACCGATTTGGCTGAAAATTGGTGAGCAGTTAGCTTAGAGCCAGGAGATGGACATAGGATACTGTTTATCCCGTTCGACAGCGTTCCTGTGTGAGAACGCGTGATTTCGCATGTTAGCGGTCATTGTTGCCCGTTGTAACCCATTGTTGTAACGCCGCACTGATAACAGAAGGCAATAATGATAGCCGCCTTTCGTTCGCCGTTATATCTATATATAGTCGTGTTAGTTACACTATTTATAACTCAAGAACGGCTGTACCGATTGGGTGAGCAGGGAGCTTAGAGCCAGGAGACGGACATAGGATACTGTTTATCCCGTTCGACAGCGTTCCTGTGTGAGAACGCACGTTTTTGCACGTACGCAGTGCAACAAGGATAGTACAGTTTCTCACAGTGAGTGGGACGCGAGAAAAAGATGGGACCGGCTGTTAAGGCGGAACAGAGTTCGCCGGGTCAGCTAGTACATTAATAAAATCAATTATTGTGGTGAAATTCCATTTAATTTGTTTGTCATCGGATATAGCGAACCGAACATATTAGTCCCCAGAAGTTCAGTATAACCGAAGTCCACTGTGTGAGTGTGAGCCACCCGGCGTAGACCGCCTGAGAAAGAGGCGTGGTGGCGGGGGGGGGAGGGGGGGGGGGTGTCGCCGCCGCATCGTGCCGCAGTGGGCGCGCCCTCTACGGCGCGTTGCGACTCCCTTCTCCCCCCCTCCACCCCCCCCCCCCTGCGCCCAGGGCCGCACCAGGCTGACCCGCCCCGCGCTCCGGGAAGGTCACGCCCTCGCGCGCTCTGCCCATGTGCTGCATTCGCGATTAGGGGCCCTCTTCCGTTTGTTGTCTATAGGGAGCGGTCTTTGTTGCGGAGTGTTTGTTGTTTATAGGGGGCGGTGTTTGTTGTTTATAGGGGCGGTGTTTGTTGCTTATAAGGAGCGGTGTTTGTTGTTTATAGGGGGCGGTGTTTGTTGTTTATAGGGAGCGGTGTTGGTTGTTTATAGGGGGCGGTGTTTGTTGTTTATAGGGGGTGGCGTTTGTTGTTTATAGGGGGTGGCGTTTGTTGTTTATATATGGCGATGTTTGTTGTTTATAGGGGGCGCTGTTTGTTGCTTATAGGGGGCGGTGTTTGTTGCTTATAGGGGGCGGTGTTTGTTGCTTATAGGGGGCGGTGTTTGTTGTTTATAGGGGACGGTATTTGTTGTTTATAGGGGGTGGCGTTTGTTGTTTATATAGGGCGATGTTTGTTGTTTATAGGGGACGGTGTTTGTTGTTTATAGGGGGCGGTATTTGTTGTTTATAGGGGGCGGTGTTTGTTGCTTATAAGGAGCGGTGTTTGTTGTTTATATAGGGCGGTGTTTGTTGTTTATAGGGGGCGGTGTTTGTTGTTTATAGGGGCTGATTTTGATGACCTAAAACATAGCCACAAATGATCAATAAAATGCTCTTAAAATGATTTGAAAATGCCCTCAAACGAAAGAAAAAATGACGTACAATTTTTTATCAAAACCAGTTCGGATGAACAACTCAAGCTGCTGGATATGTTGATGATGTATTTGAGTCTTCTTCCATTCGTTTGAGTGAACTCAGCAGGCAAATTTTTGGTTTGGACTGTTTTTACCAGGGAATCTCTGTCTTTAGTTACCCCGAAATCGGCCGAACCGGCAATGGCGTTGAAATACGCCACAAGAATTGAAGCAAGTACCATTAAAAATGACATTTAAATCGATGAAACCAGCAAAAAATGCATTAAAATGACCGGAAAAGGTAAAAAATGATTTATTAGTCGAAATTGACAAAAAATGCAAAGTAATGGCCTATAAAAATTTGTCATTTCCTTTTGTCATAACATAAAACGAATTTCTATATTAAACGGGATTGTTCTAAAGTGAACAGAATAAATAAACATTTCATTAAAACCCGCCCCTACTTTCGAATATTTACGATGTGAACTTCTCTGAAAGTCCACTCTCTCTCAAAGACCGATGGAGCAAACTCTTGAAACTCGTGTATTGCCTGCAAATTTTACCCCTGTTAACAGACCACTTCTCTCACCGACCACAGTCCAGCCCTACAATAGAAATTTTCTTTGGTATACCTCTTTTATGAGACCACTTTCAGGAGAATTCTTTGATGAGCGATTAAAAGTTGAAAACCTTTACTTTACAGTAGAGCGAAGAAACATTCATTTCTTACTTTGAATACTTATTAAAAATACACGTAGGGTGTAGAAAAATATTGTTCTATAGTATATTACTTGTACAATTTTTACCAGACATAGAGCTGATGACACTATACATTATTCAGAGTGTTCTTTTTATTGTTCGCGCTTTATATTGGATCGCAATCGCTGACTCACCCCCCCCCCTTGCTAGCACACGGGAACTATTGCTGCACTTATCTTACCTTAAAGAAGTTGCAGAAAGCTGTGCCCTTCGGCTCGAATGCATTCTTGGCACATCCAGAACATACACTGATTTACCCTTTGAAGTAAGCCACGAGGAATTTTTGAGATTTTCTTTTCAATAGAGCGCTGGAGCAAGAGATTTTATCATTAAAGTTACAATCTTATTCTTCTTATAACATGTTTTAATTATTTGTTATTAATACATGTCACATGTAAGTAAAAATGAAGTCACACGAAGTAGACTCGCCTGTTGTTTCAGGCTGCACACCTATACCGATTAATATACATATATGACCGTTTATGAATAGAATAATGTAATGTAGATGTTTATAAACAATTATATTCATTAAGAGCATTTCCAGTGTTGTATGCAATTTCTATATGAAAATATAATAATAATTTAGAATCGTGTTTTGTTAACATTATTTAGCACCGTTTATTCATATTTGCCATCCTCCGGGTAAAAATGTTCCATTAATTACGAGAAGTAAATAGGAAGAAAAGACATTCCTTAACTGCGCTTATTAAGTGAATATCACCAAACCGAAGCTCCATGAAGCACAAGTTTATACAGTAGTGTGATTGAAAATGGATGTTTTTTTTTTTTTATTATTATTTATTAATTTTTGAAGAATTTACATAGATCAGTAAAAATAACTATACATATGTATTTACAGACTTACATGCTAACCTTAAATCTAATCTTACATACTATTACAAGGGGGAGGAAATCCCTTTTCGGGTCCTCAGTCCGGATCTAAATCTGCAAATTTTTTTTAGGAATATGTGATATGGATATTTGTTTCTGATTCGTGTTTGGTAATTGGGGTTTTTGGCTAGTTTGAATGGTGATAGTGCTGGGATTTGAGATAGGTTATGATAGAAGTTGGTGGCCAGATAAGTGATGTATTGTTCAATGGGTTCCAAATTAAATTCGTTGTGAAGTTGATTGTTGGTTATATACCATGGGGCATGAGCAACTATTCTTAAGAACTTATTTTGCAGGACTTGTAGTTTATGGATATTAGTTTTAGCAGAATTGATCCAAATTGGGCTGGCGTACAACATTAATGGTCTTAAAATTGTCTTGTAAATTGCTATGGCTGATTTATATTGTATTGAGCTGTTTCTGTAAATTAGTGGTCGTAGTTGTGCTAGTTTTATTTTAGCTTGGGTCACTTTGGCATTTATATGTTTTCCCCAAGTTAGCTTGGTATCAAGATACAAGCCTAAATATTTTACAGGTTTATTGGAGGGGTACCATTCTATTGTTTTGTTATTTAGAGTGAGAGGAAGTGGGGGAGAGTGGGGTCTTAAAGTAAAAATTTTTGCAGCGGTTTTGTTAGGATTTAGTTGAATTTTAAATTTAGCGGCCCAGCTGTCTATCATATTTAGATAAAGTTGTAAGTGGGTTCTTAACTCAGTGAGGGTTGTACCGGAGGCAAAAATGGCTGTGTCGTCGGCAAATTGAGCAATAGTAATTTTATTAAGTGTGGGAAGGTCAGCGACATAGAGGTTGAATAGGGTGGGTGATAACGGAGAGCCTTGGGGAAGTCCAGCGTTTATTGTTCTTGGGTTGGATAAATGGTTGTTAACATTAACTGAGAAAGTTCTATTGCTTAAGAAATTTATTATTATTGATTTTAAGTATTGTGGAGTGCCTATTTGGATAAGTTTATATAAAAGAGCTTGGTGCCAAGTTCGGTCGAAAGCTTGTGTAATATCAATAAATAGAGCTATGGAGTGGTGTTTTTTTTTTTTGAAAAGCGGAATAAATGTACTCTGAAATTCTTAATAGCTGGTGTTGCGTTGAGATTCTATCTGTAAATCCAAACTGTACCTTGGGGATAGCATTGGTTGAATATAGGTGGTTTTTCAGTCTTCGCAATATGATTTTCTCGAATATTTTGGAAAGGGTTGTTAATAAACTGATTGGGCGGTAACTCTCGGGGTTTGATGGGGTTTTGTTTGGCTTTGCTATGGGGATGATGATTGCATGTTTCCATTTATGGGGGAAATATCCGATTCTGAAACAAGAATTGAATATGTTATTTAAGTACGCAATTGCCGTTGGTGGTAGTTTTTTTAATGCCAAATTGTTTATTTTGTCGTGACCTGGGGCTTTTTTGTTAGGAAGCTTTTTTATGATTTTAGAAATTTCAATGGGCGATGAGAAATTTATTCTCTGATACGGACCGAAGAAGTTTAATTTTGTAGCATGTAGAATATTATTATGTTGCGGGTGGGCGTTCGTGTTCTCACAGAATGTGGTTTCGAAATGCGTGGCGAGCACTTCTGCCTTCTGAAGTGAGGATAAGGCCTTGCCTGTCGTTGTGTTTAAAGGAGGGACCGTGTTTTTTTTCTTGAGAATTTTTTTAGTGAATTGCCATAATGTGTTATTACTGGTGTTGAGTGATTGTATGAGTTTATGATATTGTTCGCTGTTATGATTTCTGATAAGTCGTTTGACCACGTTAGAGATTAGGTTGAGTTCTCTCTTTAATTCTCGTGTTCTTAGCTGAGCCCAGAGTCTTTTAGTCTTATTCTTTACGGTTATTGCGTTTAAAATGCCTGAGGGTAATTTATTGAAGGGTTTGAAGGCTGTATTCGGAGTGGTAGTCAACTGAGAATTTTGGATGGTTGTGTTGATGAGGTCAGTTAGAAAATTAACGGATTGATCTATTTCAAGGGGAGTATTTAGTATTTTTATTTTGGGTACTGTACTTTTTATTGTTTCGGTGAACTTCCTCCAGTTAATTTTTAGTGAGTTCGGTTTAGATGCAGGGGCATGTTGTGGTGACATTTGCTGCGAAGTAAGTAAGACTGGTATATGGTCAGAGTCAAGTTCGAATATTACCGATAAATGGAAGTTAAGGTTTGTGTTGGTTAGACCAATGTCGAGAATGTCTGGTTTGCGCGAACGGTCTTGTGGGTAGTAAGTAGGTTCACTCGGGGAGAGAATTTTAATATTGGCATTGTTTACTAATTGGGCTAGTGTTTTACCATCTTGGTTGTTGGATTGGCATCCCCAGTTACTGTGTTTGGCATTGAGGTCACCTAATAGCACAACTTTATCATTGAGGTTAAATAGATTTTGGAGGTTTGTATTTATTATTTTTGTCAAGGGAGGTTTGTATGCAGCTATGATCTTCAAAGAGCTATTGTTGATTATTATTGAGACTGCTATAGTTTCTAAGCCTGGTGTGTCCGGAAGAGTTACCTGGTTATGCGTGTGAGTAGATTTGATCGCGATGAGTACACCGCCGCCTTTGGTTTCGGTTCTGTCAGTTCTATATACATTGTAATTGGGAATATATAATTTATTTTTTTTGCTCAAGTGCGTTTCGGTGATACAAGCTACATCTACGTTGTAGTGATGAAGGAAATGTACGAATTCAGTTTTTTTGTTGGTGATTGAGTTTGCATTCCAATTTAGAATGGTTACATTGTTTTGGGATTTATTTGCCATTGTTGGTTAGATATTCGACCACAGAGTTCTGAATAGTACTAATTATAGATGGGATTAGAGAGTTGATGAAATTAATAATGCAGGAGGTGATGGAGTTAATTATAGTGGTGATTATTGGGTGATTGTATTGGATATTATTGGAATGGGCCGTGTGATGATTGGAATTTTGGGTGTTTTGCGATGTGCTAGGAGGTGGTTTGTTCATGTTTGAAATATGGGTGAAGTTTTGAATAGGCTGGGATTGCGGCAGTGGTGGGAAATGGGCTCTTGATTGATTTTGGAGGGGAGGAGTAGCATTGGAGTTTGGTGGATTTTCATTATTTTTATTTTTAGAGGTACTTTTCCTATCTAAGATCTCTTTGTAGTAGGTGCAGTTCGTGTTTCTTATGTCGGCCTTGTGATTTCCGTTGCAGTTCGCACACACCGGAGATTCGTTCTTAGGGCAGAGCACAGAGTAATGGTTCCCGGCACAGAATGCACACGTGATGGAGTGGTTACAATTGTTTTTGGTATGACCGTAGTCAAGGCATCTTTGGCATTGGAGGGGGCCTTTATGCTTTTTGCGTCTTTCGGTTCTAACACGATGATTGCAAATTTGATGTATGGTTAATATAGTTTCTATTGGTTCAGAACCGTTGAATTCCGCGGCGACTACTGGGATTGGAAGGCCATCTTTTTGAAGTCTGGTGACTCTGATTATTGAAGTGAAGCGTTGCTGTAGGTCATTCAAAATTTCCGGTTCTGTTATTGATTGTTCAATGTTTTTGAATACGACAGAAAATTTTTTGTTTGATGGATCTTTGAATGAATGAAATTTACGATGGGTATGTATGAGATATTTGATTATTTTACGGAAGTCCGTGGGGTTATTGGCATTGATCTTAACTTTGTTATTTTTTACGTCTGTGATGAAGTTGTTGGTGACGTTAGATTTAAGTTCGATTATAAGATCGCGAACACTGGTTACGTCCGCCACAAAGATTGGAGGAATTTTGGCTGGTTGCGAAGAGTGATCGTCAGTATTTACATTTAAATATTCGAACCGATTATCTTCAGGGTTGGGATTTATATTAGCGAGTTCTCCGAATCTGTTCCCGACGGGGACATTGTATTCTAAACCACTGGATTGATTAGAGTTCTCGTTAGAGTTACTCGAGATTACACCTTTCTTTTTTGTTTCGATGGGGATTTCACTGTCACTGACTGACCTCTTTCTGGTGTTGACGACTAATGATGAAGGTTGCGACATCGTGCTGAGGTCTGTTGAGGCGGCCTCCTGGCTGCCAACGATGCGTTGCTGGTCAGTAAGTGGAGGTGCGGTTGGTCCACTTAGCATGTGAGGCTGCTGTGATGGGGGTTGATGTAACTGTTGTTCTAGTTGATGTTGTAGTAGATGATCTGGAATATGTTGCAGTGATGTTTCACGGACGTCGCCTTCTGGGAAACCGACCTCCATTTCGCCCTCGGCCGGGTAGACCTGGGCAAGGGCATCTGCGATACACTGGCGTATGCCAGCGTTGTCTGATGAAAATGTTGCACTAATTGCTGGCAATATTAGCGCCCGCAGTTAGAAGTACTGATGAACACTATTATTGTAGCACTTTATCTTACACTGGCACAGAACACTATTACGAGACGAGGCGCAGCGCTGAGCGTGGAGCTCCGTACTGTGCGACTGCTCGCAGCGGAATGTAAAGAAAGTAAACGCTCTCTCGCCGTTTGAGAGGTACAAG
>BLKR01002626.1:0-185517 GCA_011170035.1 Teleogryllus occipitalis | reverse complement strand
GTCATGATCAATGACGTCAAAAGCTTTTGAGAGATCTAAAATAATCCAATAGGTGCCTCGTTTTGATCCAATGATGAGGCGACATCTTTAAGAAAAGAAAATATAGCTGTTTCCGTTGATTTTGATTTTCTAAATCCATGCTGGCAATCTGAAAGCGCGTCGTGTTTAGTGAGAAAGGTTTCCATTCGTACGTAAAAAGTCTCTCTAATATTTTTGAAAAAACTGATAGAAGAGAAATGGGCCGATAATTTTTAATTTCATTTTTGTTGCCTTTTTTGAAAAGCGGCTTAATTTTAGCTGTTTTGAAAATATCTGGAAACGTTCCAGTGCATAAAGATGCATTAAATATGTGAGTTAACGGGTGTGTAATGGCATACGCACAAGTCTTTAACAAAGAATCCGGGAATTCATCTAAACCGGACGAATATTTATTTTTTAGTTTACTGATTATTTTGAGAATTTCATAGGAAGAAGTTTCGGAAACGAACATTGTGTCTAAAATTTTGGGTGAACTGTCTGGTTTTGAATTTTGTGGCTGAAGACCCTTAGTGAGATCGGCAGCAATTCTCGAAAAGTATTGGTTAAAGAGATTAGCCACTGTTGCCGGATCGTTCACATTTATATCGTTATATTTTAAAACAACATTCTCTACGGGTTTTCTAGTTGATTTGGTAGTATTTTTTATTATATTCCACATTGCTTTTGTTTTATTATTTGAGTTCAAAATATCCTGATCGTTTTTCATGATTTTAGCCTGCCTTATGACTTTTCGTAACAATGTTTTGTATTTTTTAAAGTAGATAAGGAAATCTTGAGATACGTCATGACGTTTAGAAATAAAGTAGAGAGTACGTTTATTTTTACACGATGTTCTAATTCCTTTTGTGATCCAAGTATTACTTTTTCGTGAAATGTTTAATTTTCTCTTTTTAATAGGAAAGTATGCGTTAAAGAGAAATGAAAGCTTTGAGAAAAATAAATTATATTTTTCATTTGTGTCAATAGCGTTATAAACTGCCTCCCATGATTCTTTCAGCAAGTAGTCCGTAAATAACTTTATGTTAACTGTAGTAAATGCTCTGCACATGCGTGTTTTATTTATTGTGTCAGTATTCATGTTATTAGTAATTGTAAGAATTTGTGCATCGTGGTCACTGTAACCCAGATTATTCGTTATTATTTCATATCTAGTTGTGGTTTTGTTAATTATAATTTGATCTATTGCTGTTTGTGATTTGAGGGTATTCCGTGTAGGTACGTTCACTGTAATATCTAAATTAAAAGAATGAATTAAATTGAGAAACTGCTCTTTTTCGTGGGATTCGCTCAGAAAATCAATATTGAAATCTCCACATACAACAATGGATTTAAAAGAGAGATTACTAATTTTGTTCAGAGTTATCTCTAGATTTTCTACGAAATTGAAATAATCTAAAGCTTGCTTTGTTGGAGGTCTGTAGATGCAAAGTAAAATAATTTTGAGCGTAGTAAGATGTACAACTGTTATTTCAAAAACTTTTTCAACTGCATATAAATTGAATTCTGACAAGAAGGTAGAATCAATATTATTTCTTACATAAATACACGAACCTCCGTAAGCAGGGCCTTTATTTGATTCCCTTGCTCTACAATAAGATCCTGCAAGGTAAAAACTAGGAATTTGGAGTGTGTTTAGATCATTATGAGATAACCAATGTTCTGTAAAGCAAAGAACATCTATTTGACTGAGATCACACTCTAATGCTGCTTCGATAAATTCAATTTTATTTGAAAGAGATTGCACATTATGATGCATTATTTGAATCTTTTGAATGTACCTACACGAATGCTTTTCTGCTGCATTTGACTGTAATTGCTAATTATTTATCTCATTTTTACCTCGAGTGCGTGGTCGAAGGAAGTATCGTGTCCCAGCAGTGTTAGGAGGTGAGGAAGGAGGGGTTACAGATGTAGGGGAATGAATAATGGGAGAGGTAGTACAAGGATTAGGTTCAGGGGATAAGGTAATTGGGTCCAAAGGGGTTCCGGAGGATGGAAGAGAACTAGGAGATGTAGGTGGGGATGAATCTTGGATAGGATACTGCTGAGGTGTAAGGATGTGTTTGGCAAGTTCGCTACCGAGTGCATGTTTTCCGACAAGGTTCAAGTGAAGACCATGCCGGGTGAAGTGTTTTTCTGAGAGAAAGTTAAGCTCAAATAATTTAACATGTGTGCCTCTCAGATGCAGTTTTAATTTGTTGTTTGCGTGTCTAATTTCTTTGCACAGTGTTGGTTTGTTGTACCAGAAGGGCAGAGTCGAGATTACAATGTTCGTGTTTTGGGCGGCACGTTGTAGTTTGTCAACATGTTGCTCAGGTGTAAAGTGACCACCCAAATTGATGTCATTCTGCCCTCCTATGATGATGACTGTATCCCGTTTGGTGAGAGTTTTTGTGTGGGTGTCCAATTCACTGATCACGTCGGCAAACCTCCCGTTAGGTTTAAACACACACATGACAGAGAAATTGGATGGGAGTTTCCCACTGAGCAGGGAGGAGATTTGTCGCCCATGGCTATCTGCTAAAATTAGTACCTTTTTCGTGGGCTCAGTAGGAATGTCCTTGTTCACTTGTGGGCCAGGTTGCGCAACTCTACGTGTCTTTGTTTCTTTGCGCTTGCTAGCCTGTTTGCGTCGGTTTGTGGGTGGACGTGTCGATGATGGGAGGGGGTAGTGAGGATTGGGAAGGCATGGAAAATCATTGTCATAATCTAACACAGCAAATCTGTTTTGAGTCATGATTGGTTGTGATGATTGTGTTTTTGCTTTCGCGGATGGACGGTTGAAAGTTTCTGCGGTGTTGCCTATTGTTGTCCAACCGTCTGAGTTTTGAACGACCTCTTCGAGCCTTCGGATATGTTCATCTAAATTTTTGTTTACGTGTGTGAAGGCTTTCAGAAGGTCGGCTTTGAGAGTGTACAGAGTAGAAAGTGTATAGCGAATAGTAGCCATGTCACGAATGCGTATCAAATGCGTGGCAAATATGAGAATAAATAATTAGATGAGAAATCAGATTATGTGTCAAAAATGTTTCCTAAATTATCTATTTAATTTACGTGTATTAAATTATTTAATTTAAGTTACGTATTTATTTAAAAAATAAAAGAAATGTGATTCTAATTAGTATTTAAATGTTATTGGTTAATTGTGAGTAGAGTTGAGTGTGTTTCCGTTAATAGATCTAAGCTGCAAACTAATAAATACAATTAGATAACTATACTTTACCTCTTTTAAGGCCACAAAAATTCACCACTTTGATATTCTTTTGAAATCACAAGGTTCAAAATTTTCCGTTACTAATATATGCGAAACTTTAAATTTTGATGTTTTTCACAATTATCACAACACTTTCACTAGTTGTTTTACCCTTTACGCAAAACTAAATTTATTTGTACACCAAATATGTATTAAAAGTCTTTGAACTCGTTAAAATGCACGTTTGTCCGTTACGCTGTCTTTTAAACAAATAACTATTTACTTCTTTTCCACTGCTACGGACAATATAAATCTCTTTCAGCGTTCCTGTAACAAGTAAACAAGTAAAGAAAACAATTTAAAAACAAAAGGTACCTGAAAGATGTAAGAAAGTAGTCAAAATTAGTAAAATATTGGAGCACAGTCCGAGCACGTCAGTCACGCAAGGAAGCAGTCCTACCAACTCGTTGGGGTGATCTTACATCTGGGTGTAAACGCACTTCCTCTCCATCAAACATTAAAATACAATGTTGTTGTTGAAAGACAGGAATATAATCTAAAATAAATTCTGCGACGTGAGCTTGAAATCTGTTGAGATAAATGAAAAGGAAATTAAAAGTAATGGCAAAACGTATTTATGAGATTTTGACTAAAACCACGTGGAGTATGCACAACACGAAGTGCGAAGAATAATGTCTTCTTTATTAATTGATCCAAAGTTCTTAACAGAAATGAAAACTTATGACGTTTTCTTCTAGTTGCTCAACGTACTCTGAATGTTAAATTTCTGATATTAGAGAAAATGAAGGGTTTTTAACCGGGACACAACACAAAATTATGATTAAGGGGTTTTAATATGAAATAAAATACCATTATTCAGAATATTTTACAATCACAGAAATAATTCCCTCCTTTCGGTGCGTTTAAAACACGGCATTATTATAGACATGAACTGACAATTATGAAACTAAGACTGATTATTAAAAAAGTTTAAAAAAATGAAAGTTAAATCCGCATGGTGGATATCACATTTATGTTATTTGATTTTGTTTGATTTGGGGATGTTATTTGATAGAGGCCGTATTTACTAATTTATAATTAATATTGAACTGACGGACCACACCAAAAAACAGAAGTACACTGTAACAACACAACGTAAAAGCCTGAGTACTCGGAGGGTTTTCGATAAGTCGAATACAACCACTTTTAGGAGGAGAATTCTTTTACACCAGCTGCTCTGGTCGATCATTTTCCGCAGTTTCCCGATCAACACCAGGCGAATGCCAGAACCCCTAACAAACGGCTCATGGACTGCGCGCGATCTTTCCTTCCTCCACCCTCTCCTATCCTCACCCCTACTTACATACACTTCCCCTTACATGCACTACACTGCCACACATGTCAGGAGCCCAGTCGACAGATTTGAGCTTGTCCCGGCGGGGGCGGCGACCTACTGGAATGAGCAAAACCCTGCAAGCTGATGTATAGGTCGGATCCGGATCTCATCATCCAGCAGGGAAGGAACATCACCTCCCGTGATAAAAATGTGCACTACACGAACGCGACTAACGATTATAACAGTTGATGCTCTCGGGAATGCGGAATAATCAATCCATCTTAGCACTTATGGTCGTCACTAGGGGTGGGTTTTGATGACCTAAAACATCGTCAAAAATGACCCAAAAAATGCTCTTAAAATGTTTAAAAAATACCAGAAAAGCAAAGAAAAATTACGTAAATTTTTTTATCAAAACCAGTTCATATGAACAACACAAGATCTTGGATACGTTACTGATGTAAACGAGGCTCCTTATATTCGATACAGGAATCTTAGATTACATACTCACAATGACTGACATTATAACTTCTGAGCGAAGAAATCAAATAGGCTACGAGGTATTGGCATAGACTAAAGAGGTACTCTATGGTATTGGTACTCAGAAACTCTATGGAGAACATTGATTGCATCTGATAAATATTATTTAAAGCAAGTACCATTCAAATGATTTTAAAATGATGAAATCAGCGAAAATGCATTAAAAATGACGGGAAAAGGTAAAAAACTACTTTTTAATTGAAATCGACGAACAATGCAAAAAAAATGACATAAAATGAGTAATTTCCTTTTATCATAACATAAAATGAATTTCTATAATAAACGACAGCTTTCGAAAGTGAAAAGAAAAAATTGTACTTCATTAAAATCCGCTCCCTGGTCATCACGAGTGCTCAGAGCTTCCTCAGAACATCCTAGACGAATGCGGAAAGAAGGGGATATCCTACGCCTACTCTACGTGCATTGGCTACCTCTCCGCGTGCGAAATACGAGGAAAGGTGTAAAATGACAGGTCATCGATAATATCACTCTGATAATCAATGGCAGACTCAGTGGTCTGCGTGTGGAAGGAAGTACTAACAGCGTTCACTGTGTTCGAGCACATGAGCTGACATCAGTTATTATTTCATATTTTAATCTTAATTAACCTGTGATGAAGATCTTTCATTCACAAACACAACTTTGAAAGCATATCGAGCACAAAACATCGTCTTATATCTATTGATGTTTTAAACTTGGATGTTTTTGTAGAATACGACATGGATGTCACAACCTTAATATTGACAGAGACTGTTAGACCCTCGCAGTTTAAAACTTCATATATTTTGAAATTCCGCTCATGTCCGAGGGATAGGATATCTTGAGTGTAACCCCTCCAACGAAAAAAACATAAAAGAAGGTCTCGCTTTGTAAATTATGGCCGAAGGAACATGACTCGAAGGCTCATGAATCCTACGATTTCCAACCTTCTGGGATGTACAATCCACCTGTTATGATAAAGATAGTTTGGGCTCACTAACTACGCAAGTAACTTATCAAGTAAAAATTCAAACACACAAAAGTATATGAGAGTAAGTCAATAAGTATCTGCACTTTCATTCTAATCGTCTGGAGGTTGACTGTACAGCTCTGTGAACTTACCAGCTTTAATATGTCCACTTTGCTTATGTTTAGTTTGTTTATGTTGCTACTTAAACTTTGGCTGCACCACTCTCCGTTTGCACAAAAAAGAACTGGCTTTCGTAATCCATTCGTAATCGTTTCTGAATGAGTACCAACAGCTGAAATCCTTAGAAGACTTATAGCACAATATGAGTTAAAGAGAGCAAACTATGTTAGGCCAGTTTTTTGTGTTCACTCACAATCTCATTTTAACATTTTAAAACGTGTGGTGGCGTTTTCAGCAGTTTTAACTGGCTGTAGGAGATCGAAGGAATAAGAAATCGTTGCACCATTAAATACTCACTATTTTTCTGAATTATTTTAAGGCACAATTATTTGTGTAAATTTTGTAAATAAAACAAGTCTTTCTAATTATGAATAAAAAATATCTGGATTTGCCAGAATTTTACAATTTATTCTCCTAGAGTAAATTAGTGGTGTTCCAACAGCACAAACTAATTATGAATAAAAAATATCTGAATTTGCCAGAATTTTACAATTTATTCTTCTAGAGTAAATTAGTGGTGTTCCAACAGCACAAACTAATTATGAATAAAAAATATCTGAATTTGCCAGAATTTTACAATTTATTCTTCTAGAGTAAAATAGTGGTGTTCCAACAGCACAAACTTCCTTGTGTTATTGATAAGGATAAAACAATATTATAATATTGCATCTTCTATTCTAGAGACTCTTCAGCCATCTCTTGAAAAATGTCCAAGCGAAGCGCGAGAGGTTTGAAAGGAAAAAAACATATTTAATTTTTGAAAATTCAGACTTGAATTTTGATACTGTGAATTTTTCATTTACAATCAAAACATACCTAAATGTGAAAAACTTCGATCTTAAAAAATCTCCGCTTTAACATATCGATGTTTTGAAAACATCGATTCCGATGTCGCATCCCTACTGTGGACCGTGCATACTACCATCTTGCCCCTTCATCATAGAGGGACATTTGCTTATGAGCGACCATACAACCCCATTCATGGAATCATTCATTTCGCAATTGGAGCATTTGGGACGAAGAGAGTCGCTCGCTTCTCTGGGTGGGCTCTGACGAACGACTAAAGCCTTGCCCACCGCAGGGGCCGCTGAAAGGGCAGAAGCTGCGAGAGCAAACCGCTGCAGCCGATGCAGGGCGTCCTCATAGCTCTGCTCTGCGTTGCGTTGGACGCACTGACTGATATGAGTACATCATCGGAGATTAGTAACCAAGGGCAGAATGTATCCTCAGTAGCGTCGCTGAAACTAGTAACGTCGGGAGCGTTCTTACAATCCGCCGCCTTCCACAAAGCATGGTCGGAGTCGTGTGTGTGCGTGTGTGCGCAAGGTGGGGGAGCATGTGTGAATACGTAAGCACGTAATGTGCACAAGATGAATATGCGCGCGAAAGGTTGTGCTGAAGGAATCAAATCGTAGACAAATATGATCCGTGGGTGCTCTGTAAATCAAACGAAGGAAGGATTCTTAACGGTTGGATGCGGTGTCATGCCGCTCCTAACAATTAACCGCCCCATCGCACTAATCAGGTACGTCACCTCGAAAGCTTTCCACAGGCTACAAGACGATTTTTGACAGATTCGAACACAGTCGGCGAAGCTTCGGTCTGCGAAATGATTTATTTATTTATTTATTTATTTATTTATTTTACGTCAAAAAAACAGTTAAAACTGCGTATGACGTGCCATGGGGAAAAGTGAATTGTGGAAAAGTGAATTTCTTCCGCCAGCCAAATTAGCCGAGTGCCAGCCTCTTTAACGTGTTCAGGGCGTGTAGGTAGAGATTTGGGATGGTTGTCTCGAGTGATTTACGTTGGTCTGATATCGCAACTATTTGCAAATATTGTAAGAATTGATATGAATCGTGTCTAAAAGGAGATAAGAATATGTACACGTGTGAAGTAAGTTATTAAACAAACAGACTGGCATAAAAACAGAATTTCTAAGAGTCCGTGTTGTTTTCTTTTATCACGCTTTAATAAAATTCACAATAGATTAAATTTTAATAAAAAAAGTGTATAGCAATAATATGTAAAAAAAGTGTTTTGTGGTCTACTTTTCTTACATTCTGGCTACTTAAATAACCGATTTGACGCAAAGTTTGTCCAGTCGGCGGAATGACAAAAATGTCTGAGTCGAACAACCCGCAATTTAGCGAGCGTGTCTGAAAAGACTCAGATTCACTTCTATGTGTTACTCACCGACCACGCCTCCTGTTTATTTTGGCATGAATGAGTTTCAATGTAGCAAATCACATGACTAAACAGAGTATATCCCCCTACGAGACGCAGTATTATCTCTTACCGTAGACAAATTATATTCTGAAAAAAAAACAAAGGTAGTGCAGCAGCAAACGAGGCTCCAACACTCCTCTTCGCGACGCAGCCGCGAGTGCATTGGACAGCGCGGCGACGGCGACGGCGGAGGCGACGGCGACGGC
This sequence comes from Teleogryllus occipitalis, assembly GCA_011170035.1. Classification (NCBI taxonomy): domain Eukaryota; kingdom Metazoa; phylum Arthropoda; class Insecta; order Orthoptera; family Gryllidae; genus Teleogryllus; species Teleogryllus occipitalis. The sequence goes on along the minus strand of BLKR01002626.1, from coordinate 176,845 downwards.
GGAGGCGGCAGCGGAGCGCGCGTGCGCCCGTGAATAAACCATTCGTGCGCCGCGCCGGCCGGCGGGGGCAACGGCTTCGGAATCGGACGCCGCTCGCCCGCCCCCGCGCTCATCGCCCCCGCCGCCCCCGCCCGCGCTGCCACTAGATGAGCCAACGCGCGCTGCGGGCGGCGACGCGCCGGTGACGGCGCCACGGTTAGCAGTGCGTGCGCGCCGCCCGCCCCCAGGCTGAATAATTCGCGTGGCCCTGTGCTCCCCACACGCCGCGGTCTCCGGCCCGTCCCCGACCCCGACCCCGCGCCGCTCTACGCCTTCGTCCTCTTCGTTCCCCGCCAGGCCACGCCTCCTTCCTCTTTCCTCTCTGCCCCGCCCACGCCTCTCCCGTCTTCTCTCTCCGTCTCGCCCACGCCTCCGGCTTCTTCTCTCTCCGCCCCACATTCCTCTGGCCTCTTCCCTCTCCGCCCCAACCACGCCTGCGTCCTGTTTTCCCTTCGCCCCTCCTCCCCCAAGCCTCTCGTGTTTTTTCCCTCTCCTTCTCATCCATGCCTCTGCCCTCTTCCCTCTCCGCCCTCTTCCTTCTCCACCCCGTCCCTCTTACCTCTTCGTCCCGCCCACGGACCGCCCTCTCCCCTCTCTGCCCCGCCCCCGCCTCCGCTCTCATCCCTCTCCGCCCCGCCTCTGCCACCGCCCTCTTCCTTCTCTGTCTCGCCCTCATCTCCGCCTTGTTTCCTCACCGCTTGCTGCTTTCAGCCCTTCGTCCTCTTTCCCCTCCGCCATGTCCCCATCTCCATCCCCTGCCGCGATTCACCCTTGCCGGCGTCCCACCCCCGACTCTCTGTCTGCTATTCGCCACTCCGTTGCTCCCGGAGGTCAGATCGTCACTCCAGATTATTCCAAGCATGTGTACACCACTTCCAGGCGATTTGCTGCGCCTCGTGTTCCACGACGTTTGCCTCATTTGAGCGGACATCAGTTAATTATGGCTTCCCTCAGTCGATTATACGAAAGTCACATCGAAAATAACTATTTTCGTAACATAGTATTACTAACAATCATACTTCTAAAAAACGCTGTGTTCAATTTTGTAATCTGTTACCTGAGATTTTAGTAATACACAACTTTTCAGCGAACTGCAACTACACGTGAATTAGCTTTTAACGTGAACGTTGGACATAATATGATTAAGATAGGTAATATTAATACTAGCGCACCCGTGCGAAAACTCTCTCATGTTGAACTCCACCCTCTTCCATTTCTATATTAAGAGGGAAAGTTGTTAACGAAACGTATTTATTTGTTTAAAAATATTAAAAAATGTTTAAAGATAACTTCCATGTTCTTATACGGAATATCAAATAAAAATAACAAACAATAAAGTTGATGTTTTTAACAAATTTTAAATCAAATAATATTCATCGTTATTGACAGATTTTCGTGGAACAATTCACTGCAATTCCTTAAAAACAGCATTTGAAGTAATTAAAAACCTTGCTTAATAGGCTTGCTTGACAGTTAGCTTTTCGCTTTCCTTGATATTCCCAAAAAATTTAGAAAAGCTTTTTACTCTTAAGAAAGCTTCATAAAGTTGTCCAGGCGAAAATACAGGATCGGGCTAATACAACCCTACTCTTTGGAATATTATTTAATTTTATTACCGAACTGAGAGGTACACCCGTGCAATTCAATCGCCTCGAATATGAATAATCATCAGAGTGAACAGAGTAACAATAATTGTCGGAGTAAACAATTCAAAATTAGCAGTTCTCAAAGAATGTACCGTAGGTACGAAATCGTAATATGGAATACATAGACATATAATACTATGTCGATTAAATACCTTAATTTGTCTACCTTGTTTCATCCGTACAACTGATCGCATCCTTATGCTCACTGAGCAGGAGACGCTGATGTGTGACCCGTTTCGATCGTAGTTCCGTCTTCAATTGGGAACACGGCCCTTGTAGAAACGGGAAGTGAACGGTTGCACTATTCGCATAAAACAGTGTTCATCGGTATCAAGCAACTATTAATATTTCTAGCTGCTGCGAGAGCAAATCTTGAATTAATGATTATGTAAATAAACATCGTCAGTCGGCGCAAACCTCGAGATACGTAGAAATTGTAAACATGGAGGGATTTAAGGCTTTCAAGTGTGACGTCACAAACAAAGACGGTCTCCACCGCCAACGCCATGCATAGGTGGTATTGAGCAGTATCGATAAGTGACGGACCTAGAAAAATGTAATAGAATGTTTAATGATATCTCTTTCTGTAGATTACGGAATGGAAAAGATTTCTTTGAGACCTTCGGTCTCAGAATTTCAGGTTTTAAGGCCCTAAAACGCTTCATTTAGGAGTTATTTAACTATATAGATTTTGTAAATGGAGTCGAGTGTTGCGGGTTGCATTTGGAGTGACTATTTTGATTTCGTTTTTCAACAAATCCTTCATATTTTTAAAGTCAGAGTGCAATTCGTCACGGGTCCGTAAAATTATCTTTCTTTAGATACTTCATTTATAAAGATTGTATGCGTTTGAGAGCCGCAAAAGGTTTGTATGCTACTGAAATAATATAGGAGACGATATTAGGTAATATTTATTGTAATAAATGAATATACGATATGAAAAGAGAAAAAACTATTTCCATTCCCAATAATTCTGTGCATGATCACACTGACGATTTAATGGACTGAAGAAGTGCATTCGATTATTAAGCAACAATTATTAGAATGTTGTGAGCAATGGTACAAAAAATATCTAAAATTATCCTTATGGACATGGCATTAACGAATGACATTACGGCCTGAAATGTGAAGAAAATAATTGACGATTTACAGCTACGAAAATAATACAAGTTTTCACTTATTCACTCCATTTAGAGAACAATTTTGATTCTCATTTTCTACAATATTAGTGTATTGTCGTATGCGTGTGTATTAAATCCGTCGTATTTCTTATGAAATATGTATCCGTTTGAATACTATATCGAAGAGCATTGAAAAAAGGAAGGGCTAGAATCTCTCTCTTCTGTTTTACTGACTAAATATTTCAGTTTCATGAATCATATTTTTTGTCATTTTCTCTTATAATATGTTATTGGAACAAATGCAGACATTAGTATAATTTAGAAATATATTTATTTCACTTTTTGAACAAATTAGTCTCAATGAGTATAAAAACATTGATGACCTAATGAAATGAAATTATGTCACTCAATGTTGCATTTTTCTGTTTTCACATTAAAAAAATACCTTCGTTTAATTGAAAATAAACTTTTCTTCTAAAAACACGCACTGTTGCAGATGCGTATCTCAGGTACTATACGAACAAATATTCTTGATATTTCACAGGGGGGTGCGGGAAGAGGAAGGCTGTGGTTACGTCACGGATTAAAAGGGCGTACCAACTGAGGGCGTGAACTTAACGCACCAAAGCGTGCCATCAGAAATGTTACGATTTTTTTGAAAGTACGAGGTGGTTGTTGCCAGCATTGTAAATTGGTACGTGCCGTTCCGAGTCGAACCTAAGTACCTCAACGGGCCATGTTGTTAAGCGCTGGACGATGACTAGGGAGCTCGTGTAACAAGAAAACTTGCGCGAGCATTATAAAATTTACAGAAATCATGTTTTATGTGGATTCCCATACCAAAAGCAACATCGTGGAGTGATGATTAACCGGATAGCCAAGTTAATCATGACTCCGGCCGCGGAAGCCTACGCTCTCATCGTGGAGTGAATTGCTGCTGAAACAGATAGTGATTGATTTCTGTGTCCGCGCGTCAACCAATATAGTCATTAATTTCGTATGTGTAATGCATATTTTTACCATGGGATCTAGCAGTGTTTTTACCCCGCTGATGGCGCCGACCAACACGGCGGCTTGTGGGTTTTCCCCATTCAAGTATCTCCCACCAACGGGTCCCCAACTCCAGCCGAGACCAGCTCTACGCTCATGACATGTGTGATGGTGCAATGTATGAATGTGTAAGTGTACGTAAGTAAAGGGTGAGGATATGATAAGGAAGAGGAAGGAAAGATCGCGCGCGGTCAGTGGCCCGTTTGTTAGAGTACTGCTCCAACGTTCGCCTTGTGTGGATCGGAGAAACCATGGAAAACTACCGATCAGAGTAGCCGGCAGCTAGAATTCTCCTCTTGTCAGCAAATGAACTCAACCCAGCTACCTAGCTAGTGTCGCTCTATCGGATCTCGAACCATATTACCTCTTGGTCAGAAGCACTCCAACGAAATCAATTGACGCCCTGAGCCATCTCAGCCGGTTAGAGTATGTTCTATGTCAAAGTATCAAAAACGAAGAAGAGCCTAGAGAGCAACGCTGCATCCTTTTATAACCTCCAAAAAAGATGATATAGCTCTGGACAAGGTGTAGGATTTTCCGATTGAAAGAGATGGGGGCAAAGCCATCAATAAGAATAGTAAACTTAGTTTAGTGCACAACTTAATTTTTATTCCGTTGTCGATTGTATTAATATTGTCGAAACATCTAGAGCCACGCGAAATGAATAAAATTGTTCAATTTTAGATAGTATTAAAATGTTTAAACAACGACAATTTTGTATTCGCGTTCTAGCATAAAACATTAAACTTCTACATTAAAAAAGGATTGTAAGAAGATAAAATAGAAATTTAGAAGATTTTTTCAATGGAGTGAGACGGTTAAAAAATTACGTGGACTAAAGTTATTTGAGTAAAGTGCACTTAGTGTGCTTAGTAAGTAGTAAATCTTTTTAATTCATTTTCTTACTAAATCTTAGATCAGCTTTTGTCATTTCTACTGTATACGAGGTTTGATAATGACAGGCCTGTTGTTGTCAAAAACTTTTGTGTGGACAGAACAGGAGGGGTACGAGATATATACGTACACGAATTTTATCAAAAAAACGTATGGATTTCAGAAACGCATGTGTTTTTTTCAGTGTTTTCGAAGAGTGCGTTTTGCAAGTTATCTGGTGATACTAGATACTAGGCGCCGACGGCGATACAAGCATGGATGATACAAAACAGTCGCCATGTGAGAAAAGAGTAGGGATGCGTTGCGAGATGGAAAGAAGAACGAGAACTGGAATGTGAATGGTGACAGAGATCCGGGATGTGAGAATGTGTGGAAGAGATTAGAAAGAAAGTATATTTCTTTTGTTTTCTACGAATGCTTCTTATATTTGCTCAATTTTTACCCGAACTCCCAGCAAAAATCTTGAACCTTCTCATCTTTATTCGCGTTTTTTCGTGTATTCAATCATGTTTTAAGTCCTTGGAGATTAGAAAACGTACATTCTTGTGGTTGATTTACATCGCGTAAAAATGTTTCAGTACAAATATTTATCCCGAACATGAATGGGAAAATAAAGTTTTCTTACGAAGTCTTTCACAACAGCAAGGAAACGATAATGGAAAGCGAATAAACAATCAGATTTCGAGATTGCTATCGTATTTTTTAATCTATTTGAATAATGGTATAGTATAGTAACCTCCAGCATGGGTATAAAGAAAAGTAACAACCATCATGTATATATAGAAAAGCTACTTTAGTATTGATATGAAAAAAGCAACTTCCAGCATTGATATATAGAAAAACAATTTCTAGTTGGGATATATAGAAAAGCAACTTCCAACATTAATATAGAGAAAAGCAACTTCGTGTTTGGTTATAAAGTAATTTGCAGCATGAATTTAGAAAACATATTCCGTTACATCCTTTTATTATTATTATTATTATTATTATTATTATTATTATTATTATTATTATTATTATTATTATTATTATTATTTAAAAAAGCTCATATAACCAACGGTTTGTCACTTTCGAGTTCTTTAGTAGGATAATTTAGCAACATAATACTAATTCAGCGAAAAACCATTGCAAACGGAAGCAGTCAGATATCTCCAACAATGCCCCTGCGCGCGCGGACCCGACGACGATGAGCGCGCAAATTAACTGTGGCGTGAATGGGTTAAGCTATGGTATTTGTGTCATAGCAACATCCAGCATTCTTCAGATGCGTCTTTTTCTATTCAGATCCTTGAAAGCGGGAATAAAACGGAATTTTACTTCAGTCAATAACGGATTGAAGTTCGGAAAAGCAGGCAAGAAGGGATTATTGTCTAATTGGTCACTAAAAAACTAAAAAAGAATCATAATAAAAATTGATATAGTATAAATGTCTGCCTAAAAAACCAAAGGACCTTCCAAGAATTACAATAATTGTCTACACTTCGTCCCTACAGCCAATTTGAAAAGAAAGAGAAAGAAAGAAAACAACTAAAGATTTCGTCGCCTCCACCGCACTATGCACGCCCGGCCCGAGCGGTCATCGGTGCTTCGCTTCCGGATCGCTCCGCTCTTCCTCTCGCCCTCGCCCTCGCCCGCGCCCGCGCTCTCGTCCTCCCCCACGGCTCATGCGCGCCCCGTCGCTGGCAGCGGCGGCGCGCCAGCCGCCCCACGCCGCGCCGCGCCGCGCCACACCACGCCGCCTGCCCCACGCCGGCCGCGCGGTCCATGCCCCGCCGTCTCTCATTCCTCCCTGACGCCTGCCTCCCTCAGCATGCGGGCGCCCGGCCGCACCCCGTCAACAGGTACTTCGCCACGCGCGGCGCCGCGCGGCGCGCCACCGCTGCTGCACGCTCTCTCACCCTCGGCGCCGCACTCCAATCACGCCTCCCGCCCTCCCGCACGCTTCCGGGACGGACGTTTCTCGCACTGCGTTGTCACTGGGGCGTTTTCGTACAGTTTTGGCGGAAAATTGTTGGTGCAGGGTTGTTGGCGTAATATTTTTCGCGCAACCAATTTCTCGTACAATTTTTGGAGCAATGATCTACTTGTAGAAATTGTGGGTGGTGCTAATGACGTCTGCTCTCCCGCACGCTTCCAGGACGGACGTTTCTCGCACTGCGTTGTCAGTGGGGCGTTTTCGTACAGTTTTAGCGTAAAATTGTTGGTGCAGGGTTTTTGGCGTAATATTTTTCGCGCAACCAATTTCTCGTACAATTTTTGGAGCAATGTTCTACTTGTAGAAATTGTGGGCGGTGCTAATGACGTCTGTTCTCCCGCACGCTTCCAGGACGGACGTTTCTCGCACTGCGTTGTCAGTGGAGCGTTTTCGCACAGTTTTAGCGTAAAATTGTTGGTGCAGGCTTTTTTGCGTAATATTTTTCGCGCAATCAATTTCTTGTACAATTTTTGGAGCAATGTTCTACTTGTAGAAATTGTGGGTGGTGCTAATGACATCTGCTCTTCCGAACGTTTCCAAGACGGACGTTTCTCGCGATGTAATGTCAGAGGAGAATTTTCGTATATTTTTGGCATAAAATTGTTGGTGGAGAATTTTTGGCGTAATATTTTTCGCGCAAGCAATTTCTCGTAATTTTTTTGGCGCTGTGTTTGACTTGTAGCTATTGTGGGTGGTGCTAATGAGGTTTACTCTGCCGCACGCTTCCAGGACGGACATTTCTTGCGACGCGGTGTAAGAGGAACATTTTCGTACATTTTTGGCGTAATATTTTTCGCGCAACTCTTTACTCGTGTGGGCTGTGCTCTCTAATAACGCATGCTGTCCCGCACGTTTTCCGAAATTATATTCTTCTCACAGCATTTTGTAGTAATATTTCGCGCGGAACTTTCGGCCTAGAATTTTTGGCAAAATAATTTGATGCACACTTTTCAGCACAGCAATTTTGATGCAGCTTTTCGTGTAGAATTTCTCACGCAGCAGTTGTAGCGTAGAATTTCCGTCGAATAGTTTCTGATGCAACAATGAATTGAAGAAGAATTTTTTGTGTCACATGTGAGAGCAACTTTTTAGTGCAATGTACTCGTATTTGGTGCAGCCATCTTGGAACAGTCTTTGAGCTGAGCATTTCTTTTGTAACATATTCGGTTTAGCCTTCTTGGCGCATTACTTTTAGTACATTATTTTTGGCGCAAACTTTTAAAGCAGTGTTTTCGACTCACCAATTCTGGTAAATCATTTTTGAAGTAGCATTTTCCTCATAGTATTTTTGATGTTCAATTTTTAATGCAGAATTTTGACGCAGCATTTTCGACACAACAATATTTAATGAAGTATTTTTGGCGTGGAATTGTGGATCCATCATATTTAGCGTAACATTTTCTGATGATTTTTTAAAAACAAAATAAAAAATTCTGCATTCAGTTTTTTTCATATCGGTAACTAAATTTAAAATGTTTGAAATATTTTATTGGACTGGGTTTTGTAATTAGTTAATAACAGTTGCAAAATTACCAGGTGTATCATCTTGCCGTAGGAGGATTTCCTAATACCTCATTCCTGCTAATTAAGTTGTTATTATAACTTACTGAATATAATAATGTTTTAAAAAATATTTTTAAAAAAATTTATTAGTGTACGAGTATTACTTCATGAAATGTGCTGATTATTTCAGAATGAATATCAATTGACGCACACTAGTGGCAAAGGCGGCAAGTGTGCAGTCGCTGCAATACTGTGAAGGAGAGGGACAGATTGAGCAGACGTGATGTGTGCGAGGCGATAATGCATTTTCATTTGTTTTGTGGTGAAATGGCGAGTGGCGATTGTTTTGCACGTGCATTCTGCCGTAATTTGTTTACGCGATAAATGAAGCAATTTGTTTATGCATTCTTCCTTCTCGTGCTATTCGTTGCACTGTGCGACAACCCATTGACGTACTAATCGCGTGTTATTGCACCCCTTTTATCTCCCTTATCGTAAAAGAGCGCGCGTGAAAAATCCTCTCTACGTAAAATTGCGATGTGGTTTTTGGTGTTGATGCTACTCTCCGTTGAGTAATACGGAAAGTATGATTTCGCTTAATCCTTTACCGCCACATTGTACACTTCTGCTTTAAGAGCTGTTTTTTATATTTAAATATTAATGTTATTGGGAAGGCAGACAATAATTTATTGAGCAACTTTCATTACATTTCTCATAGGTCTGTACCCGATGCCCTGGTAATTCATGTTCTCTATTAAGCAACTCCGCCTGACCCCTTATATTCGTTGCCGGGCAACCCCTAGCAACATTACTGTCGCCCACCAGCAATGCGGGTCTCCAGTAACAGAAATATTAGATGTAACAATGTTGGGGCAACATCTTGGGATCACGAACTGGATCATTTTTCTCGGTTGCTCAGGGTGCATGTAAAATTTTGTAGCAAACTCTCTGGTGGTTCTAAAGTGTTTGTGGAACGAATACCCACACTTATATCCACACTTATATGTTTTCTATTAATCCCACACTTGTATGTATCTATTAATTTTGTGCACAAACATATTTGTTTTATCCGTTCTGTATTTTAAAAGTTTACTTCCAGGACATGTTCTGCAATTTGAGTAATCGCGAGGGTTGTGTCATTTTCTGTTTGTTAACTGCATTGATGTATCAAAGTCTTAGGTCTCTAAATAATAAAGGAGGTCATTCGATTGGTTGGTCGGTTGTTAGTGATTCCGAGCGCGTCGACTACTGAGGTCATTAGTCGCGTAAGTGTTTCCCCAGGAGGTGGCGGTGATCTTTCCCCTCTGGATGGCGAGATCTGGCGCCGACCCGTCGGCTAGGGTTTCCCGCAACCAGGTATCTCTCACCAGGAGGACACTACCCTAGTCAGGAAAGTTCTAAGCTCCCGACCGGTCTCCCTGCATGTGCGGTAATGCAGTGCATATGAGTGTAAAGGATGAGCATAAGACAAGGAATTGGAAGGAAAGATCGCGCGCGGTCCGTGGCCCGTTTGTTAGGATACTGCTCCGGTATTTGCCTGGTGTTGATCGGAGAAATCATGGAAAACTACCGATCAGAGCAGTCTGTCTCAACAATTCTCCCCCAGACACCGACTGAATTCGACCTAGCTGACAAGCTAGTGATGAAAATCTTGCCACTCTCGGCACTCGAACCTAGAACCTTCTAGTCAGAGGCACTGCAGTGACATCGAAGCATTGAGCCACTTCTCCCGGTAGGTCATTCGATGTCGAAGGGATTGCATGAGGTAGTTGGGATCTAATTCTTTTTAACAACAGACTTGTGCACATCAAGTAATTCAAGCGTTCCTTTTATTTTATTTTTGCCATCCCAGTCATGTCATTTATAAGAGAAACGGAAACTGCAACTTCGTAGTGCACTCCCTGTACAGTTTTTGTATTCAATTAAACTAGGTTTAATTAAGTTGATTTCTTCAATTCTATTCACAATATCCCGAAAGTAAGGAGCGAAGCGAACTAAAAGGGAATTCCGCTCTTAAGATTAGATTTTCCAACTTAAATCGTAAAAACTTTTCTTCTGTGCGCTTTTTGGCCGTTCAATAGATGTCTTATAACTAAAATAAATTGCCTTTAAAGTTGTGCTTGGGTATTCTAACAAAAGGGGTCAAATTTTCCAATGCCAATGACGTAATCGAATGTTTCACGGACAAAGTACTTCGAAAGCTTTTCTCACCTTGGCTTTTTTTCTTTTTCTTCTTCTATTTCAGGGAGAAATTGACGCATTTCAAAATACGTTTCTGCATCGTTTATCGTGATTAATTAATTAGAAAACAAATTTGTTTATGAACCCTTATCATTTTTTCTGAGCTATGAGAATGTATTGGTAAATAAGTATTACTTTATTACCAATCACACTTTTATACTGCTACAAAATTCTTTATTTCTTTCTGAATGATGTTCTTGCTTTAGTTGTATTATAACTTTATCGAAATTAAATTTGTCTGTGACTCTTTTTAGTTCCAAAATTCCAATACTGACTGCGATTACAATATTGATTCCATGTTATTTTTTCTATCCCTTTCTGAACCGAATTTCAAGTGAACGTATTAATTTGAAGATTTTCATGGACATTCTCCATTTCTCCCTAGTTTGCCTTGATCTGTCCAGATTTCTCCGGATAGTTTACATATTTATATAATCGAATGTCGAAACTTGTTTTTTTTTAGATAATGCAAGTCTGGGCCGTTTAGAATGTTACAGAACCTATTTTACAATAATTGTTTTTGCTTCTTGATTAAAAAATTTATTTGACAATCTGAATCAGTTCTGACAATTAGAATAGGAGAGCATGAATGTTCAGCATGCAAGGTTTCTACGTCTACTTGCCACAGCAAAGGAAGGAATGAAACCGTACCCATATCTATTTGGAAGAGATCGCTTTTACTCCCATTTAAACAGTGGCACTTCGAGGTCACGTGCTAGGAGAGGGGGACATTGTCATCCAATTGGGAGCTCCAATATTAAAAATTTAAGTCGAAATGAAGAGCTCGATTGGATGACAGTGTCCCCCTTTCCGTTCAGTTTGAACCATTGAAGTGCCACTGCATTTAAATCGGAGATACACGTTTCTTGAATGTTGGTTGGCGCCTAAAAACTACGCCGCCCGGCACACTTGCGGAGTCAAGTCCAGAGAATGTGTATGTTTGTCGAAACGTTCTCAACAGGAACTATTCAGCTCATGAAGTACGAGGCAACTTAATAAATGTGGAGAAGCTCGGTGATGTCGTTTTGGGTCGTTACATATAAGGAAACGTCGTTACGAGCAAGTCAAAAAATTAAGACAACGGGCATCAGCATCCACATTTCTTTCAATCCTAGCAATTCGAACAGATAACATACAAGTAGACATCCCAATTTTTCGAACTAAAAATGATTCATCCCTGTTAACGTATGATTTATTGTCGTAAGTTATTTCAAAGATATTCTGAAAATTATTTTGGCACTGATAGATCGGCGGCAAGTTTTCACTGCAGCACCGCTCACACAGTCAAGAAGCTGGGTCGAATTCAACCACCAATTGGGGGAGTATTCTAGCGGCCGGCTTCTCTGATCGCCAGTTTTCCGCAGTTTATCCTATTAATGCCAGGCGAATACCTGAGGAGGACTCTAACAAATTGGTCACGGACCGCTCGCGATTCCTTTCTCCTCCTTGCCCCCTCCTCTCTCCTTTCACACACGTTTACTCTTGCAGGCACTACACTATTAGACATGTTGGGAGACTAGTCGGGATCTTAGAGCTTGACTTGGCTGGGACGGTGCCCCGCTGGTGGGAGATACCTGATTAAGGGAAAGCTCGTTAGCCGACGGAAGGTTGGCGCCGGATCTCACCATCTAGCAAGGGAAGATCATCTCCTCTCGAGTAAAAACGCACTACACTTACGGGACTAATGACCTTAGCGCCTGGAATCACCAATCAATTATCTTCCCGGGATATAATAAGCATTACGTGGTTGGTAGTTTGTTTGTTTTTTTTCATCCGAAAAAGCACTCACAGCGAATATTCACTCCCTCAGCCGAACCGAAACTTTTTTGTGTCCTGTATTATATCAGTCAAGTCCAGATTCAGGAAGTAGACCGGAGCAAAATGACGGACGTCATTTGTCGAAACGAGTTCATTCACTGAGCTAGTGTGCCTTGCGTGAGAAAACTGTCATTATTAATTCCACATTTTTATTTCTGATGCTTTACGTCTGGCACAGACAGGCAATAAAACATTTTTGTTGTAACTCCAAATAAAAAAATAAAGAAAAGTCAATTTTTCGAATATTCCTACGCATTAAATGAGATCCAATTGCAAATCTCAAATGAACAAGGTGAATGAGAAAGAAGACAATTCGAGTTATGGAACACCTTTAATATGATAGCGGGCCATATTTTCATTGCTCGGGCGGTCTGACTTTGCCGTACTGTTGATCTCGGCAGTTTGGTCGGCGGGGAGGGGGGAGGTGGAACCATACGTAATATCAGGCCGTACTAGGCATAACGCAGCAAAACAATTGGGATTTTGAATTTCTGAATTTACTAAAAAAACAATTTTAAATCTAAACAACCTACTATTTTTACATAAATGGGGTGTTGACAATAATTGGCCCCGCTGGCCGCCAGTTGGGCTACCCTGTTCTCTTGCATTCCATTTCTAAAGCAGGAGAACGCAATGATTTGGGGGCGCGCAACGCAAACAGCCCGTGGCCACTGTTCTGAAGTAGGCATACGACATCGACGTCGATGTTTTCAAAACATACATATTTGTATAAAATTATCGATGTATTTAACATGGATTTTTTGAAGTCGTTTTTTTTACATCGATGTTTGTGACGTGGTTGATATTTTTTGGGTGAAAAAAGTACCATTATAATAAAAATTGTATTAATTTTGAAACATCCATAATTTGTACTTTCTTTAGGCCGAAGTAGCCAAGGGTGAACAATAATTAAAACATAGATTCATAGATAGTCGATAAATGGAGTCTATATTGTTTTTGAATTATTAAATCAGATAATACAACTTTCGTTTATGTGCCCTGGTCATTTTTTATTTTATTTAGTCTGTTAAATATCAATTAAAAATTAATAAACGCGACCACCCTCAAATTACCCTCTCGCGAGAATATTAATAGTTACAAAGTTATTCTTACCGTTTTAAAAACATCGATGTTTAATATATCGACGTTTTTAAAACATCAGGGTTTAAAATGCCGATGGTTTTGGAGCGATGTTTTATTAACATCGATATTTTAATCTTAAACATCGATGTTCCGCGATATCGATGTTTTGTTTGCGATGTCGCATCTCTGAGCTGAAGGCGCGTGTCTAAACGGTTTATTTTAATTTTGAACATCGATGTTCAGCGATATCGATGTTTTGCTTGCGATGTCGCATCTCTGAGCTGAAGGCGCGTGTCTAAACGGTTTATTTTAATTTTGAACATCGTTGTTCAGCGATATCGCATCCCTGTGCTGAAGGCGCTTGTGTGTGTGTGTGTGTCCGCAGGGCCGCGCCGCTGCCGCAGCCGCGAGCGCCGGCCGGGGCGGCCTCGTGCGTCGCCGCCGCCGCCTCCGCCGCTGCAGCTGCTGGCGCCCCTGCTGGCGCTGGTCGTCGTCGCAGCCGCCCGCTGCCCCTGCGCCAGTGCGCTCAGTGAGTATCGATGTTGCTACGGTATTTTAATCGCCGTTTACCGCCCACACGCCCCGATGAACGCATGTATGTATGCAGATACAATAACGCTGCGCAAACAGGATCTGGGGAGGCTCGCGGTGGAGATAATACATACGTTCGCGGGACTAGCGTCCGGCTGGGTGGGAGTCCATTCAACCCCACTGGCCCGCACCCGGCCTCACTGGTTCCAACCCGCTCCGCGCGACCCTCTCCGTTTCTCGCCCGCCACAACTTTGCTCCTTCCCGCCCCGCTGTGCTCGGTCCTGCTCCTCCCCCAACGCCTCTCCTCCATGTGGTGTCCTGCCCCACGGCTACCTCGCTCCGCCGTACTCCTCCCACATCGGCCCGTTCCGCCCAGCCCCGCGCCGCGTCACACCGCTTTACCGCACCGTGCGATGTGCGTGTGGTGGCGGTCGCTTCGGGGCCTTTTTTTCGCTGCCGGGGGACAACTCTGCGCCCGAGAATCCATCCGACTAACGCACGGTGCATGCGTAGTTAGCGCAAATAATAAAATTGAAAAAACGAAGAAAGAAAAAAAAAAAAAAAAAGAAAATTCTCTCCCTTGTGGTTGAATTCCAAAGTCAATATCGTCGTTTTACAAAGGCAGCTCCTGTTTTTGAAACAATGCGTTAAATGACTTTCGGTGAACCATATGAGTCATGCTGAGCCATTTGATTTATAGTTTTTATTTAAGGAAACGAAATTGCATGGTTTACATTTTGCCCAGCCCAATAAAACACACACACCATTGCATGTGAATGTGCTTCTTAATTCTCCTAATGAAAAAAATTGCATTTTTAATTTTTACAATTTTGTACTTTTTAATTGCCATCAATAATATGTCTGGGACCAAGGCAACATAGCGTGTAACGAGAGTCCTATTCTTTAACAACTTTCAAATATATACGATTGGTTGAATAGAATGTTTAACTATTTTCGGTTTATACATAATATACATGATGCGAAATACAAATAAAACATGTTTATGGCTAAATGTAGATTTAAGACTAGAAGCACGCACAAGGCTAAATGTAGCTTGGAATGTGTTATGCGTGGTTAATAACGTCTCCATTTCCACGTGTGACACATACGTGATATTGTAAAGACTTTTCACTACTCAATGATACCAAAGTAATGTGCAAAGGAATGCACGGTATTATTCTAACACGCAAAGAATCACGACAGAGTGAGTGGACGAGAAGTGACATACTTCTGTTTTGCTGTCCGAGTTTCTTAACGTCATTACTGGAGGCAAAGTATCAATGGTAAGAGCATCGTAGCAGAACAACATTATCTGTAAAACATCTCTTTTAAGAATTACATCTTATGATGAGCACCAATTTCAGTGTGATGGATTTTATCTGCTCCAGCAGATGAAACCAAACCGCATCTGGATCGATGAACACATTGCCGAGCTCCGCCTCTGTGAAGGCCGCGCACGAGGCTAGAATTTTTTCTATTTGTTTCATGCGTGGAGCGCCAACGGCGTCCTCTGGGCACAAGACACCTGCACACTCTAGATATGATTTGTCTCTATAAAAGCGATATTACTCTATGGTTCGTTTTAAGGGATATTTGAGTAACATGATTTCGCTAGTGCGGTTTTACAGAGAGAACCCTCCCTCTACAGACTGATTTTAGCAAGATGTCAATCCATCGTAAAAATGTTTGGGTTTAATACCAAACAAAATTATATTAATAATTCAGTGTATTTCAGTAATGTGTTCTTGTACAAATGTTCATTACGTATGGATATGGACATTATGTATCGTATAACCGATTTCAATCCTATTGTTGATTTATCGGTGAATGGAAATCGTGTAATGTTTCTTTCCCTGTTTCATTGAGCATCGAGGTAGCTAAAACACAAATCTTAGATCTAACAAAAAATTTTTTGAACATCGCCCTCGATTTCGGAGACATATGGTTTGAAATCCCAACGATTCCACAATAGGAAATCGAATTTTGTCTTGAGAGTCTGTTGCGGAACTTAGATATTTGTTTGTCGTTTACAGATACGAGGGATACGTTCGTTCTGGAAAAGAAATGCACAAGACAAAGAATATAAAGTCGGTCATATTGTAAGAAGCTACAAACAACTATTATAAAATTATTATTATTATTATTATTATTATTATTATTATTATTATTATTATTATTATTATTATTATTAATATTGTTGTTCTTGTGCGATTCAGGCCACCTCCTTTTTTTTACCTTCATCAATTCTGTGGCGCAAAATGAATATCCCATTCTGGTATGTAGTTCGAGTGTTTAATACTGTTAATAAATGCATTGTTTAAATTTTTATTTGTGACAAGTTTTGATAGAATTTAGAGTAATTTGTAGTGGAATTCCGTTTTTTCTAATGAAATTCTATAACCGGGTGGAAATTTTTTATGTAGATTTCGCTCCCAAAACATGCTAGCTGTACTTCTGTTCCACCTGACGTATCGCTTAGCGAATACTTTTGATTTTCCCGAAAAAAAATCATTGGAATTTCACTTACCTATTAGCAGTTGTTTCATTGATTCGTGAAACCGATTTCAATATGCACTTCACCCTATAGTACGTCAAACACTTTTTAACTGTTTTTGATGTTAAATAAAGATTTGTGCAAAATAGGAGCTGTCGCGAAATGGTCATTTCTCGTTTCTTTTATTGAATTTTGCAAAGAAATTCGAAGTAAATGATAAAAAGCCTTTCATATAACACTTCAGTCATGTGACGTGCAGTCGGCGAAAACATTTGAATGTTCTGGCATTTTTGTGGTACTTGGAATTTTGGTACGAATATTCACCGAGAGCAAATTCAATTATCGACGAGATGTCATCGGTGTGTATACGTGAGTATGCATAAGGACTTCGACTGGGTGGGAGGATGCAAGCGCTTTGACATTTGCACACGTTCGCGCATGCATGTATGTATATGCATACATAGATGCACGTGTACTATTTCTGCAACATTTTCGTTCTACTTGACAAAATTATAATTTTGTCATTACGTGATGGGTCATGGACAAAGGACATATAATTACTGTTAGCCAACGTACATATTTAACTATTGGAATTCCTGACACGTGTATTACACTACTAAGAGTAAACACAAAGGAAATAATAATTCCATTTGTAAAAAACACAAAAAAGTATCAAACTATACATTAGGTTCCGAACTCTTCCTAGCATTGAAGTTAAAAAGAGAAAGCAGTCACAAAAACCACATAAATTGAAATGCATTTTTTCACACAGGAAAATCGATGACCCAGTCTTCGAACTGAGATCTAACGTAGATGCGAGGTCCAAATCAAATAATCTCGTGGTTCAAATCTCCGTCTTAAACAAGCATCTCAGTTATTTAATGAAATAATCGAAATTAAATGTGCTTGTCAAAAAATTGAAGATTTAAAATGTTTTTTTAAATTTAAAAATTTACCAATAACACTTGTAATAATCTCTTAATAATATTGTAAAATCTGTGATTTCAATAATAATAATAGTAATAATAATAATATTAATATTAATAAAGGTGAGTTACTTTTGATTCCGGACGCGTCAACTAAAGTCATTAGTCCCTCAGAGGGAGAGGACGGTGTTCTTCCTTGCTGGAACATACTACGAACCGGAGCCGGCTCCGTGTGGGCTTGCTGACTGTCACCCTTACAGATGTCTCCTCCAGCGGGGCGTCGTGCCAACCGTACAGTAGTATAGTACACGTGGGTGTAAGGGGGATTTTCGACATTAGGTACACAGGCGAGTCGAATTAAACCTTTGTTTGAAGGAGATTTCTAGTGAAACACTCCCCAGATTTGTATCCAACAGATTGAAGATGAAACAAACTTTAAAAAATTTCGGGGCCCACTGGAGGCCGTGTTGTGTTTCTTAATGATATGCTTCACCTACAAAATGAGACCTTTCTGGACTTTTTTTGTTGCATTATTTGAAGGTTTGGATTTTATCAGAACTCCGACTCTTAAGCACATGTGATGTGTAACGAGCAGACTTTGTAAAATTAAATTGACTCTTATTTTCTGTGCAATTTAAGTGTACGGATGTACGTCTTTCTGTTTGTTAATACACGTTTAGCAATATTGAAATGTTTATCGTCGCAGAGTGCCAAAATTTAAGTGCGATGTTCACGGCTAGGTAGTTGGAAGTTGAGTTCAAGTGTGAATCTATCGTCACTTTAAAAAAATGATTTACAAAGCACAAAATGTCTTCACGAGTCCGGATAGTTGTAAAATGAATTTGAAAAAAATATTAAACATTGCTCACTTTGCTTCCCTTCTCCGCTTGTCCATTATTTTTTAACCCTATTTGCAACTTCATTGGCCATGGCTACATATTTATGGAGGTAAAACTTTCTGTCTCGTAGCTTGAAGCGCATGGCGAAGAGCAGCCAATACGAGGCGCACATACTAATGTGCGAACTCAGTCGATAAGGTGAGCAAAGAAACCACATTACGAACTGAAACACATTATCACCCCGCACTCATAACGTATCCAAAGTCTTGGAAAGTTTGAAAACTCGTTCCCCGCATTTAAGCCTGCCTTTCAGTATTCAGAGCGCGTGTACAACTTGCTGTGTCCGTCAATAATGCGCGCAGTATTTTTTATTCGGGCCGTGCCCAGGGAGGACCAGTGACGTCGCTTTCGCGCTTTTATTAATTTTGCGTCTGCCCGACGACGGCCGTGCGGGGTTGCTGAAAAGCTTTCGCTACGCGGAATATCAAACGACTCCTGGCCTGCTCTCGGGAATCGGTCCGCAACGGAGTGCACTTCAAGTGACCCGTTCGCCGTGAGCACGTCTTTCACAGAGCAGCTGATGGACTCCCGCGAGAAAGGTCCGATTCATCGCTTCGGAATTTCAGAGTTTCATTGCGGGGTATTAGCCAATTTACTTGTATGGAGAAGCAACAAACGTGCAGGGAACGGGATGATTGAGTGGATGGCTGAATTCATTAAAGAGAAGCTGATGAAGAGTTACTGAGGAAATAAACATATTTCCGTCCATCACAGCCTTTCAGGGAATTTCCAAATGATCTCATTTCTATGAGGTTATTTTCGAATTTATGAATATTAACCACATAAAAAAATATTTTCGGAACGCCGAAGTATTTCTCATTCGCGATATGCTTAATGAGATTAATTACTAGCGCAAAATAAGAGGTATATTTTGAGCTATTACAATTCTGCCCAGCAATTAAGATAAAGATAGAAATACACATTTTCCTATTCGAAGGGAATGCAATGGTAATGTGCAGTTGCTTGGCTAAATAAAAGTACGTTCAATGGCTTTTTTGAAATAGAATTTACCTGAGGCACTCAGTAAGTTTGTAACATTCTACGATACTTTTAGGTCCTCGTCCAGATGTCTTTATAACTGCGATTGTCTCTTTGACAGGGATTCACTCCGTTCCCGCGAAGAATAATCGCCACTTAAAATACTTCCATCCGCCAAGTCTTATCTTGATCCTTTCTCCCTCCCTCCCTCCCTCCCTCCCCCCCCCTCTCTCTCTCTCTCTGGCTCTTTCGCTCATTCCCTCGCTCTCTCCCTCTGGCTCTTTCGCTCATTCCCTCGCTCTCTCCCTCTCCTCATTTCAGAAACTTCCTTCGATTCGCGAACGCACTTTTTTTTAAAAAACACAGAGAGAACCGTTTCGATTTCGTCGAAGCAGAAACGGCGGAGGAAACTTACGGGTCGTCCTGAGGCGCGCTGGTAGGACGCAGAAAAATTTCCGGAGCCGCCGCCGCCGCCGCCGAGTCAGAAGTTGCTCGTTATCTACGGCAGCGACGGTTTCGTGAGGCAGCGGGCGGGCGATGTGGAGGGCGCGCCGACGAAGCCCTCGTGACCCCGCGCGAGGCCCGGCGGAGGGCTCTCGGGCATTGTCCGGAAGTGGATCTCGAATTCGGAGCCGGCGGGACGTGTGCAGAGGCTGGCGCACATGAGCGCATGAGCTGGAGCGTTATATATATATATATATATATATATATATATATAGAGAGAGAGAGAGAGAGAGAGAGAGAGAGAGAGGAGGCATGGTTCTCAAGGGGATATTGCGGAAAGTGATAGCGTTCCGGTTCTTTTCATGTAGTTGGGAATGACGGAGTTTTATTTGCTCAAATAATGTGAGGCGTGCTAAATCGCTGTTAGTTTGTTGATGGAGTACAGGAGTGGGTGCCTCGCTAAAGGACTGATTATTTTTGTTGCTTGTTTCGTGACTTATTTGTTGCCATGTTTTTCTTCGTTATACCGTACACGTTTTGTTTGTGTTCATCTTGAATTTGTCCGTGAATCGCCGATATTAATTGGTGTTTATTATAAAACGATTATGTGATAATAAACAGATAAAACGATGATTTATTGCTGTTTCTTATGGAACGATGTTGTTCGTTAAGTTAGTGCAAAGGCGTGACGAGCAGAGGTATTTCTCTTGGTGTACTGGAACTTGTCTGTTTTTAATTCTGTGTGTAAAACTGCATTTGTAATGATGAAAGTTTAAATGCAATGTTTACTACAAAAGTCATGTCAACTATTTATTTCCGGGTTTCCGGGAGGTCCTAGAGTTCGAGACCTGTCGGTGGCGGATATTCGACAGTAGCTACACAGTTGCGTCGAACACAGACGCTGTCTGGAGGAGAATCGTTGCTGCCGGCTACCCTCATAGATTTCCATGGTTTTTTCTGTCGATATCAGCTTAATGCAAGCAAGTGAACAATAATTGTGCCTAAATCCTTAAAATTAATACCCAGAGTAATTAAATAAACAAAATGCTGAAGCAGTATCTTAATAAACGGGCCAAGGACAGTGTGCGATCTTTGCTTCCTCTTCCTTGCCCTATCCTCATCCCTTATTTACATGCTCTCACACGTTCATGTACTAGACGGAAGCTTAGAGCTTGTCCCGGCTGGGGCGATGCCCCTCTGGGAGAGATACCTGACGGCGAAAACCCTGCATGCCGACGTGTCGATCGGCGCCAGATCTCAAGTATCTGCTAGGGTAAAACACTACCACCTTCGGGATTATAATATTCACCAGTTTTTCGGGTCTAACGACTGTAGCAGTTGACGCGCCTGGAAGTGACCTTCGCATATTTTTACATATGCTAATGTTTAATGTAAGCATTTTAACGACGAAGATGTATTTTACAAAAAGACACGAAAATATTCCATTTCGAGTCCTAATGTTTGAATCGGATGGTAGCTCATCTTTCGTGTGAGGGAGACGCTTTCAGTTGCTAGAGGAAATTACCACAGCTATGAGATAGGGAAGCATAATATCTTATTGAGGCTGCGAGTGTTTGGCGACATCCACTTAGTTGGCAGTGTCTGATGATTCGTCAGGAGATTTCATCGAAGGACTGCACTTGTCATGCATCAGTGTATGTGATTTCTAGAACGTTTTTAGAGCGTTACACACATTGGTCACAAACAGTCGATGGAAACCTGTTATTTTCATTTTTATCTAAACTGATTCAGACCTCTATATTGTTCTCATTTCACACCTTAAATGACAGCACATATTGTTTCAATTAAGTATTTAAAAACTTCTTTCTTGACGCGCATTTTCGAAAAAAAAATAGTTGTCATGACGTTTGAGGTAATTCTCGTATGTGAGCTTTCCATAACGAAGCTTCTTGGCTTTAGATGTGCACAGCAAAATGTTCTAGCACTCTTAATGCTTCCGATCGATCATGGAACCTGTTAAATCCTGATTATTTTGCAAATTTGTGTGCAAGTGCATATATTTGATTTGCGTAACCCAGATTATTATTCATTCGAGTGTACGTTTTTTCTTTATTAACTGCCTTACGAAAATATGGTTCAAGGTTGCACACATTATTTACTTCTCATAACAAGTTTGATTATTCTAATGGTTACTGTTAGAAAATCTTGCTTATTGAAATATGGTGGACACTTATTTATATTACCTTTTGGCTATATCAACATTTAGTTGTCTACATAACGAGGAAGTACTTTCAAGAAAGATACTTTTTCTGTGCGCTTACTTAGAATAATGATTCCGATGCAAACGAGACGCCAATGTATATTAATGATCAAAGAAAGAATGTGGTATTGTTTCAACAATTTTATGTTTCTTCGTGATTCCGTTTCTCAGTCTGTACTGCATAATTTGTTAAAATAATCACTGTTGTATCAATTGCATTTAAATTTTGAAAGTCAGAAGGATGTTTCGAATGATTCTTGGTGTCAAATAATGAGACATAAAATCTGTATTTTGTATTTCTTCTCGGCGCATCAGCCAAATTTAAAAAAAAAAATTCTCATTAAACGCAATGAAAACTACACTGCATTACAATTGGATTTAAAAAATTGAGTTCCAATGTTTTCGAGTCAATGAATGCGTAAAACCTTACAGATTGCTTTTAATTTACGATTAGCTTGTTGATTTGGTCATACGATAAAGTGATAACAGTATTTAAATTATTTATGTACTGAAATGATTGTACTCGTAATTAAAAAAGTTTAGTGCCAAGGATAGGGAAAGAGCTCGAAACATACATAGTTGATATGGATTGCTGCGGGCAATCCATGTTAATGTGGGTTCATTCACAATATATTTACCTGTAGCCTATGGTAAACGCAATGCGTTATTATATGTTTGACGGATATGATCTCACTGACAGTTTTGATCGACACGTATCAAAAACAAGGATTTTGTGATTGTGACGAATACGGTTGAAAAATAAAGGAGATAGGCAGGGCCATTGCTAGTGAACAAAAAAGTTAAATACTCATTTGAGAAAAAACGCATATATCATTGTTAGCTTTTATATTGACGATTTCGAAACAAGTTCAGTATTTGTTTTTTAATTTATTTTGTTTTTATTTGTAAGCGGAGGTACCTTACTAACGCAAAGAATAATACGTAAATAAAAAAACAATCTTAGCTTTCTACACTTAAATGTATTCTCGTCTTGAGTACAGTTATGGCAGTTTCTAGACTTTGATATTTTCTTGGCCGTCGTACATATTACAAAATGCTCTTGCCTTTAAATTCAAGCCGCGACAGGCCGTTTTAAAAAACGACAAACCACACATTATTTTTACATTATCACTCATCTTTTAGCATATTTTCATCATATCGCTTACCACTAGATAGATTGAAGTCATACCTACCAGAGAAAACGCTTGGAATCCCCGCAGAAGCTCTGAGGTGGGGTGGACGGGGCTAGAGGGAGCGGTGCGGTGTGGAGCTCGGCGGTGTGCTCCGGTCCGAAGTGAGCGGGGCGAGACGAGGAAGGGAGGCACAGGGTGGAGTGGGGAGCAACAGGACCCTGCAAGGCTGGGCGATTCGATTATTTATTTTCGGGCGGGTCATCTACAATGGTCGTTGGTCCCGTAAGTGTAATTCATGTTTTTATCACGGGGGCAGCTGTGTTCGTGTCCCGCTGGATGACGAGATGTGTCGTCGACCTATTTGTCTGCTTTACGGGTTTTCTCGCCGATGTATCTCCCATCAACGGGGCACCGTCCCAGCCGATCCAAGCTCTAAGCTCAAGACTGGTCTCCCGACATGTGTGGTAGTGTAGTGCATGTTAGTGTGTGTGTGTAAGGAGTGAGAATAGGACAGGGAAGAGGAAGGAAAGGTCGCGCGCGGTCCATGGTCTGTTTGTTGGGGTACTGCTCCGGCATTCACCTGGTGCTGATCGTAGAAACCACGGAAAGCTACCGACCAGAGCAGCCGGCCGCTAGAATTCTCCTCCAGACAGCGACTGAACTGAACCTATCACTCTAGCTAGTGTCGAAAATCCTGCCACCGTCGGAACTCGAACATTAGGACCTCCCGGTCAGAGGCGCTGTAGAGACATCAGTTGAAGCCCCGAGCCACCTCAGCCGTTCGGGGGGGGGGTGCAACGCGGTTTGCGAGGGCTGCGGGGCGGATGGGGAGCAGACGCTGGACGCGTCGCCGAGCCACCTCGGGGCTCGCTGGGAGCCTCCAGGGACAGGGACAGGGACAGGGACAGGGACAGGGACAGCACTTGGGAGCGGCGCGCCGCGCCGCCGCGCCTCTCCGTCTCCATTGATTTGCCCATGCATGTCTCGCGGCGCGGCGCGGGCCGCCCGCCGCCCGCTGCCCGCCGCGCCCCAGGGGCGAGGGCGGTCCCCGAAGACCGCTCCTCGGGATCGCTCCGCTCGTGCCCCCGAGGTCGTGGGTGGGGGAGTATGAATGGTCGCTGGCTTGGGAAATAGAGATATGAGCTCCAGGGACCTCGGCCTTTAGAAAGATTGTCGTGGTGGCTTTTGGGGGCCTGGCAAAAGAGTGTAAATATGATAATGAAAATGTTGGCATATTGACTATGCTGTAAAATAATTGATCGAAAATCGATGGTGTAATGTGTAGTGTAGCGGACCGTAATATCGAGGTTCGCGGGTTCAAACCCGATCGAAGTCGTTTGATTTTTAAGGTCGACCATATCTTTCGTACGTCTTCGATCGGAGGGGATGTAAAGCTGGCTGTCCCACGTTATAGATTTACTGCACGTAGAAAATCCTCCAACCTAAAAAAAGTATTATGAACCAACTAAATTCTAATCTATTTCTTTACACGAGTTATACCTTCTTTTCGTGCTAGATGGCGAAAGGAGTATGGCGGCCAGGAGGAAGGGCAGGCCTGAACACCTGAGCCTTGTCATCTAAGATCACTTCCTATATTATTTCAGTAGTATACATACCTTTTGCGGCTGTCACTCGCAACTAATCTTTATAATCTAGGTCTCTAAAGAAAGAGAATTTCACTGAGACGTGACGAATTGCATTTTGACTTTAAAAATATAAAGGATTTGTTTTAAAAAACCTATCTATATATTCACCTTTAATGCAACCCGCAGCACTCAGTCGGATTTTTTAATGTATGTCATTAAATAACTCCTAAACGAATAATTTTAGGACCTTAAAAATTAAACACCATATTCTACATGATGAGATCATCGTAAAGTCCATTACGTTTTTGCTGGTTCGACACTTCGATTCTACTCCACCTGTTCAGAGCCTGTAGGATCAGCAATCGTATGTGAAATTAAACTAATTACTTGATATTTTAGCTGGCCATTTTTGGCGGAAGCTATTAAATCACTTCAACATTATCACATTTACTTTTCAAACACAATTAACTTTCAATCCGTCCGTGTAATTTTGTGTTTCTTCGGGTCTGTGTGTGCTAGAAGGGCGGGATTTGGTCACGAGGCGCGCGCGAATGTAGAGCGCGCCGCCTGCGGTTATTCTATGGATTTTTGCCACGAGATCATTCTTTGTTCTTTCAAGATAGGGAATCGCCGAGCTGCTGCAGAGGTGGACGCGGGAGGGCGGTGGAGTCGGGCGGTGAAACAAAGAAAACGCCGCAGAGGTCAGAGTGCATTGAATTAGAGGTAGGAATATGTCCGAATTCATAAAATTGTTCCCTATCTCGACTGCTACGTGTGCCCCAATTCATGAACGATAATTTTGTATAAATGCCATTTCAGATTAGTTTTTCTGGACTTTTCTGGACTTTTTGGCCTTTGCAATATCGAAACAGTGGACATGATTATGGTAGTGCCGTTTACATCACGTTGTCTGTTCTTACCAGAATCGATTAATTTACGTTCCCTCTATATTAACTTCCAATTAATCAATTTCGTTCTACATTTGTGACATGTGGATGAAATGTTAGCAACCTACAACTCCTTGATTGTAATCGAATGACGATATATTTTTGACAATCACAATACTTTATGACCTGTGTGTATGTGTGCGATTGGGTGGTAGTTTCGTAAACATACTTATTTTTAACTTTCGATTCTTTTTCTTTCCAATACTGGGAAAAGCATTGGCTCGAAAACGTGGATTATCAATTTTTTCTTATCAGACCTCTCAATTATGCTACAGTAAACCTGCAATTACATAATGCAACAGGCTACGACGCTGGGATGAAGTGGCGGATGCTTTTCGAGGTAAGAGGGTCAAGCCGTAATTAATCTATGAAGTATTTTCAGTTTTTTAGATCGTTATCTAAACTAGAGATATCGATTCCTCTTCCTCGTGTAGCCTTGAAAATTGAAAGAAAGGATTTTGTTTTGATGTTGATTAATAGGTCAAACCACTTGTGTTTATCAGATTTTTTCTCAAAGCTCACAGGAACGCTGATTTAAAGTATCCCGAGTCTTTTCCAACGTTGGCACTTCAAATTTTATACACTTTTAATTAGCTTGCTGCAGGTTTCTTTCTACCCAAATTTTCGTACTTCCAGCGAAAAGGCCAAACTTCTAGATATTTGAAACTTCGAAACTAACACGTGCAAAATATATGCCAATGCAACGTTTTAAGGAGTGTTTCCCGGGCCGTGTAATAATAATTTCCCTATCTAAGCCGTGAGGAAGAGGAAGGCATATCCAAGTCTCCCCCGCCCCGTGCGCTCCCTAAGTATGTTACTACTGAGCAGAACTGGGATTATGCTATCTCCTTCCACAAGAGAGCATTCACTTCGTGGACCTAGACCTTTCGATAGAGAAATTGTAAATGTTATTAGTAGCCTTACGAACTTTTCAATTACTCTCTTATTATATAAAGAATTCAAAGTATATTTTACCTTCTGTTCGTCAGCATCGCTCCCATAGTGATCCTCCGTTCCACGTTTTTTTCTGAAAAACTCTTGAAGCTGCTGCATTGGTGAGGTCGCCGCGAGCGCGTCGCCCGTAAGTGAAATTGCGACAGCTAACGATTCTAGAGCTTCGCGTTTGGGCCTGTTTAAAGGTCGCGTAAATCTCACTTGGCATCGTTAGGGCGCTAAGCAAGGAGAGCTCGACGTAAATCATCCCTCTCGAGGATAAATTTCAACCTGCGGGTGACTTCCCTCTTTTAAGTTAGAAACGACACAGGAAGTTAGGTAGTTTTTAATGAGAAGTGGAGCGAGGATTCTGGGATTTTGTGTCAGATAATATAAACATTCCGTAACATTCGCTTGCAGCAGGGATCATTGGTGAGAAGATTAACGAAGTGTGGGTTTACGGTGTATGAAGCTAACTTAGCTACGTGTATTGTTGTATAATCCAAAGTTCTGCTTTTCCTATTTCAGGAAATTCACTGTGCAAAATAGGCGTAATATTTTGTAGTTATTGTATACAGAGATAAAAATATTATCGCGTGATAATAAATTTTTATCTTTAGAAATTTAAAAATATTATCATGATTGGACTGTTCTAAAAATATGACGAAGATATGCCCATTTTTATAAAAAAAAACCTTTTTGAAAAATATGAACATCTTTGGGAATAAGTAGAAATGGAGAAGGTTTCTTAGCTACTGACAATGCAAATATAATATTTTCAATTTTACTAATCTTTTTATATTACACGTTATGTAATATAATATTTGCAATATTGTAAGTAATATAAGTACGAAAGTATGGGCGTAATATTGCCATCTAACGTATTTCGAAATAAGTAGACGTAATCATACGATATATTTGGTGCTAATTGCGTTCAAATTAGTATTATCTCAGTGTCGTTGCATCATGAAATATAGTTTTATTAAACCCTGAAGACAAAGACGCTATCTTCTTTCTTGGATATTTCTTTTGCAGCTTGAATTCTGCTTCGGAATTATTCCTTTAATTTTAGAATCTATTTTTTCCTCTCACTATCAAACATCCATGTACCACCTCTCCGCCCGCCGACTCCCGCTTCACAGTTGCACCGATGCTATCTACTGCCCGCGAAATGTATTCAAAAACTCGTCCCTTTTCTGTTTCGTCATCTAATCGATATGCAGAACTTTTACGGTGCTTTCATTATGTATGCACGGACCGGAAAAACTTTTCCCTCCGGCATTAAAATAACGTCAGAAGTAGTCATTCGCGAATTTACCTCTGACGTCCCTGGCTGCAGGGCCCTGCATGACGACGGAATGACGACTCTGTTTTAGATGGTTAGTGCAGAGCGCGCAGTGGGAAATATATACCCAAAGTTGCGCGCACGGAGCAGGGATGAGGGTGGGGTGTGGCGGGGCGGAGCGACGTAGGCGGACGGGGAGGGCGGGCAAACTTTGCGGCGAGAATGAAATGAGATTTTGGGCCAAGTTATTTCTCGTCTCTGTCTGGCCTGACGGGAGGAACGTGTCGAGCGGGGAAAACTTGATGTGTCGTTAAAGGCTTTGAGCGAGACTCAGGTGAGGGGCCCCGCATCGGCTTCTGCGCCGCCGCCGCCGCCGCCGCCGCCGCCGCCGCCGCCGCCGCCGCCGCTGCCACCGCCGACTCGCTGCACCGCACCCCCGTCGTCAGCAGCCTCTGGCAGCCGCAGTCCCCCTGCCTACCTGTCTCCATCTATCCGTTTGTTTGCCTCAGATGCGAGGGAGATTGTTTTCCTCGTCGTCTGTTTGGATCAGCGTCAGCCGCCGGCGGGCGGCGGCTTTTGACGGCGGCGCGGCGCGGCGTGGCGCGCGAAGAGTGAGGCGTGTGAAGGGGCGCAGGCAGGGGGGATAGGGGGGCGCGTCAAACTCGGAACAAATCTCTCCCGTCGACGCCTTCCAACCTCACACGCCGCCGCCCACATTTCCTTGACCTCCCTGCGGCGCGCGCTAGCTGCTTTTCCGCGCCGCGCCGCCAATGGGGAGGAAAATCAAATATAATGTTCGCGCGTCCCTTTCGCCGCGGGTTCCACCTCCCGCCTCTACTCTCGTTCGCCTCTTCCGCCGCCTTCATCGCGCGCGCTACAACCGCATGCATCCTTCATTACCGGCCCGTGCTCGGCGGCGTCCACGTGGCGCGGCGCCTGCGAACGCGGTGGGGGCGGCGGCGGCGCGACAAGAGCGCGCTGGTCTCGGCGCCGGATTCGGAGAATCAGCGCCGCGCGCGCTCCGCGGGGGTTTGCGCGCGAGCTCCTCATCAGCATGCGCGCGCCGGCGGGCGGGGCGGGACGACGCAGTGCCGGATGGCGGGACTTCTGTGGAGCCGGGCGGCAAAGAGGCAGGATGATGATGTGGGCCGGGATGACGGTCGCGGGGATATAGTGCCGGGTGGCGCTACTGTTTGCAGCTGGGCGGAGGAGCACTGGGGGTGGGGTGAGAGGCAGCGGCAGGATGGTAGGGATGGAATAGTTGTGTGAAGAGACATTGGAAAAGGGGGAGGTGGAGTGGCGAGTCGGGGATTTAAGGAAGTGGAACAGTGAGACGATACAGAGGCTGCCTGGAGGAGAGGGCTGAAGGAATGATGGTCGCGGGGGAGTAGTGCCGTGCGGCGGATCCTCTGTGCAGTGAGGCGGTGGAGCAGAGCTGTGGGAAGGCGGTGTGTCGCGAGTGAGGAAAGGTGACAGGGATGACATGTGCTGTAGCGAGGCTGATAGTTTGTGTGGAGAGCCACTGGGGAGGCGGGGTGGAGCTGTGGCGTAGCGGAGAGTTGGGGAAGTAAGACGATGAGGAGATTACCTGGTGGGGCGGGCTGATGGGATGGTGGTTGCCGGGAGGCGGGTTCTCTGTGATGCGGGGCGGCGGAGCAGTGAGGCAGTGAGATTGTGGTGCGGGGCGGGTACGGAAACGCGGCAGAGCGGAGAGGTCGCTTGGAACGGCAGAGGGAGGCGGAGAGATGTTGGGGGGCGGGGCGAAGGATGTGGGAGGGCGGTGTGGGAGCGGAGCGGTGGGTTGGCTGGCCGGTAAAGGGGCTTGGGAATCGCGAGCCACAGGACGGACGACGAGGGCGAGGGGCAGGGGACGGCTGCTTTTGCGACCGGCCGCCGCTTTGCGACCGAGCAGACCGCAGCGCTCCCGTCCGACGTCCTTTTTCCGCGGCCCGATACCGTTAACTAGCCGCCCGCTCTCCGGGCCGCCGTAAAAGCCGATAAAGCGAATTCGCACGATAACATTAATTGGGATATCTCGTCTTTCGGCAGTCGAATATAAATATCGACCAAGTGATTACTCGGCGAATGCTAACAAAATTCACCGTCTCTGAAAGGGGACACCCGCGCGACGCGAGCTGCTTGCAAACCGGGCAGGGACACGCTCATGAAGCGTGTGTGTGTGTGTGTGTGTGTGTGTGTGTGTGTGTGTGTGTGTGTGTGTGTGTGTGTGTGTGTGTGTGTGTGTGTGTAGCATCGCGTTTCCACTCGCGCGCTTACACGAGACGCCGGCGCTTCTGCGTTCGTTTCCGGCGCTCGTTTTGTCCTTTGAAACGCCGAAAAATAAACACGCCATAAAAGCGTTTTGCCGGCGGTCGTCCGCCGGAATAAGCTTCATTTGTTATTTGCGAGTTAATGACGTTTTTAGGTCACTTTAATTGCGGATCGCCGGAGCGCGAGCGGGCTTGCAGCCTCGCGACATAATTAGCTTTGTTTGCAGTGCGGCTGAGCGCCGCCGCTTAAACCCACAACCTCCGCCGCCTGCGCTTGTGCCATCGGCGCCGCCTCGTGCCGTCGCGGCGCGGCGCGGCGCGACGCGGCTTCTTTACGCCCCGAGCGCTAAGAACGCGAGCGTGTAGGCCGCGGAGTTCCACCTCCTCCGCGCTTGTTTGCGTTCCATTACGCGCAGTTTCGCGAGTTGCAGCGCCGCCGCCGAGGCAGGTGAGTTCCGCCGCCGCCGCCGCAAGCCCCGCCCCGCCGGGTGCATTCGCGTGTTCAGCGCGGTGGGGTGGGGTGGTGGGTGGGGGGCGCCAGGCGTTCTCCGGGGAGCCCCGTGACGAGCGCAACCAGAAAGAGCGAGCCGCGAACTGGCGCAGCGTCGTACGCACTACGCGATGTGGGAAAGTTGTGGGATTGTTTATTCTCATTATGCGACGTAGTATTATTTTTCGTGGGAAATTTCTCGGAGTTGCGGGTGAGGGTTCGCGGGTTAGTTCACAATATCTCTCTTCTCTCACTCCCTTACTCTCCCTTCTCTCTTCTGTTTTTTCACTCTCTCCTCTCTCTCCCTAAATCTCCCCTTTCTCCTCTCTCTCCCTCTCTTTCTCTCTCTCTCTCTCTCTCTCTCTCTCTCTCTCTCTCTCTCTCCCCTCCCTCATGTATTAAGTAGGCTAATTAACTTGCGTTTATGAGCACCATTAGCAAGTAGTACGCGTCATTGAAGGAATAGAAATGGTAATTTTCTTTTCTAATGTGCATACGAAAAGCGTATATTCTTGGAGGTCGACCGTATATTTGTTGTTTCGTTCGAGCATGTCGTTAATGAACACATGAGCGGATTGTACTTATGATAAATAATTCTTTTCTTACATCCTTAGCGTATGTTGAGTGTGAGGACGGGTGCTAATGTTGGTGACCTCGGAGCAACTTCTACTTCTGTGAGGACGTAGCTTAAGGAAATAACGATTGAGTTAAGATCAGGACTTGGGTCTGCCACCGCATAATATCCTGTTATAGAAAGCTAGAAGAAGGCAGTTTTGCTTAGAAACTGCGATAGCTATGGAGTGGATTTAAGTTCAGGTTGTCCCAAACGAATCTTGGGGATAACTATTCGTAGTTGGGAACTAGAAAATGTGAGGTGTGCGAAAAATATGTGTGTGAAGTAAAATAATGAACAAATTCGTTTTAGGGAAGACTTTAAAACTGTCATAGCGTTGAAAATTCGCATTTTCTCAAACAGATTTGCTGTTACAGACATTTGTTCTAAGTGATCTATGGAATATATTGCATTTATTCTGCATACAAACATTTTAATACAAACAACCAAATATTAATGGCCGTAATATGAACATTGTAGTTTCCAACAAAATGTACACCAATCTATGTACTACATTACTCCAAAACTATTCAAAATTGGATCTTCCTTGTAACTTAAACTGGTCGTTTTACTTGACTAGTAACCTTAAGAACAAGTAACAAATATTTCATGTACTAATCACTACAAATATACATACATAGACAATAATGTACAATTGAGATGAATACCACAGGTACAAAAAACCTTCCTTTACTGTTGCTGAAATCAAAGCCAAGATATGAATATTGCGGTCGACACCTTGGTGTAGAATCAGTATAAACTGTTCAGTGCTTATCAGAAAGGGCGATCTCACCGTAATGATGGAGTTAGCACATGATTGGTATGCGGAGCTGCTGCTTGAGATGGCGGCCGCGGTCTCTGGCTCTAATGGGTTGCCGTCGACACAATATGATTGCACTTCACTAGCACAAAACTGCCTATGTAACGTTTGGAGGTGGCGTAGTGCGATATATAAAGTTCCTTTCCAGTTCTGGCGGACGACACAGAGCCTCGAGGCTCGCTTACAAACACTAGAAACTATATTAATTCCGCTAACACATTCTCTCGCGATAGTCACACAATCACTGGTTAAGATCCGCACACCACGGCGACCCAAACGATTCTGTACCGAATAGACTGATGAGAAAGAGACGCGGGACCCGTTCGCATTTCCACGTTACGATTCCCGTTCGCCTGGTGGTTCGAGAACGATTACGTCATGACGTTTCTGCCTGTTCCCGCTCTATTCGAACGAGTTCGAATAGTCATTTTTATAATTCGCTGGCATCGGTCGTTAAATTTTTCTCTTTTGTTTTTGAGGTTGTTGTCTAGCGTCGTGTTGAATGTATTGCCGGTATATTTAATGATGTTTTAATTCGTACAAATTCTTAAACAAATACAGCTGACTCTTTTTAAAAATTCGCGTGATGAGCCGGTAATGTCATATACATGGGTACGAAAAGTTTGCATTTGCAATACCCGATGCAGTGGAAAATAAATTCTATTTTTATTTCGATATTATGCTAGCCTCATCGCAATCCCTATTTTGAGATTTTTTATTCAATGTCGGGAATATCTATGAGAGAAAATTCCGAGGCTATAGCTTGCTTTTCGTTTGAAGAGCAAAAATATTTTTTCCGTCGGACCATTTTTCATAGCTGTAAATTTTGATTTCATAAATCAATTTTTTCCTATTCAAAATAATTATCAAATTCAAAATAAGTTTACTTTACGTAACTTGCTACTAATTACTTTATTTTTTTTGTCCTGGCCTTTATATTTATATTTTAATTATTCTGTAAAGACTGAAAGGAATTAGAATAACATAGATGAAGAAACGAGAAAAATAAGTCCGTTCGTGTGTTTTTTTTTCGTGTAATATCCTGAATCCCGTTATTTCCATGAAACTTCCCGTCTTCTGAGCAATTTAATAATTTCTTCAAAATTCATGGTCACAGCTCTCCTGAATATACTCGTAGCTCAACGCGTGAAACAATAAATAGACAAATCATTCATTACAACACATCATAATCAATAAAGGAAATAATAAAATAGTTTATGATGTAAAAATGTTGAAAAAGTTAATTGATTGTCGAATTGGCATCTGGCATCCTTTATTCTTAACGATAATCAATCATAAAACCATTTATTTATTCATTGAACGTGTCGAGAGCCCTTTGAGAGATTGAACGTTTCGCAAACAGGTTGTTTGCATAATCAAGTGATATAAACATTCAAACTTATTTTACAAACTTTTTTGCAACAAGGTTATAAAAAGAGAATAGAACAAAAAAAGTTGAAAAAAATACATCGAAATAATAAAAATGTGATAAACAATGTTAAAACATGAAATCACAATTGAAAAAATTAAAAATTAACAATAAAATACCGAAAAAAGACAAACCTTAAAATGAACGAAAACAAAAAGAAGAATGAAACGAAGTCCAAGAGAACCTCACTCATAGTAGCTTTGATATTACATTTGATTTATGGTAGTGTTGTGATTGATTGTAAAATAAATTGATATTTTTACAGCACCTGATGATGCAAACATCCTGTTGTGAACGTTGTGCTCTTGACACGATTAATGAATAAATAAATAGTTTGGAGTTTTATTGTCGTTAAAAATAAAGGATACCTTCCCATTACAATAAAATAGTTTGTTCTGCGTAATACACATTGATTTGAGAAACGATGTTAAATTCCTTATTTTTGAATTATTGTATTCTTCAATTCTTAAATTTTCGATTTTATTCTACGAATCAGGCATTCTCAAATTTATATCGAAGTCTTATTTTATTTGCGTTTTAAATGAAGACTTAAGCACGCTCAGTATATATCCCTACTTCCGAAGCGCCATCAGTCCAACTGGAGAAGCGGAATCTCAGCAAACTTGTCCCAAGCTGTCAACGGGCTCCGCACCCGCGATTGGCGAGGGGGAATAGTGCATGCTGCTCGGATTGGGGCGGGGCGGGGCGGGGCAGGGCAGGGCGGGGAGGCTACTTTTTACGCGCGACCGCTCTCGAAAAGGCCCGCTCGCAAGCTGCAACTCGGCGGACAAGTTCCGCGCGGTGCAGAACGCACACCGCTTCCTCCTCCCCCTCTCGAGATTGACGGACGGGATTTGGGGGAAGGGGGGAGGAGGGAGGAGGAGATTTAAACAGTTCGCGCGTACGCCGAGATTTACGGAGGAAACGGATGGCGCTTGTTCGGATCGCCAACTCTGCGGCCGCGCCCGTCGCGCCCGCCGCCCGCGGTGCTAAAACGCGGCGGCGGTGGAGGGGGCGGGGCGAGATGCGACTGCCGGGCGCGAAGAGGGGAAAGGAGCAGACGGCGTGGGGTGGGATGTGCTGGGTGAGTTGGATGAATGAAAACGGTGGACCGAGTAAGTTGGTGATGTCTCTGCAATTTCTGTGACCGGGAGGTCGTCGGTGGATTTTCGACACTAGCTAGATGGCTAGGTGGAATTCAGTCACTGTCTGGAGGAGAATTCTAGCGGCCGGCTGCTCAGATCGGTAGTTTTGAACACCTGGGAACTGCCGGAGCTGTACCCTAGCAAACGGGCTATGGACTGCGAAGAACCGAGCGCGATCTTTCTTTCCCCTTCCTTATCCTCATTCCTTAGTTACACTTACTACACTACCAAACATGACGAGTCGGGAGATTAGATCTGCTCTGCTGGCGCTCTGCTGGTGCGAGGTACCTGTTTGTGGAAAACACTGCTATCCGACGTGTAGGTCGGCGTCGAATCTTGGCATCCACTGGGGGGAATTCACCGCCACATCACACGATAAAACGCATGTAGTATACTTACAGGAGTAATGACCTAAGCAGAGGACATGCTTAGAAACATCAGTCAATCGACCAAGTAGGTACTGGCAGGAAATGGGAAGAGCCGAGAAGAGTTGCCGGGGCAGAACAGGAGAAAGGTTGAGACGGGTTGTGGAGGTTTGTTGCGAGTTCTGGTGGTTTGTGGCTGGTTATGAGCGGTGTGATAGATAGATGGGATGGGTTGTGGCGGCTGAAAAGGGATTGGGGAAGGTAGGGGGACGGGGTTGGTTAAGTGGGTCGGGGTCTGTGTTGAGCGGGTTGCAGTAGGCGGACTGGGCTGTGGTGGGTGGGGCGAGGCGCGGAGCGACGCGACGTGGCCCTGCACGGCAGCGCGGTGTGGAGGCGAGGGCGGGATGAGACCAGCAGGCGAAGCCGAGCGAGCAGAGGGTGACGAGGGCGCGCGGCTCTCCACGCACACACCATGCGTAAAGAGTTACGAGCGAACCGTTGGCCCCCGGAGTTATTCGTATGGAGTAGCGTCGACATGTCGGCCCGATAAACAACGCGCCCTTTCGCAGGCGTACTTTATGGCGGACCGGCTAATGGAGCGGTTTTTCCGCGTCATTTTTCAAAAACCGGCGGTCGGCGGGTGGCGGAATCCGCACGTCGGGGGGCGAAGGTGGGGCGGCGGAGGAGGAGAGGCGGCGGTGACGCTGACGCCCTTTATGCCAAAGAGTCGCAGAGGCAGCGGAGAGCTATTGACACCGACGAAAAACTCATGTGGAGTTGTAACACGGCGGTGAGTTGGAAATGGTATTACCCATTGTTAGTTGTCAGGGTGGTGATGGAGACTGAGAGCGAGGATAGTGGTCGAAATGGCTGACGAGTGAGAAGATAGTGTAACGAACGGGATGGGGGGGGGGGGAGAAGCGAGTGGTGTGAGGTGAGAGGTGCTGGCTGGATGAGATAGATTGATCATGAGAAAGGTGCTTTGACGGGCTGTGGCAGTGGTTGGTCACAAGGCGGGTGATGGCTGGGGCAGCGGCGAGGCGCCGGAGCGAGCGCGAGCGAGGCCGGAGGTGCAGGGAGGGCAGATTGCGGCCGTTGATGTCGGGATCGCCGGGGCGGCGCGCTGACGTGCTCCTCACGCATTCAGGGCACGCGCCGCCCCCGAATTGATCACTTCGGCGGGGCGGCGCCGACGACCGGGGCAGGGGGCGGGGCGGAGAGGGACGAGACGGTGCAGGGTTTGGTTGGATTGGGCGGGGCGGGATGGGATGGAATGGGACAGTGCACAGTGCAGGGTTGGGTGGGGCGGAACGCACGGGGCTGGGTGGGAGGCGTTGGCGGGACGGAAAGGGACGGTGCGAGGTTGAGTGGGCGGTGTTGGGCGGGGCGGGGCGACGCGGGACGGTGCAGAATTGGCCGACGGGGCGGGGAGATGTGGGGGCGGCGCGGCGCTTTATCTGCGAGGGGTGGCGAGGGTCCGCGCAGCGCAGCCACCGGCGAGGTGTGAAAGCGAGCGCGACCCCGTCGCCGCCGCTGCCGCCGGACGTCCGCCCGTGGCGCCGCCACCGCGAGCTTTGTCATCGCCCGCAACAGGGGCTGTGACAAAAAGGCTCCGTTGGAAAAGCGACGCTGCGGCCGCGGGGCGAGAAAGCAAGGAGCAAATCGCGGATCCGGACTTCTTTCCGCGCGTGCGATTCGCTCGGAATAAAAGGCTGCCGCTGTCGAAATGATTCATGGCGGATGCGGAGGTGGAGATACGCTGCTCCCGCTTTTGCTCTTTCGACCTCCGGGCACTTTGAACCGCTTGTTCCAGATATGTAGAATCTCCTTCGACATTACAATTGCGTTAAAACAAATAAATAACCAGCAGCCTTGACTGACTAGTATAATCGATTATTATTAAAGTAAATTAGTGCATGCACGTTTTTGTGAAACCTAGCGAAGATAGAACATGAAGAAACTAATTTATTAAAGACTTGATAATGGGTAATTTATGGAAGACTTGATAACAGCGATATCGATGAGAACTTTGAATCATTATAATTAAAAAATATGAGGATTATAATGTTCTATTTCAATATTGTGTTGTTTGTTGGTGGCCCTGTCTGCACAAAAATTATTGTGGAACGCAAATTGAGAAACACACATTTTCTTATATTCTACGAAGTAACCACGAATTCTATAACCTCCTGGTAGTGGCGACAGGATTTTATCAATGCACTATTTAAAATACAACTTTGTGATTAGGTAAAATACAATTTTGTGGTAATTTTTCATGTCTATTTTTTTGGGATCGAGTGCTATGATGGAAATTTAGGCAGATTTTATTATAGCATATGTTAAATCGAACAGTCATGATTGTCAAGTGTCTTTTTCCTACACTCCTCTTCATGTATCTTATTAAATATGAGGAATTGAGTTTCCC
Organism: Teleogryllus occipitalis; assembly: GCA_011170035.1. Taxonomy (NCBI): domain Eukaryota; kingdom Metazoa; phylum Arthropoda; class Insecta; order Orthoptera; family Gryllidae; genus Teleogryllus; species Teleogryllus occipitalis. The sequence goes on along the minus strand of BLKR01002626.1, from coordinate 139,540 downwards.
ATGATGAGGCTGAGTACATTCTTCCTGTCTGCTGATTGTCCGTTGAACTTGATCTGTCTCGCCTCCCTTTCAAGTGATCGTAGATATGATCGGATGAAAAACGATCAAAACAATGATAAAAAAGTTTAGCGGAAGCACCATTATGCAGTATATGTAACTTTCTCGTCACATTTAGTACAAAGTACAGTTCTTCTGGGTCGTATTAGCATGACAAGGAAGAACATTGCATAAATGTTAATTGTGAGATATAATGATTGTGAAATCATGTCTGTTTATTGGAAATATTATTTACACTGTGTTATCATTACTACAGTTTTTTACTGTTAAAATGTTAGGTGTTAACATGTTTCCTGTTTAACTGTTTCATCAGCCGAGGTCGGTTTCTGATAATCTAAAAATTCTTTCAAAATGATCTATAAAATAACTTCAAAATATGAGGAATATGATCTATTAAATGACTTAAAAATAAGGGGAAGTACATAACATTTTTAAAAAAATAGTAAAGATTTGTATGAAAATGTTTATGCACTGACTTTTACATGTTAAATAAAATTTATTTATGTAAAATTATATTTAATATAGTCTTCATTTTAGGAGGAAATGTAATCCTTAGCTCCGATCTTCCAACCTTCAATTTTGAAAGTTCGACGAAGTTACCGAAGATACATGTAATTTTGCGAGTTCGAAAAAACTGTGAGTCCCCTGCAATAGTGAATTTCATCATGAACTAATGATAAAATAAAAGCTTTGTTTTACTCTGTCATTGTAAAGTCATGAAGCATTCACTAACAAAAACACGAAAAGGAAGCAAAATACGTAAAAACGACAAAAATGACGCAAAGTTAAAAAAAGACCTAAAAATTGAAAAATGATAAAAATGACCCAATAATTACACATTTCTATAACCTGTTACGTCGGGATAAACATTAATTTACAAGTTAGACACGTCTAGAATGCACCAATGAAAAGATGACATGCCTTCAGAATTAATTGCGCAGTAAAAGGGCGCAGTTAGTACGAATAGTACCATCTTTCAAGAGATTATCTTCTGCCTCATTTTACGAGAAAATATACGCTCTAGCCGCCAGAACGCATAAAAGGTTACTAAGGTACTCTGCGAGCGTCATTTCCAGCCAGCTGCATTTTAACGCAGTAGGTAACGGAGCGAAAATCATCTGCCAGATTCTCAAGTCCCCGGCCCGACGCGGACGTAATAAAGCAATGGAGAATTTCAGGGCTGGAATTTACGCCTGTTCTAATTCAAGTAGTCCCTGCGGTAGCGACGTCACGCCATGCTGGCCTGCGGCGTTCAGGACTCACGGCAGGCGGCTTTATTATTAACGCGAAAAATTTTCAGCTTCCATTCCGTCCAGCCGCAAGAGTTAAAATTTGAACATGACCGACCTTTATTCACGCGCGAGATAGCATTTTGTAATTTCATGAAACCGCTCACGTAAAAAAAATGTTCAAGGAGCTTGTGCAGTTGGTTTGTGTGTACGGATTTAGGAGCGTGTGGCAAGAAATTACAAAATGAAAAGTTCTGAAATTAGTATAAATCAATTGGTAAAGTCCTCGTTGCTTTGTTGATTATCGTTGATCATTGAGCATCATAGATTGCTCCTGTCTCGTTCAGTTAATCTAGAGAAAATGTTAAAATAATTTAAAAAAATCAGCCTACATCTTTTTACGAATCTCATTTAGCAAATTGTGTCCAAGGAAATTGTGTCCAGAAAAGTGATTTTTTTGTACGTTTAAAGCACATGGAAAAAAGGCATTGCTGAAGAAAAGATTTGAAATGAGTGGAAATCAATATGTGTAATTTTTGTAGCATCGTTCAACAAGCACATTTGAATATACCTGTCATTCCTAGCCGGTTTAATCTAGAGAAATTGTCTCGTCTTAAAATCTTAAGAAACTAGTTTTGATTAAAATTTGATTTTAATTAAATTTTCCTTGGGCTAGAATCTGAACATTCGAAAAATTGAATATGCTGAGTAGACATTACAAAATGAAAGTTTTGAAATTGGAGTAATTCCTAATTTCGCCCATAACATAATTTCCTCTCCATCTTCCTAATTTCCCCTCGAAAATTTTATCGAATGGGAAGCTGAATTTGAGCAGAAACGACCTCGTTCTAGTATGAAAAATCTTATTATCATAATATACTTTTATTCTGTAAAACTTTCCCAATTAAAAAATAAACTTAATTTCGATCGTTTGAAAAATATAACCAAAAATTACTTCAGTTATCACATAGAAAGCCGATCTTTACTTTCGCCTCCGTTCAGGACTCAAATAAATTGCTTTTATGACTGACACACTTCCCGAGTAACCAACTGAATTATGTGCTGCATGTCATCCATTTTGCCTTTCGCTTTTTACTTCTCGCTACGGAGTAGAGTGAAAGTTTTGTAATGCTGCACGAAGAAACTATGAATTTTCGGCAGAAAATCTATTACAGGGCGCTGATAACGAAAAAAATGGATAAATCCAGTTGCTAAAGTTGCTTTAGAAAAAAATCCTCTATGACGTGATGTAGCCAGAATCATACATGAATTTGAAACCGATATTTTAATTTGGGGGAGTACTTTACATGATGTCTCTCGGACATTTTCAAAAATTTCCAAAAAAATCGCTCCATCGTTCTTGATTGAAATTTGTTGTTGAATAGTGTGAAGGACGTTTAAGAGAAAATGGTGCAGATCTACTTTTTGTTGAAAACTCGTATTTTTCGAAAAATGCAAACGTTCAATTTTTTTCGGAGTCTTCCTGCAGCTAAAATATTACTGAAAGAGATTTTTCCCTTATTGCAATCTGTTCCATAAAGATAGATTTTGAAATAAAGTCATGTACAATTTTTCAAAACTTTGAGTACTTTTCGCGTCATTTTGCGTGAAAATACGAGCGAGAAAATAGTGCTGTTTTAGCACCACTAGTTTGGATTTATGAAGATCGGCTCTTGACAAGCGAAGCAGTCCACACCTAAAGAATCGTAACAGTAACCAATCTCGCTGTTCCTCGCCGTGCATTGTTCCAATGTCTCGGTCTGAGCCAGCGTTGCCGCTGTCTGCGGCGACACGCGGAGGTCCTAGAGTTCGAGTCCTGTCGGTGACGCTGCAGAGCTAGGTCGAATTCAGCCGTTGCTTATTATTAAATAATATCAACATTAATAGTGATGTCCAGAGCTGGATGGTAGTTGACACAAGGAACAAGATAACGTTTCAGACTTTCTGATATTGCAATTAATATCCTGCATAAATATCAAAACACATATTTTTCCAGAGGTGTTGCAAATTGTATTTAATTGGTTGAAGTTTATGTAATTAATTGTATTTAATATTTGCAAACTGCTTTGAATTTCTACATTTGAGGCATTGTTAAAAGTTACATTGAACATTGGAGTGTTCATTAATCCATGAATAAGAAGAAACATGAAAATCACCTAAAACAATAAATTTACTTTCTGGATTTTATTAAAAAATGCTCTCTAAACTATCGGTAAAATGAATATATGCATGTAAATCAGATTTCGATGGGTAATAACAAATATATAGCAGCAAGAATGAAACTTAAATTACTAGCAGGTAATGTGTACAAAGATCCGTTCGGCAAGAGTATTTTTCGGATCAATTAACATGCCATTGTATGTTCGATTTGCAAAGATTGCTACACCTCCTCCTCTCCTAAGCTGGCTTGTTTCTGAACTTCTCTCCGTTCTGAAGATGCCAAAATTGGGAAAATTTAATTCACTATCTACATTTCTCGTGTATAGCCATGTTTCGGTTAAGATGAAAATATCGGAGTGATTAAAAGGTGGTGTGGTAGAATTAAGATTTATAATTTTGTCAATCCACGAACATTGTGGTAGTAGATGAAGATCTTTCTGGACGATTACCTTGAAGCTAGTTTTCTGGATTACCTTTTTCAGATGCAGATGCCTTTGTGGCGCAATTAATCAGTGTTGGTTGGCGTATTTAATTTTAACACTTTGGTTATCCTTTTCCTCTTCAGCTTTACATTGTAAAATAATGGATGTAAAATGGTGTCTCTGACGTGGAGTTTTATGTGGCCCAATATGAGCATTTCCATTGTATTGCTTCTAATATCTTAAGATAAGCACAATTAGAGAAGAGTCTCGAATAGTTACTATAATGGGTCTCGGGTGTTCATTTGAAGAATATTGTGAATTTGAAGTTTATTTCTGATGATTTTTAGTATTTCCTAATCTAATGATATCGAAATTAAGCAAGTTTGTTTATGTTATTGAAGACAAAACGGAGGTCTCGAGCAAGACTATTGTGTTGACATGTTACCATTTTCTTCGACATTATAGATGATAACAGTTTTCGCACGCTGCCCAGGATCCAAAAATTCAGCGTACAGCTCCTCGAACTCAAGTGAAGAATTCACATGTGTTCCAGAGATTTTTGCTTCGTCAAAACTTTTAGCTTCATCACTGACAGCTTAATTGGAAATTTTAAGATTTTCGAATTTACTTTCCAATCGTCTAAGAGGCAAAATCATGATGCTAGGATTCTCTGCAGCTTCTTCACATTTAGGACAGAAATATTTAATTTGCCTTTTCATGATTTCATTGCCTTTTGATGATAGCGAAAACTCGTTTTTCAGACGACGATTGAGAAGTATATCCAGGAAGATAAAATTTGTCTTCACATTCACCACAGGCAATGAAATAGGTTTTGTTTCGGTTATTTTCTTGATTTATCACACTTTGGCAGGTTTTACATTTAATCTCTTCCATTATTTACTCCGCAAATTCACGATACGATAGATTTTGAGGTTAATTTTGTTCTACAATGTGCCGCACACGATGTTTCACTTAAGACAATTTAAAGCCACTAAACTTCACCTTAAAATGGCACCCAAATAACACACTCTAAATTCACTGTAAAATCAATCTAGTAACAATTAAAACTTCGCAGCACACACGCTAGCTAACGTATGATGAACAAGTTGGCTACCGGGGCGGATCGCTGAGCGGAGCAACGGGAACTCGAGTCGACTCTACTACACTAGACTCTAGTCCGAGATTTAGTAAAAATGAAGTAGCATTTTATAAAAAGTGTCAATATAAAAAGTCTGGTCCCGTGTGTGAAGTTTCAAATATGATCGAGTTGGAGAGAGAGAGAGAGAGTAGATTTTGAGATAGTAAATTTAGAGAGAGAGAACGAGAGAGCGAGCGAAAGAGAGAGAACGAGAGAGAGCGAGAGAGAGAGCGAGAGCGAGAGAGAGAGCGAGAGCGAGAGAGTGAGCGAGCGAGAGAGTGAGCGAGCGAGAGAGAGAGAGAGAGAGAAAGAGATTTTAATGTCTATTTTAATTAGGTCAGAACATTTTTTCAATTAAAATTCGAATATTATTTTCAAGTAAACCATTTCGTACAAAACTCAGAGATTCCGGTTCATTGTTTTATGAAATTGAGTATTGATGTAGTATGTCCGTTAATATACGTTTTCCTTCATAAAGTTAGTTTTAACAACAGAAATTGATTGCCATAATCAGCTTATAATAATGTAAGGAGAATGAATTAAATGCTTGCAACGTAATATCCTCACGATATTTTAACTTTCGTTTTCATCGATTTATTATATTACACTCGCATTGCCGAAGATGTGGGAATAAAAATGCTCTATCACGGCTATTTTGTTACGCTTTCTCTTTATATTTCAAGTACAAGTCCTTAGAGAATGCGATGAAAGGATTGTGAATGAAAATGTCTGATGGACTCGTACATACAGTAGTACACATTTACCCTTTGCCACACTATTATCACTGTTACCATGTGCTGCAATTTTCCTGAAGAAGACGCTTAAATGCTAGAATAAACGCTAGAATGCCTGCTTCGTTGCACATTTATGCCTTACCTCAAACTCGCGATTCCACTCAAACTCTTCCAGCGCTCTTCTTGCGGTGTCAGAGTACTAAAGGCTGTTGGATACTGGATGTCGATGAATCCAACGATCAGGAAATACATTTGCTTCCATGAAGCACTCGACAACCACTAATGCTAGAGATAATGCAATCGAAGTATCTATTACGTAAACCCTGTAACGTACGCGATTACCTGCTCACGTGCCTTCTGGCTGTCCATCTGGACGACGTGATAGAGGATATAATCTCACTTGAAGTGCTATGCGGGGAAACCACTTTGTGTGAGAATATGTACATACGCAAGCCTGAGAAATTAATTAGGAGTTTCCTGCGATTATATTTCAAGGACTTGCATTAAAATATGTGACAATTTCTTTAAATTAGAATATTCTCCACTGTCATTGTGAAAAATTTCAAATATGTGTTCACTTGATTTTCTGATGAAGAATTGATGTCATTGTCAACAAACTTTAATTTTCCGTGTCATCAGCAGGAAAGTCGCACTGTTTCCAGACTTGCCGTCTGCTTGCACGACTGATAGTGCTAAAGCTGATTCAGTTTGAACCTTCTTGAAGTTTTTGTAACCATATTGTCACAAACGTTCTGTTTTTTCCTCTTCGAATTGTGATCATTCATTTCTGTAATACCATTCTGCGTATATAATTTATATTTCAGCGTTGTAATGTTGATCTTTTGGCTCTTTATTATATGCAACTAACTTTCCATCCATGGTAAGAAGGTTCATAATGCGAAAGATGCGAAAATATAGAGATTGTTTTATTCGTATTACACGCGCAAAAAACAAAGCAGTACGCGTAATACACGTAGTTTTATTCACATCCACTCATTCTCACCAAGATGCCTTCCCTGCCAAGAGTTCTTCCCTGCAAGAAGCTCTAAACGAATTCTTCACTTGGTCTTCTAACTGGCAACTTATCTTAAACCCTGCTAAATGCATTGCCAAAACCTTCACCCTCAAAACGCATTCCGCCTGCTTCACCCCTATACATATCATCTACTCCCCTCAAATGGGCAGAGCACAGCACTTCTATCCCTTACCTTGGAGTTCTTCTAGACACACGTCTAACCTGGAAAGCCTGTATATGCTCACGCATAAATCTAGCCTATTTCTCCCTTCGTCAACTCTATCCTCTTATTAATAGAAAGTCATCCCTTATCCTAAAAACCACCATACACTTATATAAATCGTTAGTCCGCTCTGCAATCACGTACGCTACACCGATCTGGGGAGGTGCCGCCCCCTCAACAATAAAGCACATCCAAACCCTACAAAATAAAGTCCTCCGCACTGCCCCATGGTACACATCTAAAGCTCAAATTCACAATGATTTAAAATTCACTACAGCACATCGCCCGCCTCTCCGAAAGATTCTACAACAAGCTCCATAATCTCCCCTTCCAAGCGACTTTCTCACTACGAAAAACCACTCATCCTCATCTAAACCGCATCCCGTCCAGATTCCCCAAAGATAAATTCCGTCCTTCGTAACTCCTAGGTTTCCCCACATCATAACCCCCTTTTCTAATCAATTTCATAAACCACCGCAATAATTCCCCAGGACCCCAACCTAATCCTATTGAGGATCCCAGTGGAGTCATCCTCCGTATTTTGTCGGTATATTATTGTATACATTGTATAACCAAACAATTCTGTAAAGTGGCTATGTACGCTGTATCAGAAAATTGTTGAATAAAAAAACACGTACTCTTACGGGGTAACAACCTTCAAAATAATCTCCCAAGGCGTCCACACATTTTTGCCAACGATGAGGAAGGTGCTGAATACTATCAGCTGTGTATGATACGTCTATGCGCACCAGCTCTCGCCGAAGCCTTGTTAGCAAACCGCTTCCCAAGCTGCGGCGTCTTCATTTTTGGATTGAGATCAAAGTCGCACGAACTGTGATCCGGGGAGTACGGAAGGTGGTCCAAAATATCCTACCCCCACCGCCGCAAAAGGTTCTGGATAAGGCTGCAATGTGGCTTGTTGCATTATCATGGAAGAGAATTGCACTGTTGAGAAGCCCTGGTCGTTTCCTCCGCAGTGTACGACGCAGTGTGCAGAAGGAATGATCTGTAGTATGTGGCAGTGACAGTTTGTTTCTCACAAACAGGATGACAGACGAAAATACCTTGGCTGCCATGAGACAAAGTAAACATGACTTTGAGGGTAAAACCGGGAGCGGTATCTCAGTGCATAATTGATGTCACTGCAGCGCCTCTGACCTGGAGGCCCTGGGTTCGAGTCCTGAAGGCGGCAGGATTTTCGACACTAGATTTTCAGCTAGGTCGAATTCAGTCGCTGTCTGGAAGAAAATTCTAGCGGCCGGCTGCTCTGTTCGGTAGTTTTCCGTGGTTTCTCCGATCACCAGGCGAATGCCGGAGCAGTACCGTAATAAACGGGCCACGGACCGCGCGCGATCTTTCCGTCCTCTTCCTTGCCCTATCCTCTCCCCTTACACACACACACACGCACACTTACACTGACATGCACTACACTCCCAAATATTCCGGGAGAGCGGTTGGGAGCTTAGAGCTTGTCCCGGCTGGGGTGGTGCCCTGCTGGTGGAAGAGTCCGGATCTCACCATCCAGCGGGGGAAGATTATCGCCATCTCCCGAGGAAAAAATCATACACTACCCTTACGGGATTAATGACCTAAGCTGTTGACGCGCCCGGAATCACGAACCAATCAAACCAAACCAATTGTGGGTGATGGCTTCTGTCGAAACTTGTGTTTACGTGGCACTCCCACGATGCCGCGATTCATTTGATTGCGCCTTTAATTCTGGTTTATACGCTTGTGCCCACGCTTCATCAATTGAAATAATACGATTCAACATCCCATTTTCATGTTGGAATCGCTCCAGATTGATTCGATATCGAGTCTATTTTTGCACCTCGCCTAAATCATGTGGCACCCACTTTGCACAAACCTTGCGCATCATCAAGTCATTCCATAAAATGCGGAACACTGTCGATGCAGACATGCTCGCTTTTCAACTTTTGTGATCTCTATCTCGGAACACAGTCTTTAGGGTGCTAACTTTTGCATGTAGTCTCTACTAGACACTAATGCACTCAAACGGCATCTGGTGATCCCATTGGTACTGTGTACACCATGCTTTCAGTTGTATATAGAGTAACAACTGTATATGCAGTTATTCCGAATATATAAAGTAATTGTTGAAATGACCCTTATATAGATAAGTATTATCACCCTATTGTAACCTTTGGCGTAGTTTTATATTTTTTCTGTTATCAGAGTTTTTGTTCCAGCAGAAAACTTTTGGTAAGATTTCTAGACAACGTAAAGATATTCTTAAAATTATCTTCCCCGTTTCCGAAATTATCAGACTACACGTCAGTGTTTGTAGCTAAATAGAATACAACCATCTAAAGAAATAGAAATATCATGAATATAAGTAATATTTCGCAACGAGTCACCACATTCCTTTCTTAAAGAAATTCTGCAATACAGAGATTCCTCAGATTTCCTCCCTAAGTCCTTTACATTCTCCTGAGAATGCGCCAATTTCAAACGCTAACCTGTGTGAAGACCTTGAAGTTGTCAGGTGGCTGGAGGCGCCGGGAGGTGGGGGAGCGAGGAACAAACATGCGCTTTCTCAGCGTGAGACCGCCTCTGCCGCTGGGCCGTGGGGGCGTAGGCCTCGCCGCGCCTGCCTTCCCCATCGCAGCTCCGCCTCTGGGTCGCGGCCGCGCCATTTGTCGCCTGGAGTTTCGCCCCATTATCAGGGAGTCGGCGGCCGCGGCCGGCGCGAAGCAGAGCGGCGCGCGCGTACCTTCTCGCACGTGTCCCGGCGGGCCGCCCCGGGGATTCACGGTGCATGGCGCGCTGGCGTACGAGCCCGCCCCGGCCCCCGCCCCCGCCCCGCATCCGCCATCGCACACGCCAGCCCAACCTTCCTCCGCCCCTCCACCCACCCCCTGACGCCCACTCCGCTACCTATCCGCCCCCATCCCGCCAACTTTCCGTCCCGCACACTCGCCGTCTGGTCTCTCCCCGCCCCAACCACCCCCTCTCTCCATTACGACTCGCCCATCCATACCTGTCCGCCCTCTTTTCCCATTCCGCTTCTCCCATACACGCCCCACCCAACCCCTCTCTTCCCATTCCGCCTCGCCGATACCTGCCCCACACACTCCTTCTCTTCCCATTCCGCCTCGCCCATACCCGCCTCACCTACCTCCTCTCTTCCCATACCCGCCCCAACCACCCCTTCTCTTCCCTTTCCGCCTCACCCATACTCGCCCCACCCATTCCCTCTCTTGCCATTCTCTCTCTCTCCCATACCTGCCCCACCAACCCCCTCTCTTCCCATTCCGCCTCGCCCATATCCGTCCCACCTCCTTCTCTTACCATTCTGACTCTCCCATACTCGCCCCGCCGACACACTTTCCCGTCCCTGCCCGTCCTGCGATTTTCCCGACCCGCCCACACCTCGTTACATTTCCCTCCCCTCCTCGCCCCGCCAACTCTCCGTCCCGCCTCTCTCCACTAACTATCCGTCCCGTCCCATTCCGCCAATTTCACTTGCACACTCGCCATCCGGCCTTTCCATCATCACCCTCTCCCGTTCCGTCACTTCCCATTCCGCCTCTTATACCCGGCCTACCGATACCCTTTCTGTCCCTGCCCGCCCCGCGAATTCCCCGTCCCGCTCACTCCTCGATACGTCACTTCCCTCCCCGCCCTTTCTCCGCCACGCCCACTCCCCTTCCTGTGAATGTCTCTCCCCCGTTCCTCCACCCACCCCCGAGGACTCTCTTACGCTTCTCCCACCCCCGCACAGTCCGCGCCCGCCCTCTTTCCCAGCCTCCACCTCCGTTCTGGAGAGTGGCCGGCGGCGGCCGAATTTGTGGCTCTTCTTGTCCTCAGGGGGTTCCCCTTGAGTTTCCTTGTTCAGTGCGCACTAAATGCTTTTCGGTTGCGGTTAGGAAGGCGTGCTCCGACAAAGTGGAGAACGTTGTGTTTGTGGGCTGGGGAATGCTAATGTGTGACTGCGCCCAGCGGTTTAGAATTACATTATACCCGCAAGCTATACTAAGCTAGATATACTAAGAGGTTTATTTTACTCCTTGGATTCACCGTTTCCCTTAAAAATAAATATGAATGTTAATTTTGTTTATGGATGCCACGAAGAAAGAATGGTACGCGCTATCATCCTTGTGCTGCTGCTTCCCTCCTTTTTCTTTGACTTTTGTTGCAGTTACAAAATACGAAACAGCGAAAATAATGACGTGCATTTTTTACTGTTTGATAAAGGTTCATGATTAAAGCTGATTCAACCCTCTCGGGTGAAAACTTTAATATTATTATTTCTTAAAATTTGACAAAAAATACCAATCTATACCATAAAAATAACTAGATGATACACTGGGAACCTAACCATCATTTTGAATACTGTTAATTGGTTAGCTCTCTGCTTTATACAAGCTTGGCTTGGCATTTTCTTCTCGGGAAAGCTGCGATCTTTTTGTGGGCGCGATACTCTGTTTGAGTGCCTCGCGTAATGTGAAGGAGGCAATTCCCGTAATTGATCCCGGAGGGAACCTGAAGGCGAAGGGCAGAGGGTTGTGGGGTCCAGTGGGCACTCGACGAGGCTAAGCACACGGCGGCGGCCCTCAAGATCAAGCCCTGCCCTGCCCTTCCCTGCCCTGCCCCGCCCTCCCTCGCCCTGCCCTGGCGCGGCCGTGCAGCACCGGCTTCGCTTCTTTCGCTGTAAATTGGAGGCTTCCACGCCCTTGCCGTGGGACTTCGCCGAGATCGCGGTAATCACTTGGTGGGATTGCCTCGCGCGTCGATAACCCTAACGCACCCACCCCTGAGGTTTTTAACACGAGATGTTTTACACGATCCTGTCGGCATTGAGATACATAGATTTTTGTATTTTAATAACATTATTATTGATATTATTTATTAATACAAATATTAATAATAATAACAACAATATATCGAAGTAATAAAGGAACAACTGTATAAAAAATGAAGGATTCTGAGCATTGTTATCCACACAGTCATTTTTTAATATCCGTGTAAAAGATTCTGTTGCCAAGACAACTGTCTTGCCACCATGAAAAAAAAAGTGTTTCATGCTTGAAAAATGTAAGGCAGTTAACAGGCTTATCCCTTAGTAACGCTTCCGCATTCTCGGCCCTCACGATACACATCTACTCCCCGAGATATGAAACACCTTATTCCAATTTAAAATTTAAAAAATATTTTTCAAATATAATTTTTATACAGTTGTAGAAAAAATAATCATATTTCGTGAGCGAAGGGGTTGTTTTTTTTTTCACGGTCTTGAGTGATTGTTTTGCCTGGAACTACGATCTCGGCAAAACAATACAATATCCACCATGTAAAAAAACACCCACTTCGCACACTTAATATGAAAATAACTATTTGAAAATTATTGCACTGCCGCACTCCTGTAACCATGGCAGTTGAGCCAGACCTGATGCTGACTAATGAAACCTTTCGTAATTATAGTTTCTATTTACTGCTATTCTGGGAGAGACGGATATTAACTTACTGCGTAATAATTATACGTTGTTTGTAAAGATCCATATTCTGGGCTAAAGAGCTATATTCTCAATTAAGTTGGACTTAATTTGTTGAAAGCTACACATTACACGCAAGCGCTTAGCAAAATGTAGTGATACTTCGCAACATACCAATTTAACGTCAGGGTAAGGGTAATTCACAGACACACAATTGAAACGAGAAATGCTGTTCATGATCAGGATAATGTTTCACACTAAAAATAAATTCGGATATTCAAAAGATACTGAATGACGGGATTGTGAGATACCGATATTGCGAGATCTCCATTAAAAAAATCATGTCTATTTTCAAAAACTAAAAAAATCATGTATATTTTATGAATGTGATATACACAAAAAACTGTATTTAAAACATTACGATTGATTAAGAGAGTACTCTTTACAGAATCCCGAAGAACTACCGTGATTCTTCAAAATGTTTAGCAACAAGCAGGTAAATGATGACCGACTAACTAAATTGTGATTTAGTTTTTGAGACATTTTTTTAGCACTAAGCTGCAATATGTTTTGGGTGCATATTTCTATAACAGAGCGTCGCGATTCCAACGTCTGTCCGTATTTCCTATAAAATGTTTGTGCACTTCCCATTTCATTTCCCTATACCGAAGTGTTCACGAGAAAATAGATTCATTTCTTTTGAACTCGTTCAGTCCCTGTTGAAAATGAACATTACAGCTGCAAATTGCATCGAAAACGAAGTAGAAATTGAAGCAACTTGATTCAAAATTGATGGAACGAGTTTGGATCGATAGCTGCGTGTACTGGCAGACGACTTATTTCCAGAAATTAGTGCTGTTTTAGGCAGTTCACGGCATATGGAATTTTTTTAAAGGCGAACGTGGCACAAACGTATGAATTTATCAGGCACGATTTCACGGTGACCATTTGCAGCAGCGAATTCAATAAAAACAACTAAACAGAACCGCTTACGTATACGTTATACATAAGCACCATTGCCTTTGCTGCGACAGGCTTAAGTGGCACATGGAATTAACTGTCACTGCAGTTACTCTGACTGGGAGATCTAGGGTTCGAGTCCCGGCGACGGCAGGACTATCGATACTAGCTAGATAGCTGGGTCGAATTCCGTTGTTCTTTGGAGGAGAATTCTAGCGACCGGCTGCGGTGATCGGTAGTTTTCCGTGGTTTCTCCGATCAACACGAGACGACTGCCGGAGCAGTATCATAACAAACGGGCCATGGATTGTGCGCGATCTTTCCTTCATCTTTCTTGTCGTGTCCTCACCTCGTACATTCACACACGTACACTGATATGCACTGCACTGCCGCACATGTCAGGAGATTGGAGCTGTCGGCGCATGATCTTACCATTCAGCGGGGAAAGATCACTGCCACCCCGAGATTACACAAGCACTATACTTACATGACTAATGACCATAGCCGTTGACGCGTCCTGAATCATGAAATAATCAATAATCAATTAATCAAAAACTTTCCTGCGCGTGTCCCAAAATTAAGAGCGTCTCCCTGAAATTTCAGGCTCCAATTTGGGGTAGGGCGTTGTTTTAATGTAACTATAAACGAAAAAAATGAGAAACAACACGTTATAAGGGAAATTTCAAAGGTTCATGTCTGAATAGTTCATCCATAATAGAGCAGTGTTGGTGTAAATCGGAAGTTAAGGAAACCTCTCCGTCTTTCTGTTAGTTATCATGTTTATTGTAATTTTTAATACTTGCTACTCTTAATTTATTAGTACATGTTAACTGATTCCACATAACATCTATTAGCTGACTTAAATTAACAAATTTCTTGCAGGATACTGTCGCAATGCAGAATGCCAGACAGAAATTTAAAAAACAATATCGTAAAAAACAACCAACAAAAATGTATATTTCTAATCGTTGTTTCTTTATTCTATTTGGTACTAATCATAGCTATAAAAATAAACTCATTCAATGAGGTTGTGCTTTTCTGTAACAGAACACTAGATAGTAGGCAATACTTCAAACGGCAGCGCTTTCAATATAGACGGTAGCTCTGTTTTTTATGATTAGTGTGTTTGGAACTCTTCCCCGTATCTTTTCCAAATGGATGGGATTCCAGTGATTAATGGGTCGCTGCGTCGGCTGCCACGAGCCTGAATTCAGTGTTATAATACAAGCACAACGGAACTTACTCGATTTCTCTCGACTTGTCCCTGGCCAAGAAAATTCGTCGATTATACGAAAGCCGCCAAGAACTTCCGCGCAGAGAATTTCCCACTGCAACTTGGATATCCGGAGAGCCTGATCCCCCGTCAAGTTCGTTGTGCAGCGTTCTTACCTTGTATTAATTTGCTGTAACTCCCGAAGCAAAATCCTGTTTTCCGGGAGTATCGAGATGGCTCCATTACTGTCTACGTGCACAGTTTATCAATGGAATGATATTCTGTTTTACTACTTTTTAAGTTACTGTTTTACCGTTTTCTAACTTTTTAATTGCAGGAAACCGAAAAAAAGCTTTCAAAACTATGTAGATTGACTTCGTCGTGCATAAACTTTTATGTTGGAGCCACAAAATTACATTAAGTTTCTGTAAGGGTAACTCGTGAATAAACTAGTTTTTCATTTCCCTACTATATTTCGTATGCATGCTGCTAATAAGAGTTTGGTTTCTAAAGTTTGTCATTAATTATTAAGTTTGAGGATTACTTTTCCTTATTTTTATTGACTGCCAAATAAAATTGAAGCATATAATTATACATATTGCATTTTTTCTCGCTGTACACTATAGAGTTTATTGTACATACTACGGTTTTTGTAACAAGGCCGACGACAGGTCATTTTTACATCTCCTGCCTTATAAAATTAATCTTTATAACAGCGATAAACACATGTCTGAGACCATGAGACCCGTTGAAAAGGACGTTCGCGAATTAATTAAAAAGATTCATTTTATAAGGCGGGAGGTGTAAAAATATGACCTAATCTCATCGGCCACATTACGAAAACCCAAGTATAGTACAAAGTTTCGAAGAGAATTCTTCTCCATCTCCATTGTTCGTTAGTATGTTTGAATGTTAGAAAGTTGTGTGCTTTCGTTCTTGCACTCATACTTTCACTTAATTCTGAGCCGCTTATACTATAAGTACTCCTTACATTCCTCCTAGATGTAGGAATCAGTCGACAATTATTGCCACTAGCCTTTGCGACGTGTGTGATACTAGACAAAAAGTACAAGAAAAAATATTTAAAAATAAAGTGTTTATGTGAAAATTACGGGGTTTAACTGTGATATTTTCACTTAGGAGATTATATCACTTAAGCTATCGTCTTGAGACCAATTTTTCCTATCTCAAAATTAAAGCCCCACTTGAACTTTTGTTATATAAATAACAATTTTGGGAATAAAATAGCACAAGTTTTCTCCGGACAGCAGACTTACTAGGCAGTTACAGAGTAGGTAAGTTTTAGTAATTACAGAGTAGGTGGTAATTTTTTCGAGACTGACATATGACTGTGACCCTTCCATAGATGTTGGGTTTTTGGTACACGCCTAAATGATGCACTCAGTTTAATGTTTTTATGAGACTACAGTGCAATACTTTTCTTTTAAAAGACGTTGACAGGGCACTTCGCCATCGATGTGAGTTCTGCAGTGAACCGCAACGGCTGTGGTCTGTACAAAGAAAAAGATGCCCCCGAAAAGTTGGAGAAGCTGCGGTGTGTTTCGCGTCCAAACGCATTGCTGCGGCGCGGGCCGTCCCCGCCTCCAGCTCCCGCTCCTCCCCCGCTTCGCTCCCACCCCCGCCGCCGCCCGCCCTCGATCCCGCCCCAAGCGTCCGCCGCCCCCGTGCCCACCCACCTCCGCCATCGCCCCGCGCCACGCCGCTGTCCTCCGCTCCCATGCCCGCCACCCCACAAGGCAGTCCCGGATGACCGACGGCGCCCAAACGCCCCGTGCGCGCTGCCAACTAGTTAAAGCAGATCAATAGATAGGCGCAGCGCCGCCTTCTTCCCCCTCCCCCTCCTCTTCCTAGCCGCTCCACTGCGCCCGCAGGCCCTGGCTAGACGCCCCGCCCCCCTCCGCGCCTGCAGCATGCCGCCTGCAGAATGCAGATAGACCGGAGCCGCGACGGGGCCACGCAGGAGGCGCTCGGGGCGGAAGGATTACTGCGCATTTGGGAGAGGAACGCGGGCGCGAGGGCGGGAAAGAGCCGGCAGAAATTGACTTACAAAATCAGAGCGCTGCCTGCTCACAAATCGCGTTGAACAATCGTTGGCTAAACTGATAGTTTCCATATTTCAGAATACGACCATCAGTACCCGCGTCACTTGTTTATAAAATTCGAATGAGTATGTGCTTGAGGCCACTATGAAAGGACATCACTAGTAATATAGGCAAAATTAAATAACTTACTTCAGATACAATCATGTAGGTAGAAAATTTGACCAAATAAATTTCGAAAATATGATGTTTTAAATGGTTTCTAATTACCTAGGTTTGTCTGATTCCTTGTTTTATACATTGTCAGATATCCGTCTCAGTCAATACAAATGTATTTAATGAACAGGAGGTTTGAAGATAATTCCATTAATATTAAGAAGAAATTGAATTTACAGATATCTTTTCAGTTAAAGATAATAATGCGATTTTACTCAATTTTTATTTCATTCGTTTAAAAAAACGTCCCTCAGAAGTGGATGTAAATAAACTTGGTAGAAATTGTTAATTTATAATAAATAGGCTTTCAAAATTTTCATAAATGAATACTGAATTTATTATTTATGACAGTGTAAGAGTTTGTTTTTCCAGGGATTCTTGTGACTTGGTATCGCAAACAATTTTTGTATTATTGATTTACCCTGAGATTAAAAAAGGCATGGAATACCTCCTAATATAGTGTCGGACCTCCTTTTGCCTGGTGTAGTGTACCAACTGAACGTGGCATGGACTCCAGTCGTTGGTAGTCCCTTGCAGAAATATTCAGCCGCGCTGCCTCTACAGCCGTCCATAATTGGAAAGTGTTACCGTTGCAGGATTTTGTGCAAGAACTGACCTCTCGATGATGTCACGTAAATGTTCCATGAGATTCATGTCGTGCGATCTGGATGGCAGTGGCCAAATCCGCTTTGAATAGAATGTTCTTCAAACCAATCGCGAACAATTGTGGCCCGATGACATAGCACATTGCCATTCCTAAAAATTCAATTGTTATATGGGAACATGAAGCCCATGAATGGCTGCAAATGGTCTCCAAGGAGCTGAACATAAACATTTCTAGTCAATGGTCGGTTCAGTTGGACTAGAGGACCCAGTCCATTCCATAAAAAAAACAGCTCACATCGTTATGGAGACACCACCAGCTTGCACAGTACCTTGTTGACAACATGGGTCCGTGACTGCGACACATTCGAACTCTACTATCAGCTCTTACCAAGTGAAATTGGAGCTCATCTGACCAAGCCACGGTTTTCCAGACGTCCATGGTCCAATTAATATGGTCACGAACCCAGGATGGGCTCGGTACACTCTTGACACTGTATGCGAGGTCGCGCTGTTAGAAAGACCCCCAAGTCGGTCGTCTGCTGCCATAGCACATTAAAGCCAAATTTCGCTGCACTAGAATGGGTGCGTTCGTCGTGCGCCCCACATTGATTTCTGTGGATATTTCACTCAGTGTTGCTTATCTGTTACCACTGACAGCACTACGCAAAAGCCACTGCTCTCTGTCATTATGTGAAGACCGTCCATTGCGGTGTCCGTGGTGAGAGGTTATGCCTGAAATTAGGTATTCTCGGCACACTATTGACACTGTAGATCTCGGAACATTGATTTTCCTAACTATTTTCAAAATGGAGTTTCCCATGCTCCAATCACCATTATGCGTTTAAAGTTTGTTAATTTCTGTCGCACGGCCATAATCATGTCAGAAGCCTTTTCTCATGAATTACTTGAGTACAATTGAAAGTTTTGACAATTCACTGACCTTTTTTACCTTATACCAGATACTAATGCCATCTGTATATTTGCATATTGCTATGCAATGACTTTTGTCTCTCAGTGTACATTGAGATAATGTGTATTGATGTTTCGTTCTGTTTTTTAAATTAGGGGACTTTAGTTTACGCAGTTCTCTTTTAGAATAAGCAAATTTACATAGACGAATGACATAGGTTAAAAGAAAACGATACAATTTAACATTTTTATGTTTGGTGCTTCTGCCAACTCGCACTTACTTGAGATACGAAGATATCGAACTGATCAGGTTTATAATGGGACTGGAGGCCTAAGTGACGGACTCTTAATGCCTTCAGGATTTTGTCATGAACCAAGCATGCCAAAAAGGTCATATAATTTTGAGAATTGTTTTACAATCTACAGACTAAGAAATTCCAAGGCTTTGATTTTTTTCGTCAAAAAACAGTTTAGTTTTAGTTTAGTTTAGTTAATGCCTTATTTTACGTGGCTAGACTCGGGCCATCAGACCCGCTCTTCCGTCTAACCACGCAAATTTCGCTACGCCCCTTTCACCACCTAGCGGAGAAAGGAGGTAGAAAATGTATGTGACGTATGGGCAACAAATGTAACTTGAGCACATTTTCTTGAGCTTCATATTATACTATCCACACTTTTATTACACATAGTTGAATGATGAAGAAAAGACCAATATGGAGAAGTTAGCAACATTTGAAAACTTACAATTTTCGCTCCCGAGTTATGGAAAACTTATTCATTCGCTTAGCGAACCATCAATAAACGAACTACAGATTTGAGTTTATATAATTGTTAACGAAAGAGCAACCTACACGGCCAGTTCTACTCCTGCCACAACTGGCAAATGGAGAGCTTAACAAAACTTGCGCACAGCGAATCTACATTTATGCCCAGAAGGAAAACAAGGCTCATGTCAGCATTTGCTCAAGAGATCAGGGAAACTGATCTAAAAACCTGATTGATATGGGATTGATTGACCAGAAAGAAGTACATTACTTGTAATAGCCATATTTACTCTTTTTTAAAATTATACAGTACAAATGTTAACTAATTCATTAAGCTTTATTGTTAAAATAAATATTATTTTTCGTTTTGGTGGGTCAGTGTAATGTCTCATTGTGTGTAGAAACGGTTATGCAGTAAAAAAATCACTTAACTTATGTATCGACTTAGTTTAATGTCATCTGACAATGTGTTGTTCAGTAACGTAAATGTATTATTAAATGTGGATTGTTTATGGGGAGCTGTTGTTACTGATGAATGATTCCCACGACGTGTGTTGTAATTATATATATATCTGTATTGCAAGAAAATGTATCATCACTTTTTAATAAGTCAATTTTTACAGAAACACTTAAATAAATAAGCAAGGTAAGATTTCAATAGGGAGATCTAAAAGACTGGATAATACAGAATGTGCTTCTCCAGAATATTACGTCACATCGCTAGCGGGAATATACTACACTACCGAAATACGTGCGACAAGCTGCATGAATGGTGACTGAATTTCAAAGAATTCTGAATGCGTAACAAAATGAACTTAATTTATTGTTCTATTCATTATGGATATTCCATTTAAGATCTGGCTTGATTGAGATTCCCAGAATGTTGATACCTTAATATCATTCAGTTGCGTATTGTTCACTTTCAGTGACGCATGCGATTGATTGCCTGTTTGAAATGCAAAACGCCCTTGAAACTCGTTTATTATTAATGTGTTATTACTAAACTAACTTAAAACATCTGATAATACTCGTACTGTGAATTTCTTTTGTCTGAAGCGTATTCGTATCATCAGGATCGTTCCCAGCAGTACACAGTCCCACATTGCAGTGAAAAATGTTGATGTTGACGCGTGCGGAGTTGACAAGGCCACGTGGTAAATTGCCAACCTCTCAGAAGTGCGTTGGCTCGCTCGTGGAGCGCACGCTCCCATCTCGGTTTGTGTGTACTTCGGGAGTTGGCTCCTTGACATTGTCAACAGCGCGGCGAACACGGAGGACTTCGAACTTGTCAGACGTGAACACTCGTCTGCCGCCGCCTATTCGTAAAACGTCCTCAAAAGAGTGTATTAGCAGTACTTTGAATGGCCCGGAGAAAAGAGTACGACAAATTATGTATACGATTGCGTTTTAGTTCACATCTGCTAACATGGATTTTGAATTCTTAAATTAAAAAACGCACAACGACGCTGTCCGCTTTCTGCTTTGGTTTGACTTCAGATGATATTTTCTGCCAATGGGTGCCCATGGTCTGTGCGTAATAGATGCGTTAATTGTTTATTTCAGACAAAGTCCTCTTGGATTATGGTTCCATTTCCTTCAGAGAGACAGTTGAGATATGGAGGAAACATTCTTTTACCCGAAAGTTGTCAAACTATGTTGCATAAAAATCATAAATTGCATAAGTCAGAAATTCTGAATTTTGTTGAAGTTGAGGCGATAAACATTTCGAGGGGAAACGAGTTTGTTACCAGTTACGTGATGCAACAAGAACTGTAGAAAGGGAACAGTATATAAAATATTTGCTATACAAATGATTACACAAGTAAATTTTTAATGAATCATTTAACAATTTCAATTAAAGCTTAGTTACAAGAATAAAAGTTACAAGGTTGGGTGACTTAATTTAGACGTTTCGTCACATTTCGCGACCTCTTCAGTAAGAAATCTGGGAACAATGGCTTAGGACAAGGTACAATGGAAAGGAAGTCACAAAATGATGAACACATTTGTATACAGCTACTCCAGACGAAAGACATAATCAGAATATTTACGATCATTAGAAAATGGACAATAAAACCCACACATTGGTATAATTGTAACAACCAAGTTAAAAATTAACAGTTACATGTTTCAAGTTCCTGACAAGGCGATGTAGTATTGCTAGGCTCTTTTGATTTAATGGAACTAATTGACTGAATTGAACTAATTAACTAATTGAATTGATTGAACTACTGTAGCTAATATACGTTTTTATATTGCTTTTAACAAGTGTAAATTAGTGCTAATACAGATATTTGTAATTTTTCTGTAATTTTCTCAGGGCCAGTCTTTGTACTGTGAAAGAGAATAGCGGTCGCTAGGAAGTCGAAATGTCGGGTTCTGATAGCAAGCGTCCCCGCGCAGGCGGGGGTGACGTTGGTGGGGCGGGGCGGGGCGCGGAGCGACTAGACTGGAGGGGTAGCTGTCGCGCAAGACAGCTCCACCAAGAGCGCGCTGCCAAGACACGGCGCCGCGGCGGCGCCAAGGGAAGTGGCGCGGGGGCGTGCCGGGGCGGGGAACCCATTCATCGCCCGCCCCATTGTACAGTTTTTCTTTCTGCAATCGGGCAGGAAGAACATTAATTAGAAAGCAAACACGCTTCGGGCAGGAGGTCTTAGGCACTTACCGCGAGGCACAATGGCGGCGGCGGCGGCGGCGGCGGCGAGAGGCGGCTGCCATCCCCGTGATAAATAGAGGCCTCGCCCGCGCCCCCCCCCCGTCTCCGCCCCGCCCCTCCCCGCCCCGCCCCTCCCACGCTCCGCTCAGCCCAGCCCCGCCTTGCCTCTCCCTGCCCCGCCCAGCCCAGCCATGCTCTCCCCGCCCCTCCCACTCCCCGTCCCACCCATGGCAAACCCCGTCCTGCCCCACCCTCCCCTTTGCTGCCTTGCCCCTCAAGCCCATCCCTGCTCACGTCAGGCCCCGCCCCGCCTTGCCCTTCATGGCCGTGTTCCGCCCTACCCCGCCCGCTCAGCCCCGCCCTGCCGCGCCCTGCCCCGCGGCGCTCGTGGCTTCCATTGAGGTTTCAATTTTCTCCCTTTACCTTTGACGCGCGGGGGAGGGGCGGAGTAAGCGTAGGAGCTTAGTTAAGTTCGATCACGCACCCTTTCGCGTCGCCGCTCCCCGAGCCGAGGCGAGGCGAGGGAGTAAATTACGGCGACAGTAATGGTACACAAGCGTGTCGTCGACGTGGCGGCTGCGGCGGCGACAGAGGAGCAGCGCGCACCTCCCTTGGCGGAAGTCCAGGCTCGATGCTCGCGCCGCTTCCGGAGGGGCCGGGCCGGGCCGGGCCGCCGCGCCCGCGCCAGATGGCACAGCGTGCGGCTGCGTGCGCGGTCACTCGGTATTCCGGCGGCGCCCGGCCGCAGGGTGGGGCATACGGGCGCACGCCGAGGAATATGACGTTCGATCCGCAAATTGGAATTCCAAGGGCGATGGGACGGTTTTATTCAAATTTCAAATGCAGATGTATCGTGCTATACACTTTCGTCGTATGACTGCTCTTCTTTAGTAACGGAAATATATATTTCTGTCAGTATGTGGACCTGGAAAAAGAAAGACGCACTTTGTTCCCATTATTGTTGAAACTTCTATGTAGGAGAAAGTTGATTAAGGTTGTGGCACAAGCTATTCTACAATTCTAATAAAAATTCCCTATTTTATGCGGTCGTACTATTTGTAATACATAAATAAGATCCCGTTTCCCTGACCTCCCATTCCACCATTTCTCTATTATCAATCACCTCATTATTGATATCAACTCATTAGATTAAATCATCTCTATTGGACTTCAATGAACTCAACAGTTGAAGGGTCCCGAAATCTAACAAAAAAAAATTAATATAACCTTTCAAAAGGTTGCATGTGTATGACTACTTGATAATCTTGCTTAGTGTTTTTTTGTGTTTCCAGTATTCGAGCAATCATTGCTGAAATAAATTAAACCAAAATTAGGCAGATCGTACCATTACAACGTGGCACATCCATTAAGTTAAAGGATGTGCAGGAAAATGTTCAACAAATCATACTTACAACCACTAGGACTTTGCATGTAACATTAAATCAGAATTCAGTCATGCTGGTTTCAATCACTAGGGCGATAAGAGCGTATCCTATTCAGTGCCCGAGTGTGCTTTGTTCGGAGAATCGCGCTTCAAAGCCCGTCGAGGGCGTAGATATGTCCCCTAACTTTAGAGCGTTTTGTAGAAACATTATTCAGAGTTGACCCCAAACACTAGCCTAGTTCTAATCCTAGTGCTTGGCCCATTTTTGTGAGGTAACGTACTGAATCCTCCTAGAGCTGAAATAATATCCTTACGCACTCGAAATTAAAACTTGTCGTCTCTGTGAAATAACGCTATCGTAATTAATGAACGTAAAATTTTTCCTCATGCCTATGTAAAGAAAACTAGTAAAATGGCGTTGGTTTATCGTAAAAGCAAAAACTGCAATCATCCTTCAACAGGAAAATGACCCGATTTACATGCTTCCTTTTGACAAACAATTCCGGAGGTTTAGCGAACGCGCGCCTGCGCAGTGCCGATTCAGGGGTTTCCTCACGCGCGCGTACGCCAAAACGCCGGAATCGCTCGTCAAAAGAAAGCGTGTATGCGGGTCTTCCCTCTAAAGAAACACTACGCGAGACACCACATCCACAGGGTGCACAAACGGGACCAAACTCATTGTACGGCAGCGCCAATTGAATCCTGTTCGGCGACGTTGCAGCTGCCGGCTAATCCCGGCGCGGCGCCCGCGCGGCAGAAGGAAAAATTATTTGGCGCGACAGGCGGCGCCGGCGCTGCGACCTTTGGACTTTGCACGCGTGTGAGCTGCGAGGACACGACGCCCCGGACGCGAAAAACATCGGGAGGAATAAAGAATTAAGGACCTTGTGCGCATCCTCAAACACTGCGTTCGTCGTCCTTTTGCATTTCAGTGACCACTTCAGAGAATTAAAAGTTATTGCTGCCGAGTATTACATTAATTGCTTAATAAATTTGTATATATTATTAGATGAATGACCTTCAACTACTGATTTAAATTTTTTTTTTTTCAATACAATCAGTTGGTTAATGTGAAAAAAAAATTAAGCAATGGCCACGCAGTTTGTCTGCGTCATGCTGACTTTGAGTTATGCTGCAACTTTATTATTCTTGAATGTACTACATGAATAAATATTGTCAACTAATATGAGTCCTCCACACGACCGGTGTCATGTAAATAACAGGTTGAGAAATACATCTGTAGCAATATAGGATTAGACAATCATACATATTTATCACATCGTACTTTCCACATGATATTTATGAAAACTCTTAAATAATAAATTTATTTGTAACAAGCCCGAAGTGTCCCCTTGATTCATGCATGTAGGCGATGACGACTTGGAAAGAAGATATCGGAGGAATATTCTGAAAGAGCCGTACGTATTTCCGTTGCCCTTCATTGAAATGCCTCGTTTGGGTGATTCATAGGATCATCGACACGGGCGCCAGGAGAAAGGAATTTCCCCACTTCAGATAAGTGGATGCAAAGGAACTAGTCTCTTGAGTTAATAATTAAATATTTATTATAACTATTTTTATAACTATATTTCCCAGATTTCATAACCTTTATTTTCATTGTTTTTTATGATTCTCGATGGCATCTAATTTTCATATAAATGTACTGAATAAAGACAATTTCCTTTTATTTAATTTCTACCTGATTAAAAGATATTGGTTGGCTATATAAAGCAGCTAATCATAATAAAAATACCGTTTTATTTACGCTTCAAATTTCACATCGTCATTGTAATTGTATTCTTTTTGCTCCTTGTTTCCTGAAGGCATTGTTTGTAATATTGAGGTAAGTGCCAGCTGGTTTTGTTTGCTGCCTGAAAACCCATGTCTTCGTAAGGTGCCGTGAGTCGATATTGTTTATCAGAGATGTACTACCTTCTTGCACTGGCGAATTGGGCGTTTTCTTTCGGTTGTTGCTTATCGTAGCCCCGACAACGATTCTTATTTCGGAAATCAGTCATTCATAGTTTGTTTTGCTCGATGTTTGGTGAGGGTTCATTCACACTTGATACATCCTCAGTATGGGAACACCCAACAAAAGCGGCTGTTGTTGAAATACTATCACTACATCTCCCGGACCCGCTTGTCAGAAAATCTGTCAAAAGTCGCTAAAGTCTTCGTTCCGTGGTGTGGAGACGTAACGCCTCAAGCACGGTGATAGTTGGGAACAATGCTGCGCAAGTGGGCGACTCACTTGTGCTCTGGCCCAGCGCTTATGCACGGCCCACCGGCGTGACATGCAGCTTGTTAAATCATCCCGACGGCAGTGGAGGAAAGGGGTGGCGGTGGAGAGCAATGGGCTGTAATCTAGTGAAAGGGGAGTGGCACGCGGGCCTCTGAAAGGACCACTGCAGCGGGCAACCTCTGTTATTGCATTTGAGCAGCGCTGGTGTAGAGTGTTTTTTCGTATTTCCATTGCGCGGATGAACTTCCTGAAAACCTGTGGATGGCTGGAGCCCTTTTGATTAGAAATATTATTATACTGTGTAATTTTCACGCCTTTCCCTTCTGGAGATTCCTTAGTGGAAGCCCCAGGACGTGGCTCCCTCATGGAGCCCTGGCACCTTCGGGCTCAGCCTTTTCGCCCGGCGCCGCGGCGCCGTCGCGCGTCAGCGTCGTGTCGTCACCACACGCGCGCGCGCGAGGCGGCGGTCACCCCCTCCCCTGCCGCCCCGCCCCTCACTCCGCATTCTAAACTGCCGGCCGCAAAACGGCGGAGCCGTACTTTATAATTAAGTTGCGCCGTAAGGGCGGGTTGTTATCTACGCCCGGCGGCGGCGGTGGCGGCAGCGAGGGCACGAGCTCGGGGCCCACAAATCAGCAGTAAAACAGCCTCGCTCAGGCATTAGAACCCGTAAAGATTGCGCTGAATGAGGCGACGCTGCGAAACGCGAGAGCTTGGAGAAGAGCACCCGCCGCCGCCCCCGCCAGCTCCGCGCCCGCTCCCGTCCCCGCGCCCGCCCCCGCGCCCGCCCCCGCGCCCGCCCCCGCGCCCCCCGCGCCCGCCCCCGCGCCCGCCCCCGCGCCCTCCCCCGCGCCCGCCCCGCGCCCGCCCCGCGCCCCGCGCCCGCCCCCGCGCCCGCCCCCGCGCCCGCCCCGCGCCCGCCCCCGCGCCCGCCGCCCGCGCGCCCGCCCCCGCGCCCGCCCCCCGCGCCCGCCCCGCGCGCCCCGCGCCCGCCCCCCGCGCCCGCGCCCCGCGCCCGCCCCCGCGCCCGCCCCCGCGCCCGCCCCCGCGCCCGCGCGCCCGCCCCCGCGCCGCCCCCGCGCCCGTCCCCGCGCCCACCCCACGCTTATCCCCGTCCCGCGCCCGCGCCCGCCCCTGCGCCTGCGCCTACCTCGCCCCGTCGCCGTGCCCGCGCCCACCCCGTCGTTCGCCCCTGTCCCCGCGCCCTCCCCCACAGGCACGCCCGCCTCCACTTCAACCGCCACCGCGCGCCTGTTAGGGTTGCGTTACAGGCAATTATCTACGGCCTTTGTGCGGAATGACGCGCTGGCGGGAATATGCTTGCGTCGCTGCGCGGCGGCGCGCTCCGTTTTGCACTTGCTGCGCAAACGGCCGACGGACGGGCGGCGCAACGTAGGCAGCGGGGTGGCGGCGCGGCGGGAGCTCCTGCGGGGGTGGGTAATGGCGGAGGCAGAGAAGAGACTGGAAGAAATGCCGAGAAGGGCGCGATGGGACAGGTGAAAGCGTATGAATGCAATGCTATGGTTTGCTTTGGAGGGAAGAAAAGGTAATGGTGAGAAACAGCCCATGCAGCTATTATGTTGGTGAATGAACAGGAATAATTGTAATTGCAAGGGGTAAAACAGTAAAATAAGGCAGCGATAGAGATAGAAAATCAGGGAGCCATGTGATGAGAAATACAAGGTAGAAGTGGAAATCCTGTGTAACGATGAAGTGGCAGGGGAAAATAAGGATTAGAAAGGAGAAAAGAAAAAGGCAACTGCAGAAGGAATCAAAATGGGTATACCTTTAAGGGTAGTTAAGATTACGAGATCACATATTTCAAAGAGAAATGATGACACGATGAACTGAAAGGAAATAAGGTCGACATATAAATTAGTGACCCAGTCGGAACATCACTAGTAATAACAGCTAGGCTGATTGTATCCTACCTACAAGTAAATAATCTAATGGCATACGTACAAGTGGGAATAGTAGTGAGTTGACCAGCAGAAATGACAGTAAACGTCGAATAAAACCCAAGGAAGATGGTAAAGGCGTTGTCAAAGAAAAGTGGCAAACCCAGTGGCTACACCACACTCAATACAGCACTGGCTGCCACGGGTCGCCTGGGGCAGGACTACGACGAGTAGTTAGCAAGACACTGTGATCACACTGCACGGTGCTGCGTGAAACGCGTGTTAATGTATGTGGTTGCAAATGAAGTTTCATAAGCCGGTAGGTCCAAAGTTCAAGCCCCAAAGGTGGCGACTTTTCGCGGAACCAGTTGTGGAGAGAATTTATTTAGGCAGATCCCCTCCTATTGTATCAACCTGTACTCCGCGTCAATAACAGCGTACAAGCCTCCCAAATACGATAGCATGAAAACTGGCTGCTTGATATTAATGTGCAAAAACGGGAAGAGAACGGATGAAGCGAGAGTGGCCAATGGGGAACGACTTAGCGCCACTTCAATGGTACGGACGACGTCACTGCTTGGGTGAGACTTTGAGGCCCGTTGGTCTGATCGCTCGCTTATGTAGTTACCTCCGTACAATTCAAAGTGCACGCCGGAGCAGTATTTTGAGCAACGGGTCGCGGATCGCGCATGATTCCTTTCCCATCTGCTCACAGTCTCATCTTTAGGACCAGGCGATGTGCTGGTTTCTTACAATCTAGAAAGTCAAAAGCAGTACTGAGAATTTGCGAATTCTTGCTGATGCACTGTAGGAAGAGTCGCGTTTGGCGCGCACGTGGTGTCTGGGAGCTCAAGAGTAGGCGCGAGCGTTGGGCCTCAGTTTATTTGTTTATGGAACTTGAAAAAATAGTTAAAACTGTACGTGGAATGTGTGTGAGAAGAACAATCCGTCACAATGTTCTTTTCACTCATATTGAAGTACAGAATCCGTGCACTCCCTCTTTTACTATACCGAGTTGAATTCGGAATATAGGTAGCAACCGGCGTTTTGGCAAAATTTGTTAGCAAGATATATTCCCTTCCGTGTAATAGAAACCATTTGCACCAGTTAATGAGCTAAATATTTTGGCCATTATCCCTTATTGCGCTCCTTGTGAAGGAATCTACTCATTCATGAGAGTGAGAGCACATGAACGATTATTTTATGGTACTACTGACAGAAAAAAAGAAAAATCTAAATTCTCCACGATCAACCCGTAGAACTCAAGAAAATTAGCAAAGATAGTGAAACTACATTAATGTTCAGAAGCAATGCAAGGACTCATCTCAACGTTTTTGAGTGAATCAAGGGACGCCCTTGTTTGAGAAGATTCCATTCAGTTGGGAAGCCGTTAGGATACAGAGAGAATGCGCATGTTATGTTTCTCAGTTCCGCGCGAAGGGTTCGCATTGACTTTGCTGGAACGTTAAAGGTTATATATCGTAGGACCGCGCTTGCATTACTGATTTCATTTCGCCTCCTTCAAATATATGGTTCCACTGGACCCCTCTTTCTTGCAAGATCGACGATCGGAAAATGCCGTATTTTATTCATATCGCGAATGTGGCCAGACTCACAGTATACTGCGCGCGGGTTACTAAATGTGTTTTTTGTACTGTGGATTTTTTTTTACAGATTTAACAGGACAGATTACAAAAACACTTGAATTTCTTCACCAGAGCAACGGCAAAATGTAGTTTCAAAGTTTCAATACTAGAATATTTTTCTCGTTGGCACCGTATAAATGTTTGGGAACCCGAATATATATTTAATATGTTCTGTGTGTAGAATTTTAGAAAGTAGACAAATTATTATTTATAGATGAACTTCATAACTATCACCTAGCCCATTGCCATGAAAGCGCGCGTATACGAATTCGCGTATTCGTGTTAACTAGAATGTTATGTATCGATAACGATATTCGATGATGGATTTTCATCTTTCAGTTTTTTATTGCTTCAAGAGAACCTTCTCATTTATTTTTTCGAAATGGTCATGCATTAAACACAAATTTACGATTTTATTGATCAGAAGTGAAACTATATTTTGAGTTATAAATAATCAGTTTTATTAGCATAATTATTCTGTTTTTTCAGACCCTTCAGTCTTTTCGTTGTCAAACAAATCAATAACCTTTTCGTTTCATTTCTATAGCAAAATACTATATTTATAATTAAGAGGAAATTAGTAGCATATTTTTATATCAAAAAATGAAGATGTAAACGTAGCCATAATTTAAAATGATTTAATACCCCTTGCTTTGGATAATTTTCTAATAGTAGGTGAAAAAGTTGACTGATTTTCAGATATTATCTTTCCCTAAATGAGCCTTCAGAGCTAAGAACTTAGTTCTGACTGACTGTCACGTGCTTGGCGCACATTTATCTTGTGCTTAATTGCACGTGATTGTAGATGGAATCTTTATCTGGGTACGAGCGACCTTTAAAGTAATCTAATTTGTGTATCAACACACTATCTACTCTTGTCCTCTGCAGTACACAATCGCTGCACAATCGAAAGTGCATAACTATTTTTGCGTCAAAACCACTCACTCTATCTTCTACAGTGTTAGAAATTTTGAAGAACAGAAGATACGAATCAGTGTTTTCCAACATACGTACGTTAAATAAACGACTTAATTTTTTTCTGCAATCTTGAAAGGAATTCACAGTGAAGTGTATTAAGAGTAGCACATTTTACAATGCACAAGAAGCAGCTTCTCATATACGTGAAAATGTACAGTAGATATGATTACGTGTGTACGTAAAATTATTTATGTTTGTATATTTTTGTTTCTTTGGGTGTATATGTTTGTATATTGTTTGCAGGAGTAACTTCTTGTATGTCTTTAGAAACCGATCAATTAACTTGTGCGGTGATGAAGAAATAGTCCTTAATACATGCTTAATATTATTACTCTTATTATTTAATACTATCGTACTCGTGCGAGAACTCTCGCATGTTAAATCCCACTCTAATTTTTCCTAAGGGTAACGTGAAACTGAAACATGGGAACATATGGTCTGTTTCCATCGTAGTTCCCCCCACAATTAGGTACACAGCACTTGTAGACCACGTCAAAACGTTAAATGAATGGTTGCATTACACGCATAAGAAACAATCTTCTTCGATATCAAACAACTATTAATAATACTTCTTGTTTGTGGCCGCGAGAGCAAATATTGAATTAATTATTATCCAAATAACCTTGTCAGTCTGTGCAAACCACGGTTTACATAGAAAGCGTAAATATAAGATGGAAGAATCTAAGCCTTCTAAGTATGACGTCACAAAGATGGCCAATAGCACCAAGGGCTGAAACACATTCCAATAATATTTTATCCTGTAGATTGCGGTAGGACGTTTATTTGAAGCGTTGCGCCTCAAAATTTTTATTTTTAAAGACCCTAGAACGCTTCGCTCAAGTTATTTAACGATATAACTGGCATAGTGTTGCGGATTGCATTTGTGATGCATATTTAGATGCGTTTTTTTCTCAAACAAATCCTTCTTATTTTTAGAGTCAAAGTGCAATTCCTCTCGTCTCCCTGAATTTCTCTTTCTTTGGAGATTTCATTTACAAAGATTGGTTGCGTGCGAGAGCCGCTAAAGGTATGTATACTACTGAAATAATATAGGAGACGATTATTAATATTGTAGAGCAAGAAATGATGTTTGGACCGTTCAAAGAATTTATTGCCTCCGCCGGGAATTAAATCTCCCGCTATTATTATTATTATTATTATTATTATTATTATTATTATTATTATTATTATTATTATTATTATCATTATTATTATTATTATCATTATCATTATTATTGCGAGAAAATATACTTCTATTTGTACTAAGTAACAATGTATGCCATTAATATTCAAGCCTTAAAAATCAATATTGTTAGCAGTGAGACATTCAGTAGTTTTCACTAGTTACGTCTTCTGTGTACTAATTATCACTGCCTGGCGCCACATCGTGACCGCACCTGCACCGGCACGCAGCCACAGCAACAGCCCAAGGCTGGCACAGGGCGTGGCGGGGCGAGGCCGATGGGACGGAGTGAGGAGGGAAGGGGCTTGGAGGAAGAGATACGAGCAGCGGCCGGAGGTCGGGCACGGTGCACGAGGTCTGCGGTCCGCATCTGGGCCTTGAGCGGCCGAGATGACATTTACCCGCGCGCCCATCGGGCTGTAAGCCGCTCTAACGAGACGCGGTCGTCGCCGACGGCGCGCGCCCAAGGACCACCTGCGGCCCGGACGCCTCCCTCGCCAACACAGCGCACGGCCACGGCCCCGGCCCCGCCTCCGACCCTGCCTTCCACCTCGCCTATGACCACGCCTCCACCGCGCACGGCCAAGGGCCCGCCTTTTTGTCTCCACATGCCCCCGCCCCCACCCCCGCCACCGACCCCGACGCCGCCCCCGCCTCTGACCCCGCCCCCTCCCTCACCTCCGACCCCGCCTCCGGCCCTTCCTCGGACCCCGCCACCACCCCCGCCTCCTCGGACCCTACCTCTGGCCCCGCCTCCGACCTCGCTTCCAACCCCGCCTCTGACCCCGCCTCCGGCCCCTCCTCGGACCCCGCCTCCGAACCCGCTCAACCTCGTCTCTGACCCCGCCACCACCCCCGCCTCCTCGGACCCCACCTCTGGCCCCGCCTCCGACCTCGCTTCCAACCGTCTCTGACCCTGCCACCGCCCCCGCCTCCGCCCCCTCCTCGGACCACCTCTGGCCCCGCCCCCGACCCCGCCTCCGACCCCGCCTCCGACCCCGCCTCCGACCCGCCCACCTCTGACCCCGCCTCTGACCCGCCTCCGGCCCGCCTCCGACCCACCTCCGGCTTCCACCACTCCGACCCGCCTCCGACGCCTCCAGGCACGCCCTCCTGAGCCGCCTCCGACCCCGCCTCCGACCGCCTCCAGAGCCCGCCTCCGATCCGCCTCCGATCCGCCTCCGACACCGCCTCCGACACCGCCTCGACTGCCTCCGACCCGCCTCCGACCCGCCTCGAGCACACCTCCGACCCCGCCTCCGACACCGCCTCTGACCCCGCCTCCGACCCCGCCTCCGATCCCGCCTCCGACACCGCCTCCGACACCGCCTCCCTTCCACCACCTCCAACATCTCTTCCGAACCCGCCACAGATCGCCACGCCTCCTCCCCTCATTTGATCCTGGCTCGGAGCCCCGCATTCGACCCCCGCTCCTGACCCCCAGTTCTGTCTCCCGCTTCCCGCCCCCACTCGAATGCCCGTTTCCGATTTCGTCTCCTTTCGAGCACGTTTCCCGCCTTCGAATCCGATCCAACTACTGCCTCCCATCTTCGGCTCACATTTACCGTATCGCTGCACCGTTGGTCGTTCTGCCCAACCGCCGCCGTCGGCCAGCGCCTTGGTTCTCGGAAACGCTCCCGCCGCTCGGAAAAGCATTATGACCACCGCCATCGCCTACGCTACCTCGTTCGCCGCAAAACCCCTTGTAACTCACGTTTCGAAGCTGCCAATTGTTTCTCCGACTCTACCACGTTCTCAAGCCCGCCCCACTTGTCGCCGTCGCTCCTTCACCTCGCCGCCCCTCACCCTTGAGATCTCGGTCGCCCAACCCTTGCCTGCCTCTGC
Source organism: Teleogryllus occipitalis (assembly GCA_011170035.1). NCBI lineage: Eukaryota > Metazoa > Arthropoda > Insecta > Orthoptera > Gryllidae > Teleogryllus > Teleogryllus occipitalis. The sequence continues at coordinate 106,546 of BLKR01002626.1, read as the reverse complement.
GAATGACCTCCCTCGTTCCACCATTGACGAATGTTCATGTTCTGTCCTTCATCTCTCACCATCTGCTTTGCGCTGATAACGCTATCATACCACATCTTCAACTTCGACTACGCCAAACTACATCTTCGACTTCTCCATATTTTCCAACCCTTCCTTCTCCGTCGTTGCCATCTACTACCGCCTACGTTCGTCACCCCTATCTCCACCAATGCGGTTTCGGGTTCATTACGACTATGACCTCTGACGACGGTACTCCCTTCCCTTGGTGCCTCAGTCACTCGACCACATCTTCAAGCGAAGCCACTGCCGCGCTCCGCTCCGATAGTTTCGACAGTGCCACCTTCTCAGATTCTGCGTCGTTTCCCCCATCAGCACTAGCCACTGGTCCCACGCAGTGGCGACTTCCTTCCCGTCTTTCCAGCTCCCTGCGACTTCCGTGCAGCCTCAGCCTCCTCTGCCGCCAACGCCTGGCAATCTCATCACGGCGCCGTAACGAGACGCAATGGGTAGGACGGGCCGGGCAGATCAAGCGGGACGCAACTGGGACCCGGCTGACCGGAGCACGTCTGCGCCCGGACCCGTGCGCCCGCCCTCCGCGCCGTGTTCAGAGGGCTCGCTGTTCCCCGAATTTTAAAACTCGGACGGCACACGGCCCGGCCGACGATGCGTCGCGGCGCGACGGTCACGGTGGCAAGGGCAGAGGCAGGGGGCGGGAGCAGGGGTAGGAGGTAGGGCTGGGTAGAAGCTGGGATTAGAGGCTGGGGCAACGGCAGGGGCGGCGGAGACATTGAGCGTGGGCGGGGGTGGCGTTGACGCAGCACCGGTAGGCAGAGGGGCGACGGTGAAGTGGTCGACAGAGAAACGAAGGGCGGGATCAGGGGACGGGAATGGGGCTTTGGAAACGGCAGAAGCGGTGGCTGGGGTGACGTTGGCGGGGACGGCGGCGGGGCTGGCCGAAGCGGTAGGGGAGCTACAACGGCGAGATGACCGTGTGCTACTGGCTCTCGCATGTGCGTCCGATGGATGGAGGTGTTAAGAGGATGGTGTCATTGGCGTTGGTGGCGGGGGCCGTGCGGTGCACATGAAATATGGAAAGAGAGCGCTCGACAGTCGGACGTGTAACTCGCACTTCCCGAATGTGTCCGTGCATCGTGAAACGGAGGCAGGTAAGCGCGCAGAAGTGTGGGGGAGGACAGTCGGAATCGCTTTCCTGTAGAACTGTCCTACTAACTTTGAGTTCGGTCTCGTTGCGTTCATATTTTTGACATTTCAGTCATCATCGCCGAATATAGTCTTAAAGTTGAATAAATAATTACAAATTACGTTTATAATAGTAACTATTATGGAGTTAATGTTCATGAACATTAAACTCCATATAAATTGAATCATATTTTATTATAATTGAATCATATAATTTTATTATAAACTCTATAAAATAGAATCATAATAAATTAATTTGATATGATTCAATTTTAATTGAGGAAGAAAACGTATCCCAAATTGCGACCAACATCGATGTCTAATAAAATATTGTAAGATATTATTTGTCTCTACGAGTTCTTTTCATCCTCGAAAGAGCGCTGATTGCAAAGATGTCAGTCAAGCTACGACCAGAAGAGAGCAGATGTACCGTCGTCAGTAGCGCCCTAGATGGAAATGTTGATAAGAGATCAGACGATAGGAGAATGTGAACTCTATCATTATGATAGTGATAATTAGCAGTAGAATGTGGAAAATTTCCCACGACGACGCGAACGTGGGAAGTTGCCCGCGTACGTATGACACCACTTCATAACGAGCAAAAGACGTAAGACATATGATTGGTGGTAGAATGTGAATGTTAATTTTGAACTGTGGAAAAAGATGTAATAAAACTGTAATGTGTGTGAACAGGTAACAGTATTCAATATGTAAAAATATCTTGATCGAATGGGGAGGAGGAGGTTTTCGACATTTCGAATATACGCAGATTTCTAGTGACCATTTTTATGAAAAGTGAATAAAACCATTTAGCATATAATTGCCCCACCAAAAATTGCCCCACCAAAATTATCTAAATAAATTCTGACATTATCTAACTTAGGAGTAATGAAAATTTTGGTGCCACACCTTGCAGCATTCTGTATTGATGTACTAACGAAAGTCTCTCCTAAAAATTCACCAAAGTTGATTTCATCTGAACTTGAAAGTTTCGTATCTGAATCTTCAGACGATGAAGGAGGTACAGCAGATGATGTAGACGCTTCACATCATACATTGCGTACCACAAGTTTATCTCTTGCACTAACTGTCAATTTTACTTCTCGTATGTTACAAAATAAAACTTCGAGCACTTGTTTATTGGATAATAAATTGTATCCAGTTATTTGGTATTTTATATTAATAATTAATATTATTTCCTATTAAAACACACGTTCCTCAGCACGGCATATTACTCTACCATATGACGTAATATTAGATTAGCGACCTGTAAACGCGTGTGAAACGATCGATTAAAATTCTTGTACAGTTAGTCTCGGGCCTGACTCAGCGGTGGGTGGTAGGTCTGGACTTGTCCCTCATGCGAGTTCGCACTTGACTCGGCACGGGTTAGAAGCCTCCTAACTCAACATTATTTTGTATAGACATGTTTTAAGTTACAAAATTGGGGGGTGAGGGTTCAAAAACTTTGAAGTCGGAAAATAAGGGACACCTTAATGTTCACACTCATGTCCGGAACCCTGTGGTCCTATTAATTTTGTAGAAAATATTCTGGTAAAGTTTACAGGCGAAAAAGATGTTCGAACACGAGAGGTATCCCTTGTGGAGAGATTGTGACAAATTAGAAGTTTTTGCCTAAGACCTAAAAATGTTTCTGCTGTAAAAAGGAGCCCGGTTTATAATAAAGTGATACTGTAGACTTAATGTGGATTTTACTGAAAATTCCGAGTTTCACTTTCTCGTATACGTACGTTCTATGAACTGCTTTTATACGAAATATACGAGATAGGAATGTAATTCTGCGACAAATCGATCTTGAGATTTTAACGCAAATGCACGTTTTGGGGTCCCCTTCTCTAAACGTCCGTTTGTTCATTTGTGAACAACACTAGCGCCCGACCTTGCGCTGTCGCAATACACAATCTCTGCACAATCGATAAGGCTCGTTTCAAGGTCCTGTGAATTTGAAACTAATTCTTTGAATTTGGGGGAACATCACAAGAGGTCCTGAAATATTTCCAAAATTTCTTCAAAATGGTTCCAAATGTTTTCTCTAGATTTCTTACCACACGTATGAAGACAGCATAGATTGGATTTACGACCGTTACAAAAGTGTGAATGTTTTTAGTCCCATCGTACGTTATTAAAGACAGATATTTGTTCTTCTAATAGAATTTCTTGTCCTTCTTTAGTTAATGTTACGCACCCTTTTTTGATTTTTTTAGTAGTCGCGTAATTTTGAGGGAAATGTAGGGAATATTAAAACCAAGATTTTGTCAAAACGGCTCCAAATTTTTTCTTTAAACTTTTAATGGATAGAGCTTCATGCGCTGAATTTCAATGCATAGTCGCCATTTCCAAATATCTTTCCCATTTTCCAAAAATTACGTAAATGTAATTTTCTCCCGTTGTGTCATTAATATTTACTTGCATGAACTTTTTAATCATTTAATTGAGAGTACAAATGTTTAAAATGATTTCTTGTGTATTTTTCAGAAAATTCCAAAGATTTCTGTGAAAATTAGCTCAGCTTTTGAAGAAACGCTCAAAAAATATTTCGAAAACGGCTCCAAATTCTTTTAATGAATATTTGCATTTAGAACCAGATGTTACTCTTCTAACATATTATTAAAGTCAATTCCATTCTACAATTTTTTGCATCGTCCTCTTGATCAACTTGGTTCAGTTCCTCCGTTTGATCGACTTCAATTCGCCTTTCGCGGAATTTCTCCTCTTGAGTGATTTACTTTATATCCACTTGATCGACTCAACGCAGAAACTCCACTTGTCCAACTGGCGCGGAGATCCTCCACCTCTTTGAGTTGGGCGGAGATCGTGCACTTGTTGCGTGGAGATCCTCCACTTCAGCGACGTGCTTTATATCCAGTTGATATGCTGATACTCCACTTAATCGACTTGCTTTAGATCCTCCATGTGATTGATTTGCGCAGAAATCTTTCACTAGATTGACTTGCTCGTTTATCCTCCACTTCATCAACTTAACGGGGGATCTTCCTCTTGATGTTCTTGCTTCAGATCCTCCACTTTATCAATTTAATTCATATCTGGCACTTGACCGACTTGCATCAGATATTCCATTTGATAAACTTGTATCGTTCACTTGCTACCTTTTCTTAGATCCTCGATCTACTTGCACGGAAATCCTTCACTTGCTCGACGTACGTAGAGATCCTCCACGTGATTGACTTGCGAAGAGATCCTCCACTTGTTCGACTTAGCGCGGAGATGATGCGCCTGATTGACTTGCGTGGAGATCGCCCACTTGTTCATCTTCCTTCAGATACATCAGTGGGTCAGCTTCCTTCTTGATCACGACTTTCTTCAAATCTTTCACTTAATGTAACATTTTTTGAGACCCTTAACTTGATTTTGCCTTCTTTGTGTAATGATTTGTGAGACTAGCCCGCAAGAATGCGTGGGACAAGGAACTTCTACATAAGCAAAGAGGAGCCAATAATGAAAGAAACAATAGACAACAGCGCCGCGTAATAATAATTATTAGGAAAGTAATAGAAAACAAAAGGGGGGCAATAGGCATTGTGAACAGTGAATAGAACCCAAATTTAGGAACATTTTGAACCAAGAATCACGTTATTCGAGCCACGGGTTCCGTAAATATTATAAGTGGTATAAATTGCATGCATAACGGCGAAGTTGAAGACATGGTGACCATTGTTGTACCTCTGAAAGTATACAACAAAACGAGTTTTATTGAATATCCAGTGAATGCCTGGGTGGATTTTGGCCAAACTTACAGAAATTATAGGGAAAAATATTTAGATCAGGGCAAAATTAGTTACGGCGCGGGGGGGGGAATTTATGTAAGGCTTTAATAAATCAGTATCCAGTTCCATAGCATAGCGAGCTAAGAAAGAATTAAAAGAGCGACCGAAGATGTAAGTGACGTCATCACGAGTGGGGAAGACGGAAAATAAAGGTTTTTTGGAAAAAGGAAAACGGGAAAAGGGAATTCGGTAATGTGATAATTACAAACCAAAAGTTAATAAAACTATGAAAGAGAGAGTAAGACGCAAGATGCCCCAAAACAGTGAAAAATGTAAACATTTTCGAACATTTATTATGGTGATGGGCATATGTTTGGAAAAAAGACAGTCACTTGGATTGTGTGGACCAACAATGCAAACTGGGTTACAGACAGAATGAGTTCGGATCTGAGGATGATCGCACGCGTTTTTATGTTGTGTTAAGTTTTTGAAAATTTTTGCGGAAGTGTCGTGTAAAACGTTATTAAGTTATTTTGGTTGCATAAAAACAATTGTTGAGACTGAGTGTATCGAAAATTTATTTAAATTCATTTAGAAATTCACGAAAAAAATCCGCATAGACAATATTTACGCAAATTAGGTGTCAGGAAATAGGAGCGTCGCGAAAGATATATATATATATATATATATATATATATATATATATCGCGAGATATAGAAATAACATTCAGGGAAGACGCGATTAAGACAAAAAAACAATACTTGTGGATGCATTGGCAAACTTGAAACGGGGGAGTGCATCGAGGATCTGGTGGCAGCTGAACGGGGGACTGCGTGCGTAAATAATGCACGTGACAACTACCAGCGACGGGCGCTGACGGAAGGTGACATCGCTGCAAAAAAAAGGGAAGTGGCACGAATTGTGCAATAACTGTATTGTTGTTTTTTTGGTTTGTTTACGCTCCATTCAAAAGAAAGAAAAGAAGTTCTGTCGAAGACCAAGTTATGCTATTAGGCTAAGGATAATAAGGAAGGTCACGACAGAATGCGCATTCTGATGGATGGATGAGATTTTTCTTTGTATTGTAATTTCAGTGTGTATGTTTTTTTTTCTGTGTGTTTATATATTCGTATTGTTATGTTTCGTAAGTCGGAGGGGCAGATTGTGTTAATGAAAAGGGATATCAGCGAAAAAAAATCCTAAATTAAATGCATGAGCATCCCAATGGCTCATAATTGCCGTGATTCCATGTCTTTTTATTCTGTAGTGGTATGAATGTTGACCCAGGCACGAACGAAACGGACCCTTCCTTCAACTCCGTATGGAGTGAGCGCGCGGACTACGACACGGTAAGAAATAAACAATAGTACGAGCTAGCAGAGGTACGGGCAATCGCTAATGTGGCACCCAATTATAATTCAGGGCTAGGGCAGGGCAAGATAGTGCGCGTGACGAGGAAAAGATTACAATCGTCGTGAGGTTTTGTAAGAGAATATTACAGTGGCGCACTAGCGTGGGCCATCGTGTTTGATTAGAAGTAGTATATTGTTACATTGGCGCCGCGACGTGAGGCGTCGCGGTATCAAAGGAGGGCGGAGAGAGGGGGAGATTATTATATTTGGTTTCCTCCTCTTTACCTTGACTCTCTTGCGATCATCTACAAGATCTTCACTTTCTTCAGAAGGTCATCTTCATCTGAGATTTTCCTCTTGATCTCGAATTTAATAATCTTGATTTCCTTCCTACACATCCTTCATTTTATTGATCGACTTGCTAGAGATCGTTCATTTGATCGACATTCTCGACATCATTCATTTTCTCGACATTTTCTATTTCATCTACCATCTGTAATTTGTGTTTGAATGATTTGCTATAGATCCTCTTCTTAATCGTCATGCTTCACATTAACTTTTGAGCAACTTTCGCAACATCCTCCGCTTGATTAACCTGTTTGAGAACCTCCATTTTATCGATACCCTAAGTGAGCGGTAGTTACCGCGGGGCTCTGATAGGACCCTTACGTAGGCTGGCAAGAGGTGAGCAAAGCAGAAAAGGATTACATGATCTAATACAAAGAGAAACTGACTAGCACGAGAAAGTCTGTGCCAATTTGTGGCATTACTTATTTAAACTCTGTGTCCCATTGATTTGTGTTTGCTTGCTATTTCTAGAGAAAGCTGTGTTTCAAACATAAGCTGGTGTGTTTTGTGATGCATTAGGGCTTGCATTTTTCACTGTCTAGTATTGCAAAACTTTTTATTTATATTACCAGGATTTTTTACTTTCTCAGAAAATGTTCAGTAAAAGTTACGTTTTTCTGCATGAAATTTCCTAATCGTGTACGAAAAGATCAAACAAGTCCATTTATTATATTCTTACAGATTATTCATATTTAGAAATATGATATGATCTGGTAGTTTTATTATACAACGGTGTGAGAAATTGGATGTACAGTAATTTTCGCAACAAATCGAGTTTCCAGGAGTTCAGTTTCGAAGTTAGTGAAATCAGCTGCAATACGTTTTGACTGAGTGAGGTTTAGACGGCACTTGACCTACTGAGCTACAACACGTAGCATACACTGTTTGTATTATCTGAATGAGCTTCTGGCTCCCCAACGCAATCTTCAAATGCATTTGTAAACTATTTTAGTTATTAAACCGTGCAACTAGATGAAAAGAAAGAGAGCAACGCGTTGGCAGAAAGACAATCTCTCGAGAACGGCCCACGTGGAGCAGAGCCGTCTAGAAGCACCCGCACCCGCCCCGGCCCGAGGCTTAATCTCGTAGTCACGCCGAGGAAGAAGGGGCTGGCGCTACGGATCGACGTCTCCGGCGCTAGGCCGCCTTCCTTGCTTGCTTCGCTTCGCTGCGCCTCGCCTCGCCTCGCGCCGCGCCGCCGGCTCCGTTTTTCCCGCTCCGCAGGGGCACTTTTTAACGACGGGCGTCGGACCAGGAGGGTTAAGTGCTCACTTAATAAATTATAATCCGTCCGGCGACGACGGAGGCGGCAGGGGCGCCGTCTCGCGAACGCCCGCCGCCGCCGCCGGGTGTGCCGCCTCCTTCCCCGGCGGCGGATTCATTGGCTGTCGCTTCGCTTCACTGCGCCTCACTTGTCGGCGAAGGCGCGTCATGAATATTTGAGGCGCGCGCCGCGCCGCGCCGCGCTTGGTCGCCAGGGGCAACCCCGCGCAGCCAGCGCAGCAGCCAGCCCTCCGCCGCCCTTATCGGCCCTGCGCGCCGCGCCCGCCCCCGCTCGCCCCGCTCGCCCCGCTCGCCCCGCTGCGCGCCGCTCGTTTGCTGCCTGGCCGTGCAGCTTCATTTGGGCCGCCTGTTCAGCTTCCGCACTGGTCTAGATCACAAAGTTAGCTTCTGGCGCTGTCTGGAGAAGAATCCTAGCCGGTTGCTCTGATTGGTAGTTTCTTCAATCAAGGAGAATTCGGGACAAATATCTTAACAAGCGAGCCACGGACTGTCCGCGATCTTTCCTTCCTCTTTCTTGTCGAATCCTCACCACTTACTCACACACTCTTACACTTGCATGCACTGCCACACATGCCGGAAGACCAGTCGGAAGCTGAGCTTGTTCTGATGGGGTGGTTTCCACTGGGGGAAGATTCTTGGAGGGGGAAATTTCCCGCAAGCCGACATTACAGTCGGGTGCAGGATCTCATCCAGAGATGGAGAACACTTCCACATCCAGTGACAAAACATTCACTACACTAACGGGATTAATGACCAAAGCAGTTCACGTGCCAGAAAACTAATCAATCAATTGGCCAATTCTACCGTATCGTGTCTTTCGTATGGTGTCTCGTCTGTTCGTATTCTCATGTTTGCTTCCACTCTTTTCACCGACCGTGCTTCATCGCATGTAATTTCTTAGCTCGTGTTTTACTATCATATTATGTGCGTGAAGTGATTGTATTTTTCACGAAGGTTGAGGGCATTTTTGAGAGACCGATGAGTCGAGGCAAAAAGTACAATACGCTGACGAAATATAAAAATGCTTTTCTATAATGTATAAATATGTTTCCATTACGTACCATTATTATTTTCATTTCTACTTTTCATTGTTATGGAATCAAAACTATCTTCGTTCGCCTTCTTGACACTAAAATCTTTTGTCTTCACTATGACAGGATCACGTTTTTTCAGATGTTTTACGCAAGCTTAGCGGTACGTAAAAATCCCTCATTTGTATGTAATCGCAGAAAAATAATATTTCGTTCCCCTCCAATATTGTTTTTTGCTTAATCTTCTTCTCCTTTAATCATTATTTTCTTGTTTCTTCTCGGTACTTTTTCCATCTCTTTTCACTTCATCTGCGCCATTTATCCTTCCTTTCGAGACTACCCGTCAAATTCTTCCGTTCGTGTCTCCCATATCATCCGTTCTCTTCCTGCCGTCGATCGAACCCCAGTGCTGGTGTTTACTGCCTTGTTCTCTGAGGTCGTCTAATCTTCCACAGAAACTTCGTACCTCTCTAACCACAGATTTTGCCTACGTCTCTCCTTCTCTCCATTTCTTTCTGCTTCTGAAGCTTAATCTGCCCTCCCTTTTTTCCTCTTCCTCAGTTCTAGCTGTCTAATTTTGCTTATTTTTCATCTCATACCAACTCTCTCGCCTTCCTGTTATTATTTGAAGCCCAGCTGTCTTCGTTCTCTTGTCCTTAATGAGTCATCTGAGCTACCATAAAGGAAGAAAGTACTTCTTTCCTTTATGACACTAAATGTCGTCTGTACCATCCAATTTGTCGTCAGTACCATCCAAATTGCAGTGCTTCCCTTCTCCAACTCCTTTTACTTTCCCGTATGATACTTACGTAGTATAGAGAAAGTATTGTTTTCTGATTTCACATTCTATGTCATTTTTAACTATGTTTTCGTCTGTTTTTCCCGTTCTCGTTTTACTATCGTTCTGACTTCCTTCACCCAACAGCTGATAATTTTTGCTTTACTCTCTTTCCCTATCTGTCTCAACTTAACTCTTAATCCCGTCTTTGGATTTTCGGAAATTTCTGGAACTGTCGTCATGTGTCATTAAACTTCAGAATTTGTCCTTCCTCTGCACTGCAACTTATACCTCTTAATATATTCTATAGTCTTTTCCCTCATATTTTTATTTATATTTAGGAGTTTGTGGCCCTTGGCCTACTCAGGTCACTGAGGCCAAGAGTGAAGATCTAACAAGGAGAAATTTTCGGTAGAGCGCATTGTCTTGCTCAGGTTTGCTAACGTAAGAGTTGCTCCACTGAGCCCAGACAGATGACTGGTGAAAACAGTTGCTTGCATACCTGTACTCCCGCGCAACTGTCACTGTCACTGTCAGTGTCGTAGTTGACCGTATGAGCGTAAGGTTAGGCCCATCATGTGTTTCGTGTGTACGTATCAAATTTTGGTCCGGGTTGGTTTAAAGGTGAAGGCCATGTTCAGCTCTACAAATCTGTGATAGGTTTCTTTTTCCGATGTAGAATTGACAAAACAACAAGTGCAGAAACAGATCGGCGGATGAGCTCTTTATACGACTATATTCGAATGTCAACCACCACCTAATCTCCCATTAAAAAACTTGATGACAAAAAGAGTACCATCCTTCTCATTTAAGTTAATAAGCCTGATGAAAAATTTGTTCTTACATTTATAATTTATTACTAATGACATGTCAAGATTTTTTTGTTGCGGATAGTTCAATTTCTTTTTCTTGCATGTAGTTGTATTAAACTTGATTTCATATTTATTAGAAATGTATGTTTGTAGGCAATAAAGGTAAGATTTGAAAACATAGTTAATTCTGTCTTGGCTTCTTTTGGTAGCTCACAATAGGATGTAAAATCTGTATGGTTGGTCAGAAGCTTCATAAGTTTGGTGACCACTGCGTTAGATAGTATGCGACGCGCCCCCCTGGTTTTCGTCATGTGGCGTCCACCATTCCCCTGCCGTCCTTTCTCCACACCTGTACGCATCCATCATAACAACTCTGAAGTTTTCCTATACACTGACCCGTGCCCTTGCGTGTCCGTTGTATTTTTGCATTAATTTCTAATATTCTCTCACTTCTCTCGCTAATTGGTCCACTCCACAGCCTTTTTCTACCCTTAGGCGGCGGTCACAGTAGAGCCAATTTTGGCCTAAATTTCGGTCAGCCGACGCCGGACGTTTGCGTCCTATATGCCCTATTAGTTCAAATAAATAAATAGTAAATAAAAATGGGCATATTGAACCCGAACGACCTGTTCCGATGCCGTCCAGAAACACCGGCTCTCGGACAAAGTTCTGTTTCGTGTGATTCTGTGGGTTCCGTTCACTTAAAAACAGCTGGCGAGTGAATGCCATCTGTAATTCCAAGACCAATGTATATACATGTAGATAGTATTGAGCGTGCTCCTCGGAAATGTTTCAAAGAACGAACTGCGGAATTATGGGAAAATTCAGACGATATCGGGTTGAACATTCTGGCGTTTTTCGGATGAAATAAGACGGACGATTGCGCTCGCAGTCGTCCGGTGGAGCGGCAGACATTTCAGCTGCACTGTGACCGTAGCCTTACGGACCGTACTTAACGCAGATTTGGTGTTTTTTGAATACCCCCTCTCCCCCTGTAACGCGCTCTTGAACTACCCTAAATAATTATGAAACGCTTGTGACACCCCACCCTCATTTACATTAAGTGAAAATATATTGCATAGCTGTAAAAACAATTTGTATTAATTTTATTTGTGTTATATATTAAAATTTATGATAATTAAAGTTAGAATTAGTTGGTGATGCGGACCGTACTTAACAATAAGAGTGAAAACATTTTTTGAGTGATGGAAGGATGGATAGGCGAGACAGTTTCTGACAAGCAGCGCTCCCGCCATCGTGTGTGATGCACGGGCGAGAGACAATTGGGCTTGTTTAAATGGATTCTGGAATATAATACTAATCAGCTCTGAATATTTTCTTCGCAATCTAACAGATGCAATCGATACATCGTCGATGAAAATATTTCCATTTATGTAACAATGACATCATAATTTATTTATATTTTTTAATTTAATTTGTTATTATCTTAAAGTTTTAATATGTGAGAGAACAGAATGTATTATTTCGGCAAATGTGGAAAATTTAAAAAAAATATCAACGTTACCTAACACTAAGCTAACAACCCCATACTCCTAAGTAACGCAGCGTAACACTGTCCCCCTCTTTAGCGTTACGTGATTTATGGATGATCCCTTACGGTCCTTCTTCATCCTTGACGATAACAATCACTAATCTTCATTCCCTTCACTTCTCCCATATTTCAGTTTCCACCGTCCCTTTCTTTCTTTTTCCTAGCTGCCTTCGGCTCTGTCACGTTTCATCAACGCCACTGTTACTGTGTTAGGTCATCTCTCTCGCCGTCCTCGGCCTGCCTTGTCTCGGGCAGCTTATCAGCTCGTTGCCTCGGTGCCTCTTCGTCGGCGCTCTCTTCGCACCTGCCACGGAACATTCAGGAGAAAAAACCCGTGAGCGCTCCGAACTATATAAAAAGCGAGTTCCCAGGAACGCTGCACCGCGCGATGAAAAATATTGTTTGCGTACGGGCTTTTGTCTAATTGGAAGTTACCAACGAATTTTCATTTACACTCCGGTGTAAACGAAGATATTTTTGTTCACTTGCCGGTCGAGAAGTCATTACGAATACATCCGAAATTTAATCAACAGTTTCCGTAGATAAAAAAGATTGTTTAATTTTCAATACATTGAATTTTTTTCTTTTATCATCATTGACAGAGGAAGTCGCTGGATAGCGTTTCCTAAAACCGGTAAGTTAGATGTTGACGTTGTGAAAAATTACTGAATGAGCTTGAATCCATGTATTTCCATCTTACTTGAAGTGATTAAAAACTTCTGTTATTACATCACCTCCGATGTGCCGTACTCGGGTAAACACGCTGAGTATCACACTCCAATTCTGCTATAATCCAGAACATTATAATTAAGCAAATACATAAAACAAACCGTGTTGTTTTGCTTTAGCAGTCATTTGCGGAATTATGTCTCCACTCCCACTGCCTGTACCAATAATCAAATGCATGCTGAAAGGCTTTTGCAAATAGAACCGCAGACTTCTCAAGCACACAATATTCTTAGTTTACTGTATGCTTCGATGGGAAAAGAAACCAACAACTTAGATGAAATAAACTTTTTGTGTGCTTGCGAGAAATATCTTTCAGTCGGGTGCATCTGTTTACCTCTCTCGTCTCTTTTCGAATCGTAAAAGGCAACGAGCGCGGCATGTTGAATAAATAGTCATATTTAATATTGTTTCCATTAATTAAGCTACTGTAAATAACAACTGTATACCACTCCACATTTCTTTCATTTGTATCTACGGTCAGCAGACCTTCCTTGTTAAAGCTCTTAGAAAAAAAACAAGAAAATGTAAGAAAATTAAATAAATCAAGACGAAAAATGTATGAGTAGAAGAACTATTCATATTGAAATTAAGGGGCTAAATTAATTTTCTGAAAAAATCATTTGTGTCGTTTAGGCTGTTTAATATTCTGCATTGACGGTTCGTAAAGAAGTTACTACGTAGTGTACAGTTACTTCGTAGTGTACTACTTATTTCAAAATAAAAATGTACACATTTTATTGTTTCCACGTTAGACTCGCTTCGAGTATAGCGCGCCACTCTGCATTAATTAATTATTATCCAACTCGAGAGCGTTTGGTGAAGTTACGAAAATTAAATTGTTTTCACAAGAATGTCGCTTCGAAGCTTGACAGTTAAGTGTTTAGCCTGCGCGACTCCGCTGTCTTCAGGCAAGTTTGCGTTCCCTCCTCGGAGAATGCGGCATAATATTTGGCTGCGCGTGTTCCGAAGGCAGTTCATTTGCCGGCATAAAGCGGAAGGGCTCTGCAGCGAATCTCGCGAGAGGCTCAAACTAACGTTCTGGCGGAGCGGAATGGGACGGAGCGATGCGGTGCGGTGCGGTGCGGTGCCGACTGCCGGCAAGAAATGTTCAGTGGGCGAGTAAACAGCGCAGACGGCAGCTCAGACTTTGTAGGCTGTTCCGACAGTTTCGTCGAAACGCGCGGCAGTCTGAGCGGGCGCTGGGCGGGGATGTTTTGACATGTTGGCTACCTGAAGCGTCTTCAACGAGAGCCCTCCTACCAACATGAAAACGATTAGAATACCACGAGAGGAGTCAGGGAACAGATATAATACGCGCTTGTTTTCTTGAGCCCCGGAATATCTACCCCCACTCTTTTACTAATATAAGTTAAATTCAGAATAAATGACAGTAACGAGCGTTGTTGACAAAATCTGATAACAGGAATATTCTTTCTCTTGTAATAGAAACTATTTTGCATCGCAAAATAAGCTACAGATTTGACACAATGGTCCTGATGGCAAAATAATAAAACACTCACTCCTCTCGCATCTAACGAATTGTGGGCTCGAGAGAACGTGCGCGGTTAATAAATGTTGCTGCATCTAAAATGTCCGGACTTAGAGCGGCCGTCAACTTCACAAAATCAAGAATTAAATCTTTTTATTATAATTTACATAGGAATTTGTGTATGCATGTCTTCTCGATTTGGCATATGACTAAAAAAAGAATTAAACTTAAATATGTTCAGAATTTCGTTTTGTGTTATTCTTTTTGTAATACAATTTGAAGAGTTTATTAGTCCAATTGCTACAAAGAGTGGAGTAAGGTAGTGTGTGTGTGTGTGTGTGTGTGTGTGTGTGTGTGTGTGTGTTTGAGAGAGAGAGAGAGAGAGAGAGAGAGAGAGAGAGAGAGAGAGAGAGAGAGAGAGAGAGAGAGAGAGAGAGAGAGGCGACAACAAATTACTAGCTAATGAGGGGTAATTTTTTAATGCGAGTAAAACTGCTACCTGAGTGAAATTTTCACATTTTGTCTTCTTTTCTTTTCTTATATACCCCTTGGACCGAGACATAAAGAGCCCATTCATAAATTCGGCCCTGCATACATACAGCATTCGCAGGTACCGGGCTTGGGTGGGTGGGAAGGGAGTGAATATCAGGTAGCAGTCGCGAAGAGCCACGGCGTGCTTCATCATCTTGTGGCGGAATCAAAGGAAACGACAGAAACTTCAGATGAGAGAATCCTTTGAACTCTGAATCTTATGCTCGCTTTGGCCGTACTCGACACAGTTGATTAGCCGTCGTTGAATATTATTCTGAGTCGGGAGTCGCATCTTACACCATCCAGAACGCAGTCTTATACGCGCAAGTTTTTTTGTCCCCGCAATCGCTACCCCCACTCCTTTACCAACATTGGTTGAATTAAAAATAAAAGACAGCAACGAGCGTTGTTAACAAACTCTGACAAGGAGAAATGATCGCTCCGTGTACAAGAAAGTACTTTGCATAAAAAAGCGAACTACAGTTGTAATTCAATAGTCCTGTAGTTGAAATAACCAAACCCCTACTCTTCTTTCATCAAATGAAACCAGGGCTCAAGAAAAGGTGCGCAGATAATTCCTAGGTTTAGAGGATTTAAGCTATCAGAAGAATTTATTGACGAAAGCGACGAAGAATATCTTGAACGAAAATCTTGAGGGTATTGTTCTCCTTCTTGTGGCCTTTAACCGCAATCTCTCGCGCCTCTACTCTTTTCGGCAGCCGGAGCGAGGACGCAGCCGACCAGAGGCTGGCCCAGCAACCGGATATCGCCCTTCGCCCTTTTCCATATCACGATAAACCCCGGCAGGCGATAGCTCTCGGCCCTTCCGACCTCCCTTGGTCTTCCTGCACCCCGCCTTCACCTCCTCCTCTATCTCGACCTCCAAGACTTTTTCCGTAACCGAAGACAATCTTATTACACATTGAACTGAACGAACAGTTAAAACCAAGTTTGTGACTCACCATTTTCGGTCACCGTGACTGTCTAGATGGCGGTTTAGAATGGTTATTCATGCATACAGCGGAAGTCACATGTGTTTTGAATTCCATATCGAGCGTTTGACTTGCTTATTTCCATTGTCCTTCACACCATTCACTTAGGTCACGTCTCACTTTCGCACATTGTTCTCAACGTATACATATTTTGTAGAAACATTGTGAATGATGTAATGGGACGAATAAGAGCGGTTGAGCGCAATGTTGAAACATGCGGTAGCAGCCTCGCCCCTGAGAGAATTAATTCACCCGTTCAGCGTCATCAGCTTACGTTGTAAATATCTTCATGTATTGTTTACTTATAGATTTATTCCATTTTATTTCATTTTTGATGCGTTTACTAATCGTTATTTCAGTATTATACGAGTATAATTTAGCAAAGTAACGAAATCTTTTGTGATCTTGCTTCCTCGTTTACTTCCGTGGAAGTTAAAGAATATAAATACAGAATATACATATTTTTACTTTACTGAGAAGTATGCGGAATTTTCGTACCAAAATCTATCAGCTTCAACTTTAATTTTATTTCCAAAATGTCATTCCATTTCATTTCCGTAAATCCATCTCCAGCCACATTCGTAAATATAAAACTAAAATAAGCGTGAGTTCAGAGCTTTACTTCTGGCAGAGTGCGACGGAACGGCGTTCTGGTACCTCGGGAACAAAATAAAATAATAATAAAAAAAAAAAAAATCAAACAAAAAGCTGAGAACAACAACTTGGCAATTTCGATTTTTAGTTCGACCTACTTTCGTTAACTCAAAAGTAAATAATTTTCCAATTAAATGTACCATTTCTACGAACGTAATAAAATTATTAGTAAAAAACGATATCATTGAAAACTATTTTTTAAAATTTTCTATTTCTATCATTATATTCATACAGAGCTAATTCTACTCCTGTTACTAATTGTTATTAAGTATGATGTATAATTAATAAAATAATCTTATAAATATTTATTATTTCTATTACATTAATAATTTGGTGCGCGTTCTGGGAACTAACATTTTATAAATCAAGTACTGAGTGTTTTCCCAGATATTTTGCGGCCAGGGCAATCCGTACTATCGTTGCTGCTTACTGTTGCGCGGTGCAGAAGTGGGAAATGCTTTTCGCGGTAGTTGTGGCGCAAAGCGAGCTCGGATTCGGCTATTTGTTCCGTCAACGCGCGACATCGCCCGCAGTGTCGGCGGACACGCAGCAGTTTGCGTAATGTGACCGCCCTGGAATTAATAACGGCTTGTATTAAAAATGTACGAGGCCCCGCGCGGTGGCTGTTAGAAAAAGAGGAGCACGTTTTGGAAGCGGAGTTTGGCGAGTTAACCTATTTTGGCGTACCTCCTGTGACCTTTGTGTTTAATCAATCCGGTTCAATAGTGAAAGTGGAAATAGTGAATATCGTAAGGTTTGTTGTGACCTAATACGGTATGTTTACGATTTGATGGTCCTTTTGTAGTAAATATTTACGATAAGCCATCTCTTTTTGTAGAATTAGCATTAATATTTCATTTCTATAAGAGAGAAATCTGTCGTATGTATTATTGAATTGAGAAACGCAATGTGTAAACAATGGTTATGACCTCAGATTTGAAGCGACTGTTAATAAAAAGTAAGTCGTCACGACGTTTTCGTGTTATAAATTTCAATAAGAATGTCTATAATTTTATTCAAAAAAAATAATATACGAGTATGTCTTCTGGATTCAATTTTTATTTTTTGAAACATCTAAAAAACGACAATTGTAAACCCTCTTTGAAAACTATTGCTAGAACCAGCGAGCTCCAACCAAAAATCATTCTGATCAAGATTTTTGTCCTTTTACCTTGAATATGATAAATGTTATAAATGAGCATACGCATGTTTTTTCTCATGAAAGGCGAATGTAGCGCCGACCTGGATGGCCGAGGTGGCTAAGAGCGAGTACCGACTCAGCGCTTCGGTCCGAAGGGTCGCGGGTTCGAGTCCCGCCTTGGGCATGGCTGTTTGTCCCTTGACTTTGTGTGTGTTGTCGCGGAGGGCCTCGCGTTCTGCTGACCCCAGATCAGAGGAGCCCGCAAGTGTTTGTTCAGTGTATGGTCGAATATGCGTCCCTTCAGGACGTAAAGGGCTGTCGGCTGGATACAAGCCCTAGGAAAAAAAGGCGAATGTAGCAAATGTTTGAATGTACATGCCCACATGTTTCGTATTAACAGTTTTTATCGTATCCAAACTTCTCTCAGTTTATATTAGCGGAGATAATCGAAACTCCAGAAATGCGTTTTGAATAATACAACACGCTGGTCAAAAAACATCAGACGTCTAAAATGCCAAATGCAGTAGCAAACTCTACACCACCAATGTTTACTTTGGTGGCAAAGCGAACGCGAGTATTCATACAATAAAAGTGCAACGGCGGCGGTGCGACCTGCACTTTCCATTAAGCGCAAGTGCCTGGTCCGGAGCTCGTTTAATTAGGCAAATTCCACTCTCATCCTTTATACGACGCAACTAATTGCTTGCTCCGGCCACTGGTAATGGCATATAAACAAGTGTCGCGGGCAACGCGTGCAAAATAACCGCTCTCCGTGCTTTCCGTGCCGAACCGCACGCTCCGCAAGATCGCAGTTTCGTTTGCGCGAAACGCAGAGAAGCCTGCTGTTGTACTCGTTGTGCGCTTAGTATTTCCGCCAACTTTGTCGCGAAGTTGGTAACAATGGCGCGGGCGGACAAGAGGCCATTATGATTATTCATACGCTTAAGAGGTCGTACGAAGCAAGTCAAGCGGTCTCCACAATGCAGTTTATTTAAAGCTGGTGTCGCGCCGCGCCTGCTGTCTGGGAACAATGGCAGAGCGGCGGAAAGGGACGCTGTTAAGGTCACTGACTCGCTGCTAGTAAGGACTCATTGCTTGGAACGGCTCTTTGTTAGGAACTCAAAGCATCTAGTGAGGCAGGCTTCTAGGAAAGACGTTCTTTGGGACGATTCGTTGTTAGGTTCCGGAAGCTGTTAGTAACGTCGTGATGCTAGCGAGGACACATTCCTTGGGACGACTCGTTAGGTTCTGGAAGCTGCTAGTGACGTTGCAATGCTAGGAAAGAAACATTGCTTGAGATGGCTCATTGTTAGGAATTGGAAGGTACTAATAAAGGCACGCTGCTAGGAAAGAAATTCCTTAGAACGATTCGTTGTTAGGTTCGGGAAACTTCTAATGACGTCACGATGCTAGGAAGGACACATTGTTTGGGACGACTCGTTAGGTTCGGGAAGCTGCTAGTGACGTCATGGTGCTAGGAAGAACACATTGCTTGGGACGCCTCGTTGTTAGAAACTAGAAGCTGCTAGTGAAGGCACGCTGCTAGGAAAGACCCGTTCTTTGGGACGATTTGTTCTTAGGTTCGGGAAGCTTCTAGTGGCGTCACGATGCTAGGGAGGACACATTATTTGGGACAACTCGTTAGGTTGAGGAAGCTGCTAGTGGCATCACGCTGCTAGGAAGGACACATTGGTAGGGACGACTCTTTATGAGGTTCGGGACGCTGCTAGTGACAGCATTCTTCTATGAAGGACACATTGCTTGGGACGCCTCGTTGTTAGAAACTAGAAGCTGCTAGTGAAGGCACGCTGCTAGGAAAGACCCGTTCTTTGGGACGATTTGTTCTTAGGTTCGGGAAGCTTCTAGTGGCGTCACGATGCTAGGGAGGACACATTATTTGGGACAACTCGTTAGGTTGAGGAAGCTGCTAGTGGCATCACGCTGCTAGGAAGGACACATTGGTAGGGACGACTCTTTATGAGGTTCGGGACGCTGCTAGTGACAGCATTCTTCTATGAAGGACACATTGCTTGGGACGCCTCGTTGTTAGAAACTAGAAGCTGCTAGTGAAGGCACGCTGCTAGGAAAGACCCGTTCTTTGGGACGATTTGTTCTTAGGTTCGGGAAGCTTCTAGTGGCGTCACGATGCTAGGGAGGACACATTATTTGGGACAACTCGTTAGGTTGAGGAAGCTGCTAGTGGCATCACGCTGCTAGGAAGGACACATTGGTAGGGACGACTCTTTATGAGGTTCGGGACGCTGCTAGTGACAGCATTCTTCTATGAAGGACACATTGCTTGGGACGACCCGTTGTTAGGATGAGGATATTGCTAGTGACGGCACGCTATTACGGTTGGCATCGTGCTCGGGGCGACGCGTTAGGTTTGAAAAGTTACTAGAGACGTCACGCTGCTAGGGACCACACGATACAAAGGACGGCATTTTGCTAGGAATGATACCCCCTTAAAAGTACATAATACAAATTCTCTCCCTACCTTTACCAGTATCTGGCTCCGCTGCCACTCTCCTCGTCGGTCTAAATGGTCTAACTCGGACGGATCAGCGCGAACTTCGGGTGCTTGAAGAGGGAGAGGGTCGTGACGTGCGTTTTATTAATTGATACACTAGCGGATTACCCAGCGCCACCCGGGTATTTATTTAGCGCTTTGACATGATCGGCCCCGCTGGGTCTGGCAACATCTCTAGGCCGTAACAATGCCTCGCATTGCGGGTTTTGTTTCCTGAAGTTTAGGGTAACCTTTTGGGATCACTATCCCCGTTTGTTTTTCATGGCTGAAAATGCACTTGCGAAAATGAACTATTCCTAAAATGAACTTGCAAAATTTACGAGCTATCCCTCCAATGGTTCAAAAGGTTGTTTTTTTATGAAACGTACATGCATACTTTCATTTTCATATATTAAGAGCGTTAATTATTTATATTTGTTTATTTCATTGTGAGGGGGCTGCGACAAGAGCAGTCTGTGCAGCTTGCTCCCCTTCAAGAGGTCACGAGGTCGATTCCCAAGACTGCCGCCGGGCGGCGAGGACATTTGCAAGTCCAATTGTCGTTTACAGCCTGCACTGAGCGGTCTGTGCATCGTCAGTTCGTGACTGCACATTTCTGTCCCTAGAAAACAGTCTCTCAGCCGATTGCTCGCGAACAGTTAGTTGCAAACGAACTTGTCGCCTACGAATGTGAATCATGGAATAAAATTCGAAATTGGGCAATTATACACCATCTGTCATCAAGAGATGAACGAACAAAACGAATTAAGTATTAAATTGATGATCGACTTCGTAAGTCATTCTTTTTCTCATTTTTCTTGTTAATTTTACTGTCAAGTGAGGGAAGAAACATCTTTGTTTAGAGAATATCAATGAATTACCACTATATTTTATATCATTAGTCTCCATATGTGTATTTGTCTTTGTGTCGCTTATTTTCATTTGTTCCATGTATCAATTTTCCCTTGTGTTAAAAGGAAACGAAGAAATTATATTAAATGGTGGGCAGTTCCTTTGAGTGGGACCCTTAATCACAACCAAAGCATACACGTCTCGTTACTCATCTGCACTGATACATAAACATTGCCCACTCCTTCCACGTATATCATTAGAGCGGCAAAATGCCGCCTCCCGGATCTCCAGGAGGGCGGAGGGCGGAGGACAGGGCCCTCCCTTCAAAGGCGGCTTCCATTTGCATATCGCAATCAAATCAGGGCGCGCGCCTCCGCGTCCGCAGCGCGGCCCCGCGCTCGCGGCGGCGGCCCCCGCGCATAGGCGCCCATTTCATCTCGTTTCCCCGCGCGCCGCACAGTGCCCCTCCACAGCCCGCCACCTTACAAGCTGGTGAATAAACGGACTAAGCACGTGCTTGGGGCCTCCGAGATATTCGGCAAAATGTTATATTCGATATAAATGTATCTAAATAATGTTTACTTTTTTTTCTGATTTTTTGTTGTTTGTTGTTGGTTTCAAAACGTGGCTCGATACGTTGGATAACTTACCGGGATCGAGAGGATCGATAGTTCTTACGAGGAAAATATGAAAACAATTGAATGATTCTACTACATGTTCTTATGGAGGGAATAATGGGAGGGAAATATGAAAAGACAACTCGAGTCAAGTTAACATCTAGTTAATTAATTCTCTAGATAATTAATTAATTTCGGGTTAAAGACCCGCGGGTGTTTTGTTGCCGTTCGATCATTAGAACACTTATAACGCCCTTGATGCTTAAATAAATATTAATTAATATTTATGATTAACTAAGAAAGTATTAATATATTTAATCTAAGATTTAGAAAAATAATTGATTTCTACTAACATATCGCAAATAAATGCAAACAAAATTGATTAGAAATTATATGTATGTTATATTGAATTGTTTTAATATTCAAATTTTAAATTGTGAAAATAATTTCATTTTCTTATTAATGTTAGTAACTTATTTTCAATATTTCAATGTTATTAGGCAGGCCCATAGTTTGGCCATGCTTAGCATGCCCATAGTTTGCCATAAGGAATGAATCCGGGCCTGGCAGGGAGGAGGAACGATGACTCCGCCGGATTCAGAAGTCTAAGAAGCCAGCTGCTCTCATCGATCATTTTCCGTGGTTTCCTTCGATCTGTTCCGGGAAAGTGCTGGAGACGTACCTTAAAATATGGATCACGACCCTCGCTTGATCTTTCCTTTCCCATCGTGAGCCCCATCCAACATAAGGGTCCAGCAATTCCCCTCCTCTTATTGACCGTTCTCATGATCTGAGAAAAATTCAGCATTATTGCGTGTACGCGACCGTCAAATCAGAGACAAGCTAGGGGGAGAGAGAGGGGAGAGGGAGAGGTAGGGAAGAGAGAGGGAGATGGGGAGACAGATTGGAATTCAAGAACTGAGACCAAAAGAGAGATGAACTGACATATGGAAAGAGAGAGAGAAGGGGGAGAAAGGCGCGAGATCACCTAATATCAGTCCAATGAACCGTGAAAAGATCATAACGCCCCCTTTCCTAAGCTGAACGTGTGCATCCGCGCCTGCTCTGGCCCACTGTCGGGAGGCCCTTCGCCCTGCGGTGACGGAGGTGAGCGGGCGGGCGGCTTAAATATAAATGCGGGTGGCCGCCTCGGCGGGAGAGGGATCGCCCGTCGAGGAGGAGCAATCAGCAGATTGCCTTTTGCCCGTCGTCGCCTCGCCGCGCCGCTCCGCGCCGCCTTAATTGCTTGATTCGCGATGAATTTTGCAACGCGTCTTGACACGCACTCCTTCGATTTTTCCGCCTCGCGCCCGGTCGTTTGGTTTCACGACCGCCGTAAAGGAGTCGGCGCTGCATTACCTGCAACGACCGGAAGCGCTCCGGCTCTTGGGAATGGAGTTCCGGTGAGATGTGTTCCAATTAGGGTTGCCAACAATGTTCATCCAAAAGGGAGGACACTCGATAAGGAAAAGAAAGAAAGAAATAACACGCATCTTATTTATTTTTGTAAATATTTAATTTAGACTAACATCAGCTCTACTTATTTCTTCTCTCCATTTGCGATTCAAGTGAAAAGATTCGTTCACAAATTGCAGATGAAAATGGTCTGAGCGCCTCTTTTGTATTTTAGACGCTAGACAGAGACAGTTTTATGTATGCGTATGTCAGCGTTCAGGAAAAAGATGTTCATGTTTTCTATTCTAAATTAAACATTAAACGACCCAACCTAGCTGTCATTAGTCATGTGATAAAATAAATGACAACAAATGTTTAAAAATTACTAAAAGGAGGACATTTAAAATAAAGCAGGACGAGAGGACAATTGGCATCAATGGAGGACTGTCCTCCCAAATGCAGGACGGTTGGGAATCCTAGTTCCAATGGACCAGATTTGATGTGCCCACCTAACTTACGAGGGCCTTAATCTAATAGATTATGGTACCGCGTCGTAACTCATGTCATTCTAAAATGTTTAATTAGCAACGAAACCTTTATTGTATTTTCAAATGTAATGTTATCGTGTGTTTATTTTGGGATGGATTAGAAAAGGAAACGATTGTATTTTGTGATTTGAGTGCGGTTACTTCTTTTGTAATGGAACCACGTAAACTAACGAATAATACAATGAAGATTGTCTCGTGAATACGTGCGCTCAATGTATAAATTCACATAAAAGGATGAAAACGTGTTTATCCTCGTCCTCATCACTTTATCACCACCAAAATCAGCATTGTTATGATTTTGGTTCCTTTATGTTAGTTCCTATTCTTTGCTTGGCCCAGTTTTGGTTTGGATTCTCTTTTCTCCGTATTAGGCTCAATGAAATTGTGTCATTTTGAAAGTTTTATACAAGATATGCTTGTGGAAAGATGTAAGTACTTTGACACAACAGCTCCGTAAGGAGCCAAGACCTACCAGCGGCGTCCCGGCCTTGCGCCATGGGTTGAGGGGTACGTGTGATTAGCTCATAGAAAGCTTATGGAAAGATATCCAAGCTTATTCGACATAACTTTCTGTTTTGTTCAGGACGTCACAAGAATTGTGAGCCACGAACTCGTATTATAGTTAATAATTTTATTGAAGGAATGCTTTCTTTTAACGTTTTTGTTTTAAAATGATGACCAATGTTACTCGCACCTGTCAGGATGAAGTGTTGAAATACTCCAGAAAAGGTTACTAATACAGGCTATTACACCTTTCTTGCCCCTTAGTTTATTGGTGAAATTCAAGAGAGCTATATATTTTAACATTAATTTCTGTTTCTGTTGTTTTTCTGTTTCGTTCAAGCTTTCTGTTTCATTTACTTTATTATTTAGGCTAAGTTCCATTCTAATGTTCTGCCTTCAAATATTATTAGATTTTATTGACAAAAGTATAAAATGTTAATTTATTGTTTTCAGAGGCTTGTGACGTAGTGATAGTGGTGCTGAGCCAAACGGATTCACACCACATCGATCTCGCTCAACAGCTAAAAGCTGATATTCATCAACAAGCTCTTGCTCTGTCGCAGGTACGTAGCACTTTTCTTACATGAGGGTTTAACTTAGCTCTTCGGAAGAACTGCTTCTTCAGGTTTCATGGCAGAAACGGTGGAGTACCTGCAAGAGCGATGAATAAACCTCGCGATTCTCTTTGGATCAAGATGAACAGAGACGGTCTCCTTGATGATAATTTAGTAAAAAACCAATTTCACTTAAATTTTTCTTTCTCGCATTATTCTACTATGTATTATTTAGCGTATGTAGTATAGCATATAGCGAAGTGTACTTATAAAAAATGGAAAGGTCCGATTTTGGCTTGGATTTTTTAAATTGTAGAAAATTGCAAAAAATCAATTTTTTCAGGATATCTCTATAACTACAGATTACAGAAATATTGAAGATATAGAAATTTAATGAAATCTATTTGTCAAAATTAGACCATACTGTAATGTCATGTACATTTTTTCAAAATATGAGTGGTTTTCGCGCAGTTTGGCGTGAAATAAAGGCAAATCTAAACTAGACAATAACAAATACTTTCTCGCACTAGTCAGCATCTTTTCAGTGTCTTCTTTCTCGCATCTCTTCAGTGTCCAAAAGACTATCAGGGAATCTCACGATACCTGCCGCTCCTCCGGGGTAGTGAACAAGCACCTTCGTGCACTCCGAACATCGCAAAGACGTATCTCGATCTTTATCTTTACTTGTTTGGCCATGGTATTCCTTGGCTCCGCCTCGGCACTTGTACCAATGTACTGTGTGTGGGAGCTAGTTCCTCAATTAAACACACATATTGAACATAGTTGTCTGTCAGACAACGATATTGTGCTAGAAGTTTGATATTGATATAATTCACGGGGAATTCAGAATGTCTCCCACATATCAAACACAACTGGAAACATTCATGTCTTAGGTGGGTTTTGCACCCACCACATCTTCTTTGTCCAGGTACTTTGGCTCACCTGCTCCAAGCCCCTGTCTCAAGAGAGCGAATCACTTGTCGGTACTAATTGTAAACATGTTACGGCTATGTAACATAATAATTTGATGAAACTAAGAATATAACCGACCTTTTATGCATTCGCGCCCTTTGATGTACTTTGTAACAGCGAAGCTTTGTTTCTCAATAACTTATTTTTATTTATTTTTTTATTTGTTTTACGTCAAAAACAGTTAAAAACTGTCTGTGACGTGCTGTGGGGAGAAGTGAATTCTGTGCACGTTTTCAAAATTCTGTGATCCCATTCCTAAGCCACATACTAATTGAATTTTGAATACAGAAAGAAAGCGTTTTTTGCAAGGATTGTTAACAAAAGTATTCGCTCTGATGTAATAAAATATATTTTGAAATGTAAATGAGCAATAAATTTGGACTCTTATCCCTCATTATGTCCTTCGTAAAGGAATAATACTTTCTCCCGCGACAACATGGAGAACGATAATTTGAATAATTATATTTCCCTCTGAATTCTAGAAGACGTGCAGGGATAATGAAGTTACATTTATGTCCAGAAGCAAAACAAGAGGTCATCTTAGAATTTACTCAAAGAATCAGGTAAACTGGACGAAAAACCTGATCGAGATGGGGGTCATTGACCCAGAAGCTGCGGTACAAGACTTGTTACAGGTTGTTTAGAATTATACAGACCAAATGGTAAATAGTACATTAAATATCACTGTTTAAATTAATGAATGTTTGATGCTCAGTATAGTCTCTAATTGCCTAGAAACAGTTATGCAGCAGAAACGATTTTTTTAAACTTTTCTATCGAATTTAATCGTTTAATGTCATCTGGCAAAGTGTTGTAAAATAATGTACATGTATTATATGTGAACGTTTTGCAATGAGCTGTTGATACTCTCACCTGATGAATATGATTTCTACGTGGAGTGTTATAGACTTAGACACCATTCGTTCCATAGTAACATTACGAACAAAGTTACTTAAGTATCAAAATATTTCAACATACCACTCGGTAGTAAACAGGTTTTTCAAAATACACTAATAGAAAATGTTAAAGAATATAATATTTAAGCGCGTATCCACTTATAACTCAACGCTTTAGTTCTCTTCCATGTAATATTTATTTTTCTTTTATTTTTACGTACATTTTCCACATTTCCTCAATTTTTCGGGCCCTGAATAGCAGAATTGAAATATGACTATAAGAATATAATAGAATTGGTTAAATAGGCAAATTTTTATTGAAACCTTTCAAGCCGTTTGTTAGAAATTGTTATTTGAGCATTTCTGAAGATGCGCATTTAGAAGCTCATTTTCACGGAAAAGTTTTGAGTTTCCATAAAAAATCATTTAATCACAAAATCAATAATGTATAAAAACGTCCGTAATGTAAGCATAAACTACGAGATATTATAAAAACAAACATTTGTGTAATTTGTGAAAAATCAAAAGAATACAACAAAATGGAGTTCATGTCGTGTTATTCAGTTCATTTAGCACAATCCCCACAAAAATTTGAATGAAACACTTGAAGCTGTTTGAGGGAATATCTTTGTTTTTATTATTGCCTCTATTTCATTAAAAACTGCACGAAAACTAATAAAAGTTTCCAAAAATAACATTAATTAAATGCATTACATTACACATGACTTTAATGAAAACATTAATTTTGGAGAACAAATTCCATTTGAAAATATCTGTTTTCAGTAATACAGTTGTACGAGAGAGTCCACAAATTTTCAAATGTTTGCAGTTTTCGAAAATTCAGAGTTAACAGTGGAAATCAGACCCATGACATATTTGTTGGCGTATTTCACTTTATTCATACAAGAAATTTAAAGAAGAATAATGGATCCATTTTCTGAGATAATTTTGAAATGTCTCAGAAGCTTTACGTGAAGTACCCCAAAATTTAAAGAATTCTTTTCAAAATCGCAAGGCTTCGAGTCGGGCCACATCGATCGTGGAATATTCATTTTGTAAAAATTCCTACGATTAGTTTAGACGCTAGTGTTGTTCCTAGACGGAATGACGGACGTTTTGAAGAAAAGAAAAAAAAGAAAAAAAAAAGAAGAAAAAAAAAACAAAAAACAAACACTTCTTCGATTTCAGGGGACCCCAAATGTGTATTTCTGTTGAAATCTCGAAATCGGTTTTCCGCAGTATTAAACATTACATTACGTAGATAGTATGTACTCGAGAAAGTAAAACTATATTTTCTCAGACACGGCTCCAAGTTTTTCTTTAAATTGCGTATATGTATAAAGCTAAGTGCTCTGAATAATACTAGATTAACATTGTGATATACCCAAATGGCGAACCATTTTTATTATGGAAATGTCATTTTATTTGACATAGAATATAGGGATGTCAATAGACGATCGCGAGGGGGTCGCTTTGTGAGAAATAAACTACCGGCGTTAAGGATCATTTGCGTTAGATTGAAATGAGACAGCAGAGGCGGAATAAGCATTCTTTTGAGAGACAAAAGAAAAATACATAAAATTCGGATGCTTCCGAGTTTTAGTAGAACATTAATTCGCTAGAGCAACGCGGTGATGAGCGGGTATGCTCTTGATATATTTGACTAAACCGAGGAAAGACTGTAATTGACAGTTGTATAAAGTTAACTATCGTTTCTTATATTAGGATAGAGCGTTCTTGTAAAAAGAAAAATACGTATCTAGGCGTCCATCCGAGACGTTAGTGAGGGAAGTCACGGATTATAATAGTATCGCCGGGAGAATTTGGAACCAGACACGGACATTAGGCGAGGACTTTATCCAGAAGCAAGATTCTGCTGCGTCGACGGAGAAGGTTCTACGGGGCGCCATCCAAAGAAGAAGTGAAGAGCGCGCGAAGACCCACAAATGAACAAAAAGGTTTTATAACTATTGTAATAAAGATAAAACAGGTCATGACCAAAGATGAATTCATTTTGATTATCAATATAATAAATTCCAATTTGTTAAGTTGAAAGAAAGCTGATTATCATAGCTCGTTACATGCAATCCAGCATTTTAATAAGATTTTCAGATTCCTCGCCACTCCGTATGGATGGCAGATTGAATAATTGGTTGCAGAGTAAATAGCAACAATTATGAACTTCAAACCCCAATTAACTGAGCTAGCACAACATAATTTTGGAAGGAGAGATATTTAAATTACGTAGGAATCATTAGGTTTCAAGTGTAACCTTTTCCTGGCGCCCAAATTACATTTATCAGTAATAATTATGTTTCAAAATGTCCCTCCAAGTGGGGCTTGTTTTTAAATAGAAAGACGGGGCTTGTTTCAAATTGGCACCAGTCAACGTCGGGCATGTTTATTTATTTATTTAGTCAAATACAGTCAAAAACTGTATGTGACGTATGGGGGAGAAAATCATCTGCGCACGCTTTCTTGAGTTTCAGATTCCCTTCCCAACAATTTAACTATTAATAGTTGAAAGATGAATAATAATAATAATAATAATAATAATAATAATAATAATAATAACAAATTTTAAAAAGCGAGAGATTAACATTTCAAAAACTATTTGTCAACATTTCAAAAACTATGTTTCAACATTAATTGGAAGTAACCTTCTAGTTTCTCAAAAATGGCATAAATTTATATGCGAAAGTGTTATATACGTAACCGTTACAAATAATGTGAGAAATTGCGTGCTGTTGTGGCATCGCTATAGTTCTATATTTTGTTACCTCGAGAGTATTTTTCATAAACTACGCAAGAAATCATTTATAGTGTTAGCAAAAAGATCACATGAAGAAAAACATAATATGTCAATAATGAAGGTGTAAGAGAATGCCTCAGAAGAAGTTGTTCTTGTTCTTCTGCTTCTTCATCATCATCATCTTGCATGGCATTCTTCACTAGCACGACAGCCCAGAGCTTCCTCAGTGATCTTCCTCCAGAAACTTCGGTATAAGGTTTTTCTTCTCCTACTTCTCACTCCCAGCGGTTTCAGATCTTTTTCGATATCATTGAGCTAAAACATCTTCTAACTCCTTCTAACTCTCCTAACTCCTGTGGGCGTGAGAGTAAGGGGGTATGATTAAGTTTCTGGCGTATGTTGTCACTCCCTATTCCGAATGCATGTCCCTGCCATCTGCATCTTGAAGCTCTGATTGTGCGAATATCATTGGGTTCTTTGAATGTATTACAATTCAGAATTGTATTTTATCCTCCACCTTTCACCGGTATTGACTGGTCCACGTATCACCCTCAAAACTTTCTGTTCACAAATGTGGAGAGCCTGTTCATTTCTTTCTACTTTCTCGCCCTTTCTTCGTAAGAGAATGTATTGTAATCATGCGTCGGGAAACGGCGAATTTTCGACAAAAAACTGGTAACGAAGCTGCCGGGCCCTGGTAACGAAAAAGTGGGTAAATATTGTTCCTAGGTATGTATAGTAAATTATTTCCTCTAATAAGTTGTGTAGTCAGAATCCATGTTTTATGTGTCCTTGATACCGAAAATTCGATTGAGGGCAAAATTTCTCTGTCCATCCGTCCGTTTATCTGTGGTCAACGCTAGCGCCTAAACTGTTCTGCCGATTGTCCCAAAATTGATATTCCACAATCGATTTAAAGGAACTGGAGGCCCTCTGAGTTTGAAACGGATATGATTGGGGGGGGGGGGTACTTTACATGAAGCGTCAACATTTTCAAGATTTTCTAAAAAGTGGCTTAATTTTTATTAAACTTTTTCCTCAGATAGCGTAAAGGACACTTAAGAGAGTGGTTCAGATCTCATTTTCGTTGAAATCCCTGATTTTTCGAAAATTGCAAAAATTCATTTTTCTTCCGAGTTTTCCTACAAATACAATATTGAAGACAGATTATTTTCCTTAATAATGGCTGTTCTTTAACCAGACAGATCTGGAAACGAGGCCATGAACAATTTTTCGAAAATATGCATGAGTAAATTTTAATTTTGCAAGAAAAATAGGCAATTTTAATTTGTTTAAACAATTTTTTCAAAAAAATATTTTAAATTTTCTCTTTACATGTATTAGAGGTTGGAAAAAAGGGGGTGCTAGTCTCATTTTCGGCGAACTCTTTGTATTTTCGAAAATTGTAAAATTTTAACATTTAAAAGTTACAATATTCAAGATAGAAATGTTTGCTTTAAATAAAATCTGTTAATAAAATTAGCTTTTTAAAAAAGGTCTTGTGCAATTTTTTAAAAATATACTAGTAGATTTTGCCTAATTTGTGTTCGAAATTAATGCTGTTTATGAAAAAAACATTTTCTCCATAACCGCTCCAATTATTTTCTCCAAATTTGTTCCACTGATAGAATAAGAAATTCTTAAAAGAATGGCACATGGCTTATTTTCATCGAACTCTCTGAATTTTCAAAAATTGCAAATTTAGAAATAATAAGAGAAAATATGTTGTAGCTCCAATAATGTGGTTAAGGATAAACATTTACAACCATATAAAAGCACTGGCCTTATTAAAATTTTGTACAGCTTAGCTTTTGTGGTTGCTTTTATTAATTTTGATCTTAGTAAATTTTTATAGCCAAAATTCCACCTGTTGGCTATAGTGATTCTGTTTTCAACTTCAACACCCGTGTTATTTCTAGTGATAATAGATCTGAAATATTTAAACTGTGTAACTCTCTGAAAAACATGCTCACCTGCGCTGAAACACTGTCACACTAATTCTTTTGATGCTTCAAATATTGTGTTCTTTTTTTGAGTCAATGTTGGTCCCATCTTTCTGGCTGCCTCCTACAATTTTAGGAATGTTTCTCATAGGACTTTGATAGTCCTTGACATAATAAGTATGTCATCTGCATGGGTCAAAATTTGGGTCACTTTGTCATACATACAGTCGATTCCGGTTATAGTGAACTTCTGGGCACTAACATGCTTGGTACACTATAACAGAGGTTCACTATATCTGATGATGTTGATATTAAAAAGAATGATTAATTTGATTGATTGATTTGATGATACAGTGATTGATTTGATGATACAGTGATTGATTTTAATAATATATCTCAAAATTCATTAACAGCACAAACTGAAAATTTCAACATCTTTATTTGTACATAAAAAATTAAATTATTTTCAATTGTTTGCTTTGTACATTTTCCACTAGACCCTTTGCCAGAGCTCGTGCCCTCTCCATACTTGATTCTGCATTATTCTCTGTCTCTAAGTATCATAATACAGTCTTGACACCTTTCAATGCCCCTTGCACTGTTGGAACACTGTCCCACTCTCCGAAGGCCCTTATAATCGCCTAATAACATAAGAGATCCAATTAATTTCCAGGACTTATTTCCTACATTCACTATAGCCAAGATTCAGGTTCACTATAACCATATGTTTTTATGCTTATTTGTAATTTAAGTGAAACGAGACTAGTGACTTAAGTTCACTTTAACCAAAGTTGACTGTATATTGTTCCTCTATTATTTAAGCCTGCAACTTGTATTACTTTTTCTAAAGCTGTAATAAATAGCATTGCAAGACAGGCATATCAATAAAGATATTATTATTATTATTATTATTATTATTATTATTATTATTATTATTATTATTATTATTATTATTATTATTGCTATTATAATTATTACTGTTATTATTATTGCTATTATTATTTAAGGCATCCCCTTGGCAGTGTTGAAGAGCAATATATTTAAAGAAAAATTTGGAGCCATTTCAAAATAGTAGGGTCTTAAGCTGAAACAGAACAATAAGAGAAAATCTATTTTGATGAAAATAATTTGTGGGTCAAGTCAGGTTGTTTTGTTGTTGTTGTTTGCTTCTTTTTCTTTTTTCTTTTTTCTTTTTTCTTTTTTCCGGAGTGGAGACTCACCGTAGCACATGCAATAAGTGTAGCTTAGATTAAATTGTCTTCTTGGAAGGAATAAAGGAGCAAACCCCTTTAAGTTCAGTGTTTTTTTCTGAGAGTTTTGTTTGTGAAAATTAAAACAAACCTCATGCTATGTAAATATTGGGACATTTCATACTAAAATTTATAATTTATATTTTTACATTGTAAGAATTATAAAGAAACATTCATTTCATTCACTCATGCATTTAATTTATTATTTCACTCAATCTAAGCCTTTTAGCAAAGAAGAAATAATCAACCTTAAGCTAGCATTTTGTCAAATTTAACTAAGATTGTACTAATAAATTAAAAAAACTTAATATGTAAAGTCACAACTTTTCTTTACAATGAAAATGTTTATATCCAGTGCTCTTACAAAACAATCATTTCTGATTGTGTATTTAGCCTGTTACCTTTTTTTTTTGTTTTTTGTTTTGTAAATAGTCTAATCTTTACTTTTCATTTCCATCAATTAATATACATTTGCTTAAATGCAATTACTAGGATGTTCCTGTTGTGCATTTGGCCCATGAAGAATTTTCACATCCAGGAGCGTGGACAGTCATACCTATCCTTCCAAAGTAAGAACTACACAGCAATACTAGAGTTAATTTAATTAAAATACTGACTAATCATATCAAACTCTGAATGCTGCAAAAAGTTAAATATTTTAAATATGGTAAATGAGGAGAAGAATAATTTAATTAGATAAATTAAGCTATGAATATAGTAATATTCCTTATGTTAAAACCAAAGTATTATTAAGTGACAATTCCATTTCTACATGAAATTTTAATAATCATTCCTTTTACAGGCTTCGTGCTCTGCATGGGGATAATAGTTCTTGGATTTTCTTTTGTGAAGAACATACAAAAATAAACCTTCCCCAAGTACTACATATTCTCGAAGAACATGATCCAAATGAGGTATGAATGAATATTCATCACAACTTATAATTTCTTTAAAATACGACTTAAAATATATTCATTTTTCTTCAAATTTTCAGATTATGTGGGTTGGACACGCCATTTATGATAGAGAAGCCACCATTATTCACCACTTTGCATTTTTTGAAAATCCTCAGCACTTTAAGTATCCAAGTTTTGCATCAGGTTTTGCAATGACTAGCACTTTGTTAAGGAGGTAAAGAAAAGTTTAGACAAGGTTAACTATAAATTTAGCTCATAAATATGAATTTTTCTGATTTAACATCAACAAATAAAAACAATTACAGAACGATCATTACCTCAAAGCATTACATTTTATGTTTTGACATATCAATATTCAAGTGATTTAATTGTTAAAAATGTTGTGACAAGTAAATACTTAATATGTTATTGTTGATGAAAAGGGAGCAAATTGCTTCTCTGATGTAGAAATAATTTATGGAACTTTGTTTCATCACATTCATTTTGGATAATAATTATGAATATAAAAATAAAACAACAAATTGACTCACAAATTTGTACAAAGTTAATTTAAAATTCACAAACAATATTTCCAGATTAAGTGCTCAAGTATTAGAATATGGCGCATCGACTGATTTTTCAATTGATCCTGCTCATGAATTAGCACTGTTTATTTGGAACAATGGAAAAGGTCCTAGGATAACTCACATACCTCACTTGTGCCTTCAAAATAATGAAGATTGTGCCTCTTATCCAATGCCATTTACACCTTGTGTAAGTAGTTATTTTGCATTATTATAGTAAATTTAATTTTGTTTTATTATTTTAAAAGCATCTATGAGTTCTTACGTCTTTTCAGAATGATCCAATTAGTAAAAAATCTATATATTTTGCTGTTAAAACTTGTGAGAAATTTCATCATGATAGAATTCCTGTCATTAAGAAGACGTGGGCAAAATACGTTCTGAATATTGGTTTCTACAGTGAAGTTACAGGTAAAATAATTAGCGTAATAATCATGTTTATTATGACTTGGTTTCATTTCATTCAAATGACTTGGTTTCATTTGTTCTGCAGATAATTCTATTCCTACAATTGATTTGGGTGTACCCAACACAGAACGAGGTCACTGTGGAAAAACATTTGCTATTCTGAAACATGTAGCTTTACATGTTAAAAAACACCCTGAGATAAAATGGATTGTTGTTGTAGATGATGATACAATTCTAAGGTAAGTGGGTATTGTTTGTGGGCTCTACCACCTTCATTCTGAAAAATATGTTATTCATCAATTTCATAAAATCCATTTTGAAATCAGTAATTGACAATTTGTTCACTGTAAATATAATGCAGTTTTTAATACATTTAAAGAAAATAAATTTTGACTATTAAATTGAAATGTATCATTTTTGTTTCTTGAATCATTAAACAATTCACTAAACAATAGTTAATTTTAAACATCTTTGAGCTAAGACTGTCAGTAGAAAACAGACCATTAAAAATTTCATAGAAATTACAAATCTTTTAGTGACTGGGGGTAAGAGATTATTGGTATGGTAATGGTATGGTAAGAGATTATTAATATGCTTCTAATTAACTGAAACTTTCTTGAAATAATTTCTTCACAATTGCAATCCGCTCATGTATGACTAAATTTTCATTTTCCAGTGTCACAAGATTACAGCAACTCTTATCATGTTATGATCCTAAAATCATGACTGCAATTGGAGAAAGATATGGATATAATGTTCAACATTCAGATCAAGGATACAATTACATTACAGGAGGAGGAGGCATGGTCTTTAGTACTAATTTGATTCAAGCAATTGTTAAATCGGAACAATGCCAATGCCCATCGAATTCTACACCAGATGATATGTTCCTTGGAATTTGTTTATCATCTCTAAATGTTCCTATTACTCACTCTCCATTATTTCATCAGGTATGTCATTGTCAATTTGTGAAGTAAAATTTACCTTTTTTCATGAATTAAAGATTGTTTTTAATGTGTTTAAAATAGGCTAGACCATCTGACTACGCACCAGAATATTTAACTACCCAAGTTCCTGTATCATTTCACAAACATTGGATGATAGATCCTCTAAAAGTGTATAAAAAGTGGTTTGCAGAAGCTGATAAACAATTCGAAGAAGTCATCCAAAACAAACATGTAGAGCTTTAAATGAGCTTTAATATTTTCTCTTGAAGTGTAATCTCGAAGTGTAACTATATTTCAGCAATAAAAGATTGTTATAAGCAAAGAGAACTCACATATTAACTTTGTGTTTCGAAAGCTAAGAGAAAGTTTTGACAATTTTCTGCAAGTGGACTGACATAAAAAGTATAATGAACATTTTTATTGTGTAGTGAATTTTCAATTGCATTTTTCCTTTGTTTTTGAACTATACTTATTCTTATTACAATTGTCGAATTATATTTTTGTACATAACTTTTCAAAATGTTTGTATGTTAGAATGTTTGGCTGAAAACACTGAGGTGAAAATAGTTTTGTTAGAGCTGAAAATCCTTTGAAACTAACTGGCAATGATTCCCTTCATCCATAATAATAATGATATTCTGTAAACCATTTCTGTATGTTAATAACTTTTCCGTGGTGTAATATTTTGAAAACATATATTTCATATGTATTTGTCCAGTTTCAGATTTTTATCTCAAAACATGTTTAAAATGAAATTCACCATCATTCACATAGGAATAGGGAATTGTTTATGAAAACATTACTTCAAAAAGTAGCATTCATTCATTAATTTCATTAATTTAGTCTAACGTATTAAACATAGTAAAGCTGACAACAATAGTGAATGTAATAGCATGTGTTTGCAGCTAATATTATTGTGGTTAATTGCTTTTCTTACTTGAAAATCAAGTGTGAATAAGTTTTATTTTGAATTGACAAAGGCTCATGAAATAAGCCTGCAATAAAATGTACATCATATATATTATATGTGTTAAAATATTATTAATGAAAAGTATTTTCATAATATTTTAGTAAATTAATGCATAAAAAATGTTATGTTAAAAGAAAATGAAGATAAAACCATTATTTTTGTAATTTTAAATGCCTAATATTTTACAATAAAATATAATAGTTTCTCACAATATTCCAAGCTACGTAAGTGAGTTTCATTAATCCTTTATTTCCTCAAAATATGCCTTTTCATTCTTCCTTCTACTGTTTTACAGATAAAGTTACTGAAGGAATGGAAATAAAAGCTCTTTAATATGAAAACAATGTTACATTATGAATAATCAACTTTACAAAATATGCAAGGAGAGAGTACAATGTAAATTGCATTGCTATTTCTTGTAATGAAGCAGTTTCATATATTTATTGTAATCATTTTATTATAAGCTAGCAGAAGTAAGCTAGCAGAAGTAAGCTAGCAGAAGAAGTAAAGAAATTATTTCTGACTATAGTGTATCCCTGCCCTACCCTGGCCTTCACTGTGCACATCACATCCAACCTGGCCTGCCATGCCCTATACTTCCCTGATCTACCCAGTCTCACCAACCTGATCCCGAAAACCAAGCTCCACCCAGTTCCTCTTTACAGATCCACCCTATCTCCCTCTGTATTCTGGCCTCACCCAGCCCCACCCTACCATGTTTGCTATGATCACCGTTGCTATCACCATTGTTGCAATGGGTAGCTTTAAACGTATGCATTGTTCCATACTCTGAGCAAACTTCCACTTACAATTCGGACCTTCAATGAATCTTTAATGATTCTTCTAAGCTTTGAAGAAAGGTACTGAAACAAATTAAAATATATATAATAGAAAATTTTATGTGCTTTAAGAAATATTTTATAATATTTATGTAAATTTTTTCTCCTGTAAAGTAAGCAAGGTTATACTATAATTGCACAAAAACATGTTTTATCCTTCCAAGCATTCTTCTTCTGAATTTTATCAAGAAAAGTTTATACAGGAAATGAAATATTGTTAATTTTAATTCCATATTAAAGTGCATATTTCAGAATTTTTAGATGAAAAAGGCTTCTTTTTAAAATCATATTTCAAGAGTTTTTAGGTTATAGAAATAATCTCCCTACTAATAATCAATGTTTCAATAGAATCTCATGTAACATTTAGGGGACATATTTTGTTGATTGATATTAAAAAAATTAGCCCTCACTCAGGAGATAATACAGCTTGATAACCTGTAAGTTCTAAGTATCATTCCACATTGATACTTCAAGACTAAAAGGCATGATAAGACCTTAAGGTGGACTAAGATCTAGCTTAAATATCGGTTGGACCATCAAACATTGTTACTTTCATTTTCATTCCTAAAGATTATATAAGCATAATTAATGAAGAAATAATCAATCATCTTCCTTATATTAAAGACAATTAAAATGTGATATACAACACTATTAATTACAAAAAAGTAGATGGATGATGTTTGGAGATACTTTTCTCCCTTTGGTGCAATATTCCTTCATTGTATGAGTAAATCAGAATAATGTCAACGTAAGTTCAGTAGTATTATTAAATAATTACGAGTATTTAACAGTGCTGTACATAATGGCATGAACTGTGGACAAGCACCATGTAGTTCCATACACAACCAAAGACAAAATGTCAATTTATTCAAATCAGTCAATTTATTTATTTATTTGTTTGTTTATTTATTTATTTAGTCAAAAACAGTCAAAGACTGTATGTGACGTATGGGGCAGAAAATTATCTGTGCATGCTTTCTTGAGTTTCAGAATCCCTTCCCAACAATTTAACCATTAATAGTTGAAATATGAAAAAATAATAATGATAATAATAAATAATAATAATAAATTTAAAAAAGCGAGAGATTAACATTTCAAAAACCAGATATTTTCATTGCCGAATTATAGAAAACTTATTTGTAATGGTAAACGAACGAACAGATTTGATTTTTCTGTATTGCTAACAAAATAGAAACTCACCCTAAGCTCTTCTACAACTACAAGCAAAAAGAAAGCTCTACAAAATGTGCGCATAGTGAAGCTACATTTACGTCCAGAAGCAAATCAAGGGGCCATCTCAGCATTTGCTCAATGGATCAGGGAAACTGGACAAAAACTTGATCAAGATGGGTTGCCATTGATAAATTGAACAATTATGAATTACATTAAGTTATAGCAATTAAAAAGGTGAAAATAGTGTTTTAGACTCAAAGGAAAAAAATTATCCTGAACATTAGTTGAAAACAATAATAAAATTAATTTCTCAAAGCTGAAATAGTTATAATTGATCATTCTTTATTGATTGATAATTCTAAAAGTTATGAGATTGATGAATTTCGAAAAATTGTTTACTAGTAAAGAACTACCCAAACAATTCTTAGTTTTTATTTTGGTAAAATGCTTCGGGAGAAACTAAAGGACATAGATATATAAGGAAAATCTGTATACAGTATTGAAATCGGAATTTTAGGGGAAAATAATTGAATGGATCATTGTTAAATATCAGAATTTTTAGGTCATTATTGATATAAATTTTTTTTATGATATTTTCAGGACTTTTAAAACGTTTGAATTCGCCGCCTAAACAGAAGACAATAGTTACCAGTTTATAAAACTTAGTGGTAAAAAATGTATTCTGAGATATTGAAGATTCCGCTATGAAGTGCGTTATAACCGAGGAAATCCTTTGACGATGATGATTACAGTATACGAATAACATGGAGCATTGTATATCTTACAGTCATGAATGTTATATAAAATTCTTGTCATTATAATTTTGTTTCTCTACTGTCCACTCGTGATGGTGTATCCATACCAGAGAGGGCTCTCAATGCACACCTGATGCGTCCGAACAATTGCGATAAGTGTTGACGAGTTGGTGGAGGCGTGTGCGATGAAGTGTTGTGAATTTTAAGGTCTAACCTCAAATAAAGAAATATTGATTAATTCTGTCAACTTTCAATTTCTTTGCCATGGCTATTGATTGTTGATCTTGCCATTAATTTACAATGAATATGTGTATAATTCTATCAAGTTTCATTTCTTTGATTCCTTGATTAAAGTCTATAGATTTTGTGATTTAACAAAACTCAAGATGAATCTAATGAATAAATCCACCCGTTGGGGATGCATTTTAAGAAGTACTATGTATCGAGAATATTCTGTCAAATCGGCTAAGAAACTTTTACACAAGAATTCATCCAAACCTCCCAAAAAAGAAAATGCCAAGCTTTTAAAAAGATATAATGAAGAAAATAAATTATTATTTGGTAGTTTAATGGAAACTTTACCACAGAAAAGGAAAAGAGAAATAAATGAGCCAATAAATGAAAATTATAACCATGTGTCAGATGCAGATGATAAATCATCAGAAGCTTGGTGGTGGAAAACAACACTCAAAGCAAATGTCAAACCAAACCATACCTCAGTACCTTCCCAAGAATTCAAGTATGACGAAACTAATATGTCAGGGGATATGACTGATATCACTGAAGATGAAAACCTGTTAAGGAGTAATCTTCCTGAACCTACCCCTGTCATGAGTGAAAGGATTGTTAATAATATTGAAAGATCTAGCATTTTCCATAAATCGAATCTTAGACTGCCCCAAATTATAGTGAAAAATCTTTCCGTTTTTCCTTTGGAAAATAAACGGAAATCGAGTCTTACTTCCAGTAGTTCACCAATTGTCCACTTACCCACAAAAGAAGATAATGGTTTGGTGAGAGCTAAGTCTAAGGAATATCCCTCTGTGAGTAGGATTTTAAATGCAACATTGTCTGATTCTTCAAGAGCTGCTCTTCAAAAATGGAAAGAAAACCTAATTGCAGAATTGGGTGAAGATGGGTTTCAGAAATATCAGAGAGGTAAAAATAACTTTGCATATGTGGAATGGTAAAACCAATATATTTTCACTCTGTGCATTCAAATTACTTATATTATTACCCCCTCATTTCAGCACTGTTAGAACATGGTCAAATGTTTCACAAAACTGTGCAGGAATTTTTATCGGGTGAACCAATTGATGACATTCAAATAGATTCAGCTGTTGAGGGCTGTTGGTTTAGCATACAGACTGCATTGAAGGAAATTGGTGCTGTGAAAGTTCTAGAAAGGCATGTGGTACATGAGGAACTTCTGTACCATGGCATAATAGATTGCATAGCTGAATACAAGTATGTGAATTTTGTTCATAATATAATACACAGTGAAACCTCTTTAAGCTGACCAAGTGATTAATACCTTAAAATTGGTCTTTTAGAGGGGTGGTCTTTTTAAAGGGAACATCGCACTATTAAACTATGCTCACTACTTCTGCTACGTCTATTACAATAGCCATAGTAACACTTTTCTGGTTTCAAATTAAAGATTTATTTTATTGTGCCATTAAATAACTTTGATCGACTGTATTTACTTATTAATATGATTACAAAAAAGAAGAGTACTGTGTTATTTAAGAATTGTCCTTCTTCAGGTAATGTGTTATTGACATAAGGTGGTCTCCTGATTATTGTAATCGAGGGGTAATATTTTGCTTCTATGAAATTATCTTTCAACTTTATAACATAATAGTTTCTCTACATTTCCTGGAAGGTCTCCCCTTCAGAGTTATTGTTAAATCTCTTGCGCCCGATCACGAATGCTTATCTGAAAGATGGCAGAAATGGCTTGGCTCACAGAAGTAAGCAAACTCTTAGGGTCACTATTTGAGTGCGATGTTTTCTGGCCATCTTAAAGGGAATGCAATGTGACATTACTACAAAAATTGGTGGTCGTTGGTCGGGAAGAGGGGTGGTCATCGTGAAGGGGCTAAAAATACATTGGTCTTATGGAATTATTATCCAGTTTCACAGAAAACTGGTCTTGAAAAGCGGTAGTCTTCTTAAAGAGGTGGTCTTGTCGAGAGGTTTCACTGTTGAATCGTCATCCCATCTATAATTACTCCTCTCCCACCATTATTCAACTCTCATGATCACCCTACCATCATCCATTTAGTGGAAGGCAAGTGCAAACCACCACTCGTCAACTGTCTAGAAAGGGAACATAAGGGCTGAAGCCTCTTCCCTTGCAAGCATGTCACACCAATCTTCCAGTTGAGATTCAATTTGATTTATTTTTTCAAAAAAACAGTAAAAATTTTATGTTACGTATGTTGGAGAAGTACTACACACACACACATTTTTTTGAGCTCCAAAATATTTTCCACCTTTTAACCCTGCATAGTTGAATGATAAATAAATGTTCCAAAAAAAGCAAGGTTAGTAACATTTGAAATGTATTTTTAATAAAATTTTTTGCACTCCGGAGTTACAGAAAACTTGTTTGTATTGGTAAATGAACCACAGATTTTATTTAGTGTTGCTAATGAAATAGTAACCTATACCCCCAGCTGTACCCTTACCACAAATGGCAAAAAGAGTGCTCAACAAAAGCTGCAAGTATGGCCAAAAGAAAAGAAAAAGAGGAGAAGAAAAAAGGACTTGAAAAAAATTATAAGATTTAATTAATAAAGAAAACTGTAAATCTATAACAAATGACATAGTGAAGAGAATAATTTTGTATAAATGTTTTAATCCTTATGTTTTCAGGGGAAAATTGCTGCTTATAGAATGGAAAAAATCAAATAAACAGAAATCTACTCTCTGGAATACTTATGATGCTCCATTACAAGTTGCAGCATATGTAGGAGCATTAAATTTTGATACAAATTATGATATAAAGGTCTGTGAATTTTGTCAGGACCAAATTGAATTCCATTTTGGAACCAACTTTTTTAAAATTCATATTTCTGCAAAAACCTTCAATATATCCCTTATTTTTTAATATTACATCCTGCTTGCAAATTATTATGATAACTTTTATAATGATTTTTGTATGATGAACTCTATATTAATCTTCAATTTTCTGACCAACTTTTTAAGTATTAATAAGTTGAGATAACTGATACTATGGCAATTATGTTTTGTGTTTACAATTAAATAAAAATATCGGATGTATGGAAGATATTGTAAAGTGAATTATTAGGCTTTTTATATAAAGTATTTACAATTATTTTACATTTTCTTCTTTCAGGTTGATGGAGGTCTTGTTGTTGTGGCTTATACTGATGGGTCACCAGCTCATGTTCATCCTCTGAATAAGACACTATGTGAGAAGTATTGGCATATGTGGTTGAAACGCCTTCAATTGTACTGGGACTTATTTGACAAACAGGAAGCTAGCAATGTTCCAAATGCAGTGACTTTGTGATCTTTTGTTATACAAACTTAGCTAAGCATTCCTACTTCCAGCAACATTGTCAAAAAACATATTTAACTAACTTGAAATAAGTTCCAGACTTTTTATCCATCGGAAACATTACATACATCCAAGGAAAACACAAAATGATTTTGTGATATGACACATACTTCTTTAACTTTTGTAGAAACAGACATAAAATACAGTTAATCTATTATAATTACGCTTTTTTGTTCATGCTTAATAGATCATTTGAAATTGCTTTTTCTTAAATTAACCCTAATTCATCATATAACATTACCTATTCAGTTTTTACATGAATGTTTTCTTATATGGGTGTAATTATAATCTGATTAATAGTGCATATTATTGCAATAATATTGAATTTTACAGAAACTTTTGTGGAATGTAAATATAAATGATGCATATTGTATAAATATGTTTCAATATTTGACTTAAGCAAGATCTTTTAGGGCTGTGCAACAAGAAAAGGTTACTTTATTTTAATGATATATTTTTTCTTTATTTATCAGCAATAAGTTTGAAAAAATATTGTATGGAATAATAGTGAGATTTTAAAAAGTCAACTTGAAAGTATGTCTACAATTTTGCCTTGTCAAATCAAGCACCGTTAACTGAATGATCCAAGTAAGATATACTCTTCCAATTCTTGTCCCATGTTTTATTTACAAAATTGGAGTACAAAATCCTCTAGTTTTCATAATCATGCTGTTAGTTTAAACATTGATGGCTTAAGAAAGCGGTAGTATCATTTCATAAAATATATATGTGAAAATTCTTTATATAATTACTTTTAAAATATTTGAAGAAAGTGATTTAAGAAGTGACAAGTTGGCTGCAAAAGTGACCTCTCAAAAGAATATGATATGTTCATTTATTTCATTGGCTGGGGTGGATTTTAACTTAAAAAAATATTGTTGGTAAAAAAATTTATTAAGAATTACACCAGGAGAATTTGGAATGTGTTTGTTTTTGTGAGCAGAATGCATAATAAAGTTTTGAATAGAAGAGATTATGTCTTTCACATGAATTGATCTTGGATCTAATTCAACTACATCATGTGGAATTGACTTATCAGGAGTAAGGATGAGTAATTGTTTGGACCGATGTTGCGAGGAAGTCAATTTGAAGAAATAAATTACGAACATCTTATGAAATGTAGGCTACACTAGAATTTAGATCATTAACATTACAGAAATGAAAAAATTCGGTATTATATTTGATTTAAAATACATCATTTAATGCATGTACGTTACTTTACAATGCATTGCCAGATGCCATTAAACAATTAAAAACTGTACACAAATTTTAGTTAAAAGTAAAATCTTTTCTGCTGCTTAACTGTTTCTATACAATTAGAGACAATACTGATCATTAAAAAGAAAAATAATGCATATACAAAACAATGATATAGTATATTGGATTAGTTTACATTTGTATTGTATAATTTAAAAAAAGGCTTAAAATGCTTTTAACAATGTACTTCAGCTTCCGGTTCAATGACCCCCATCTCGATCGGGTTTTTGTCCAGTTTCCCTGATCCATTGAGCAAATTCTGAGATGGCCCCTTGATTTGCTTCTGGACATAAATGTAGCTTCACTATGCACACATTTTGTTGAGCTCTTCTTTTGCTTGTTGTGGTAGTAGAACTTAGGGTGAGCAATACAGAAAAATCAAATCTGCAGTTCATTTACTAATAAAATATCTAGTTTTTGAAATGTTAATCTTGCGCTTTTTAAAATTTTATTATTGTTATTAATTTTTTTTAAACTTCAACTATAGTTAAATTGTTGGGAAGAGATTCTGAAACTCAAGAAAGTGTACGCAGTTGTTTTTTTTCCCCATACGTCACGAACAGTTTTTACTGTTTTTTGACTAAATA
This sequence comes from Teleogryllus occipitalis, assembly GCA_011170035.1. Classification (NCBI taxonomy): domain Eukaryota; kingdom Metazoa; phylum Arthropoda; class Insecta; order Orthoptera; family Gryllidae; genus Teleogryllus; species Teleogryllus occipitalis. The sequence continues at coordinate 62,109 of BLKR01002626.1, read as the reverse complement.
AATATCTAAAGGCCAAATAAATTCCTTGAACTAAAAGAAAATGGATTTATAAAGAGACTTAATGTGCAGGCCTCTTCAGAATTTCCAGGAAAGATGATTGGGTCAATTAAACCCCTAACAACTAGGATAAGATGTTAGTTGCGTATAAGCAATTACTGATATCAATGATAATAATCTAACTTGTTTAAAATGATAAATCACTATTTCTTCTATTCCATTCCAAATATATTTCTGTTTGACAAACAATTACTCTTTTGTTGACTTGATTTCCTTTGTTGCATTTCATTTACAGAAATGCACACATGTATACACAAACATGAATTCTAGAAGTATTTGATTTATTTTGTTAACTTTCCCATTTGCTCAATTTATTATTTCCATTTAGTTTGTAGCATGGATGTAAAGGTAAATAGAAGAATCTAGACGTAACATTTCTTTTAGAACAAATTAAAAGTCCTTTTGACTCTTTTATTTCATTGCACTGAAATCGCCACATTTTTAACTTGTTTGTATTAGTGGTGTGTAATACTGGAGGTAAGGTTTTTATTCTAGAATTAAATTAATTACTATCATGTAAATATTTGACTGTAACATAAATGACACATTTCAGTACTATTTATAAAAATTAGCTAGTTTTAGGAAGAATTTAAATATCACAAAAGGATTGAAAAAAGTAATGATAAGAAAATTGAGAGGAGCCATAGGAAAGATTTAACATGAAAATATGTTTTTAAATTTTGTTTATGTTGATCAAGAAAGTCTCTTGATGATACAAAATTAGTTTATTTCATTAATTGCACTAATTTTTTATTGGTTGCTATAAATAATTTTACATTAAGTACATAAAGTATGTTACAAAGAGAAATATATACTATAGTAACTGGTTACACACTGTCAAGGATTGCAAATTGAGAAGTAAATTTGAAAGTGCTATTTTGTTGTAGTGTAAACGAACTTTGGGATCATTATTTTTTTCAATCATTGTTTGAACATGAATGCAAAGAAAAATTTCTTGAAAGAATCTAGTGACAAAAATATTCTCTTCATGTATAGTTTTTTGCAGCATGTCTATGTTATTTTTGGTGTCCAGCATTTCTTGATGTAAGAGTTCTTCTTCATTTTTTAAAATTGCTATCCCTTCTTTGATTTTTTCCAATTCTTCAAGGCATTCACATTCATTTCTTTTAATTTTTGTGGTTGATCTTTTCAGCTCGTGAAGTAAATAATGCATCCTTTGATGTGTCTCACTGTTCATTTTTCTGACTTCATAATAAAGTGCTTGAAAGTCATCCATGATTTTAAAGAAATGGCTATCTAAGTCTTTTTTAATGTCTTCAATTAAAGCCTGTTTCTTTTTTTGAATTTGCTTTGACCAAGATTTTTTTATTTCATTTACATCATCAAGCATCTTTTGTTCAAAGGTAGCATATTTTGAAGTATGAGTTTTATCCCCTATTAGTTGCATCTTGTGTAAATATAATGATAATATTGTTATTAAAAATAAAACACCCAAAAGTTCGGAATTACCTAGTCCAGACAGAAGTTTCAAACATTTTTGCGACGTAATCATAATTATGTGAACTACTTTTGATTCAAAACCCAAAGATGAGTCAGCTGGAAATTTTCTTCGCAGTAATTTTGGTTTCTTAACGTACATATTGTGATCCTTTTTGACTTCATGTTCATCGGAGTTCTTTGTAGAATTTTGTGATTCGTCGATTTTCTCGTCACTTAATTCGTCATTTTGAAGAAGTGATGTGCTCGAATTCTCAGTCAGAGTCAGATTTTTTTCGGTAATTTCTACAGGAACATCACTCTTTGGCTTTTGATTGATAGATGTGTCGGTTGAAATTTCTTCTTCAGCTGACATGAAGCAACCATAATCACTCGGAAAGCTGTACAAAATAAGCCCGATAATGAATACGTTGGGATTGAACATTGTTATTTTCAGGAAGGTTTTTCATATCAGTTGATCTCGAAAGATCAGATTGTAGAGGGAATGCTTTGATCTTTCCAATAAACACTTGCCAGTCACAGCTAAACAAAAATTTATTGTTGAAATGTCAATCATAGAAGTCTTGGATCACGATAATCATCTCGAAGATCACTCAAAACGTCGTTCACAACGGGGACGTCACACAATAAATTGATTTGTTAACTTAAATTAAATTGATAAATCACATATTCGCAAACTTTTATTGTACAGAAAATAATCTGACACTAGTTAAGTTGAAACCAAGCTTTATTTTATTGATTTCTCCTTGATGTACGGTAAGAAATCTGTGAGAATAGTTCTGGGTTCGCCGTACTATCGCCAAGTTATAACATACTTGGAGACTACTTGTAAACGTTTCACGGTGTAAGAAATATATATCTTACACCGTGATACGTTTTCATTTCATGTAGAGTTTGACCTGTAAACATGTATGCCGGGAATTAGGTAAAAAGGGTAATTAGGTAATTAGGCTTGTGCACGACGATTGCCAGATTACCAAATGGACTGAGTAGGCTGCAGCGTGGGGCGCGTAATTTTTGGGAGCGGACGAATTTCAGCGGATGCAAAATTTCATAAGAACTTTTGAATGTTTTTATAGAAATATTTCTTTCCACATTTGTGTAGAAAGAGTGTGTTAATTAATCAAATATATAATCATTAATACACCGGGTGGGTCACGCAATTTCAGTACCACCTGTAATTTTTGAGTGATTGAAGTTATTGCAACGCAGTTTTCACAGAAGTGCATGAGGGAATGGGGCCAATTGGTGTAGGTATACGTTTGCATTTTATCACTTTATTTTACGAGATATTGAGATAACTTTGTTTTTTTTTTCAAATGGAACTATACATATTTTTTAGTGTATCATGCCGAGCGTAATAAACAATCCAATGATATACATCATATTAGATAGGCATTTTTTTTAGTAATTTTGATTTTTTGAGATTGTTTTATTGATTACTAACGATTGCGGGACGACATTGACTGGAATCCATTTACTTTTGTACCAATAAGACATTTCTAGTTATCTGATATTTAATTTATATTATTTTACGTGACGTATTGCGTTTCGCTCACGGCGCGTTAATAGTGTACCAAACACGGGCGCGCCGTGATTCCCGCACTCGTCTATTTGCCGTCCGAGCTACGCTCGGGCGACAAACTCGCCCCGTGCATGAATCTCCTGTTTTGCGCCCTTGTTACCAACTTACTATTTGGGACGCATAGAGTTTAAAGACACTGTTAAGAAATTGGAGACTCAAGCGAGAAAACGAGATTCCGCATGACAACGCATACGTACACCTAAATGTTATTTTGACTTAAATGCCCATTTTTTTGTAACAAAATGTAAGTAATACTCAAATACAGAAATTCTTTCATAATTACATCGTATATTTAATCTATTGACCTAAAAATGTTTGATGTTATAAAAATACAAATAATATATAATCAATTATTTATACTATACAATATTTTCATCGGTTACAAATATCGTGCAACGTTTTTTAAACAAAGTATTTTAAATAACTTTTATGTCGAAAAAGCAAATTAAATCTATTCTAGTGGTACCAAAATTAGCATGTATTTTCTCGCCCGTATTTTCTTGAAAAATTACATGAAAAGTACTCAAATTTTCGAAAAATAGTGTACGACCTTATTTGAAAGTCTATCTATAAGGAACAGATTTAATTAAGGGGAAATAATCTCTATCGTTAATATTTTAGCTGTAGGAAGACGGCGAAAAAGTTAACTTTTGCAATTTTCGAAAAATCAGAGTTTTAAACGAACCTAAGGCCTACACCATTCCTTTAAATGTTGTTCACACTATCCAACAACAAAATTTAATCAAAAACGAAGGAGCCATTTTTTTTAAAATGTCCCAAGGGCATGTAAGTCCCCCCAAAATTAAAATATCGGTATCAAATTCAAGGAGCCGCGACATCAGCCAGATCGATTGAGGACAGGACGAGATTACCCATCAGGCTGAGTTGGCTGCAGGCGAACGAATTTCAGCGGATTCAAAATTTCATAAGGCGAACTTCTGAATGTGTTTTATAGAAATATTTCTTTTCATATTTGTAACAAAAGAAAGTGTTAATTAATTAAATATATCCATTACGGATATAATTAATACAAAAATATTGTATATATTAAATATCGCTGTGAGAATTATTTATACGTGCACGTATATTCAATTATTTATTCGTACGCAATATTTGCGTCGTTACAAACATCGTACAATAAATTTTTATTCAAAATATAAATAATTTTAATGTTTAAAAAAGCAAGTTAAAAGTGCGCTAAAACATTTGACAGCCTAGGACGCTCATAAATCAAAGTCAGGCCCTGGTTAAGGAATATCAATTTTGGAGAAAATCGGCTGAACAGTTCAGCTGCTAGAACAACAGACGGACAGTCAGACATATGTTTTGCCGTCATTCGATTTTTGGGTATCAAGGACCCACAAAACATGAATTCTGACATGTTAGAGAATATTTTTGTAAATTTAATTACGGGATTGGTCCACTTTTTCTTTACTAGAGCCCAGTAATAAAAGTTTTTCTGCCGGAAATTCTCCGTTTTTCCGCGCAGCATTAAAAAACTCTCTCAAGACGCTAAAACGTTTGACAGCCTAGGGCGCACATAAGTCAAAGTCAAGCACTGTGCACGACTGGTAGCATGCTTTTTGAGTTTATATTTCATTCGAAGAAAAAATATAGCCCTTTCCAAGATTGATAAAGATTTTTAGAGTGCATCGCAGTAATAATTATTATTGTGTTAAATATAATTCTTAGTGCTACAAATGAAGCTGTATACAGAATAACCTTATTCCATTAAATAAACTATTCCATAAAATAAAAAATAAATAAATACAAAATAACCTTATTCCATTTGCATGACGAAACGGTGAATTGAAATTTCGGATACATATAACAAATAATACATAAAATCATAAATATAACATTATCATTAAAGAATAAAATAATATTTATGCACCAAGGGCGTTATAAGGATCCTAATGATCGAGCATGACAAAGACTGGGAGAGACGAAAGACGAGCATCTGACAGACTGACGTTCAGCACAACAATTTACAAACTGGGCCAGTGACAACAATATTATTATCAACTCATCGAAATGTCAATCATTTTCACGTGGGAAAATAGACGTACATCTATTAACGAACCACCCCTACGGATTAATAACATCGACATTCTATGGACAAAAGACTTGAAATACTTAGGACTGACTACTGACCAAAAACTACTGTGGACCAAACAGTAACTGAAAAATCGAAAAAAGCACACCGACTTCTAAATGCACTGACGCCACTTTTTATACATAAATATATTGACAAGAAGACAAAACTATACATCTACAACACGTATATCAACCCCATTTTAACATATTCCTGCGAGACCTGGGCGAAGACATTCCAGACCGACTGAGACCAACAAGACTAAACAGCAGAATAAGATAGGCTTATCTTTAGACCCAAACCAGATCAATGCTACTTAATAATCAAACTACACAATGAACGACATGAACTTCTAACGACAGAAGTTGACGCAGCAACCCAAAATAGAATTAAAAAAAGCAATAGCCAGCCCCTCCATCAAAAATTTCATCATACAGCAACTTTCCTTCCGAAACATTTTTACACCACAATAGAAAAAAAAACACCCACTCGATATCTTCACCTTCCCAATTCCATCCGCAAACCCATAACCCCAAGAACGCAACAACCCATAGCCCTAAAACTCACAGTAACATTCCACCTTCAACAAAATAATCCGTCCATCACCACCACATTACCTCAATAACATAAACTTATAACTGTCCATCCTAAATACAATAGCTTAACTTCCCTACCAAACCCTCAACAAAATAACCATTCTCTAACAACCAAATTGAAAATAAAATAAGCACCAATCCACCCGATCAATAAACCAACAATAGCCCCTCCCCTGCAATAAAAATTAATTTTCATTCCCACCACTGTATCCTCTCCCGGTCTTCGGTACATCGGAAGGAAGGGAAGGATTTTTTAAAAATAAGAGACAGTTAAAAAACAACAAAAGTGCCAGAGCCCAATGGTGAGCAGACCACAAAAACAGTTGCGTGTAAATTCGTTGTTATTTAATTTAAGGAAATACCGCATGGAGATTGATTGTTTAACAATGATATCAAATAATTTTGGGGAAACATTTGTCGTGATGTTGACAACCGCTTGGTGGGCAAAGAAAAAACTCTTTTGCTAAAACTCAGAAACAACTGAAGGAGAAAATATATTCGAATTTTAAAAAATTATCAAGCTAGTGTAAAAATTACGATTTTTTCTATTGAAATTTCTGAACTGAAGCATTTTTTAAGACCGCGTCAAGCTAATGATTTTAAGACTAGCTAATGTTTAAAATTAAGCTTTTAAGTTAATGTTTTAAGGTTTGTCCACATAAAAAATCCGACATTATTGGATAAATCAGCAAATGAGGACCTAGATGCAATAACATGAGTTGAGTTACGTGTTTTGAAAGAAATTGGTAGTCAACGTTTTAAAATTGAATGACAGATTACCATTGAATCTATCAGTAAAACATTATTTAAGTTTGTAATAATAAATTATAAAATCGCAAAAGTGTAGGGGAAGAATCTACTTATCGTGTCTTGGAATATATATTTTCGATTTAAAGTGTGGCCGTTTACATATTACGGCGTAGATCCAAAGCAGGATACTTTTTTAATAATAATATTTATTGAGTCACATACAATTACACGTACACGTCACATACAATTACACATATTACACTCGTCATACACAATTACGTGTATGACGAGTCAAATATAATGTACTGGTATACTAAAAACATTCCACTTCTATTATATCGCTTTTAAAGTTTGTCCCTTTCAAAATGTGGTGGCTTACTCATAATTCTTCTCGATTGATGTTACAAACCGAGTTTCAGTGAGGAAGTCTAATAAGGTAAACATGTTTTGGATTGAAATTTGCGTAAGTTCATTCAAAAACATATCCATGGTGGAAATATTTCCACCATGAACCTATCTATTACTTCCATAATCAATCTCATTTGTTTTCTTCGGAAACTGAACGAGTTTCATCTTTTCATCTTCGCTCTTCTCCTTTTCATCAAACGTTCGCTGCTTTGATAATATGATTTGTTAATATTTTTCGCTGGTCGATCAATAGCGATGTCATATCTGTCATGGTGGAAACAACTCCACCATGATATCTGTAAGAAGACAATTCATTCAAACGTTTTTGACATTTCGTAGAAAAGAAGTAGCTTCCATTTTGGTTTCAGCAGTTGTTATTGACCTGGTAATTAGATCATCAATATCATCTATTATTTTTCCTAAATGCTTATATATTATAGTTACAGCTTCCTTCTCAATCGGCCATCTGAATTTGCTTTGCAGTTTGAAATATATTTAAAAAATAACATTTGTTAATGCATGACTGTCATTAAGTCAATGGAAGCATGGAGAATAATCTAAATTGCTATCTTGCGGTTCCCGTTTGAACGGTCCATACGCTACCGGAAATAGTTTGCATCTTAAATTTTAAACATATCTCTCCAAATATAATGTAATAAGTGTTATGTGTCGAATTATGTTCAGAAATAAGAGATTTTCTAACTCTTTTCATTTAACTTTCACTTTATGCTTCTTTCTTATGGTTCCAAATGAGTTCACATTGAAGGTCTGTAGCCAATCACGTGCCTAGAACGGCTTCCGTTTGCCGACGGACTGCTTTCGGACCTCCATTTGCGAAGTAGTTGTGAGCGGTGAATGAACGATTCCAGAATGTGCAGTTCGTGGATTAGTTCCAGGAGTAGGTTGAAGGTAAGCTAATTTTCAACCATTTTACAATTTAATCCCGTTGCTTTAGACTTGAAATTCGGAAAATCAGAATATTGTAATCGTATTAGTGATTCCGAAAGCTTGATGATCTTGGTATTCTGAGACTATCTGGTGTTCCCTCAAAGACGTAGTCTTCATAAAAGTACGAACAATTTTAGTGTAAAATAGAATAGTTGTCTGAAAAAGCTCTACAAAACTTGCCAACGAACTCTGAAGATAAGACTCAAGATATTCGAACAAAATTAATTGATGCAAAAGGGATGTGTAAAGTAGGTCGGAGCTACTAGACAGTTTTAAAAGTAGGCATCGTATTAAATTACAGTACTTCGTAAGGCTACCCGACTTATGCTCTGTGTTTTTTTTATTTATCACTTACATTTGATCCGGCAAGATTAACTTTTTCGGAGACTGCTCGTCAACCTTGCGTTAAAAGATAACTCGTCCCGTTCTTAAGATCCCTTGTTCGTGCCACATGACATGGAATACGAAATAGAAATTCCAGCAAGGCAACTTACTAACGTCAAACAGTTGATAAACAAAAATGGCAAAAACACAAATTAATCTAGTTTCTAAACAGGACGATTGACTAAGTTACAATAAATTGATTAAAGGAAAATAATAAAACGAGCATTAAAGAATGTTTCTTCGAAGGTTTTTAACTGACAAAAGGAATTAAAACTTCGGAACCATTTGGCTCTTCAGAAAGTTCAAAGTTGAGAGATGTAATCTGAAGACTTTCTTCATACATTTAAAAAATTTTTGGAAATTTCATTCTAATTTATAAACTTGAAGTTTATTTTCCATTAGTATGGTCTTAACACAACTTATTTTGTCAGTCATGTTTATTCTAAATTGTTTTTTTAACGAGATTCCTCTAAAATGTAAATTGCTCTAAATGTGACTTCATTTGTGTAAGCAATCTAAGAGTTCGGGGGAAATAGTTATTCAAATTATCGTTCTCCATTTTTTCACGTCAGGAAGTAGATTCCTTCACGTAAAGTGCTGGGATAATAGCTTACTGCATCTGTTTTGCCTTTGCAAATAGTTATTGCGGCAGAATATTTTCAAATAAATTCTTGCTAAAACGTCCATTTCCATCTTTCATCGAAATTAAATTTGTGGGTTATGGTAAGGATACCAGAATTTAAGAATCTGCAATGAATACTTCATCCCATACATCAATTTTTACCTTTAAAATTGCTCCACTTTCCTAAATTTGGGAGGAAAGTTTCTTCGCGGCAGTCGGGGAACGAAGGTCAAGGCGCTTTGGTAGAATGCCTTGACCATCAGACGTTTCTAAAAGCGGGAGGCGATTACCTTCTTGTACTGTGAACGATCTTGCAAAAGTTTTGATACGAAATTCCGAACCGCTCTCCCCATATATAATTGAATTAAACAAGACTGCAACTGATGTGGTGTGCAAAAATTGAAAACAAAACTTGCTCCTGTATAATGGAAGCTATTTAGAATTCAGTTTGACAGTACTAATAAAGTAATTTCCCTCTCCTCTGGCTCAAAGAATGAGAACGCAAGAATTGTGGATGAGATGATACATAGAAACAATGGTTACGTTGAAGATTTTCTTCACTGAAGTGATTAATGGTTCCGAAAATTTAGTACTTCTCAAGTAGTCTGAAATACTTGAAATGCAAAAATTCGGTGACTAATTGCAATGCATATCCATTAAAATATTAAATTTATAATTGTTTAAGCAAATTGATCTCTGCATTTAAGATACCTACGAAAAAATATAGTGAATGTATTCACTTGCCGCTTAGAAATTTTAAATTTTTCAATAAGAAAATAAGTTATTCTTGTCCTCTTACAGAAATTAGAGGATTTGTAAATAGTTTTTGAAGGATGACTCGAAGATGTGCAGAGCTGGAGAGCAAATGTGATCCATTTAAATTTCTAAACCGTTGTATGGGACTTTAAATAAACATCAAATGCTTGCATTAAATGTAATGGTACGTTTCAGGCAAATTGTGAATCTCCTCTTAGCGCGTCAAGTTGCCTCCCGCACCCTCTGCTCTGAGCCATTACGCATGCGCACAAGCGGACCACCTGTGGCAGCGCCTGTGGTGAGCGGAGGAAGGTGGTTGCATGGGCCTTGCAGTTCTCGCTGGCTCTCTTCTCCAGTGTACGACTGACAGAACCCAGGAGACGGACGGGCGAATTTCTCCAGAACCATTTGTGGAAATGGCGGGAAGATCCAAGAGGAAAGTATAACGTACTTTCACGAGTTCTGTTATCAGTTTGGTAGTATATTTTGTTTATGAAAAGTAGTGAGGAAGCGTGGTTTTTGGTTGTGTAAGTGAATGGGTGGTTTAATTTTGTGAATGGTTTCTTTAATGAGTAAGAATTATTTGCTTGCTTTCGTGGCTTCGTCCGGTTGAAAGGCTGGTGAATGTTTATTTGGGTTGGTGGAAATAGTTTAAACAGGAAGGTCACAACGCAAGCGCCTTAACAGTTCACAGGATTTTCTCCAAAATTGATATAGTCAGATCAATCTGACCGAACACAAGACCCTGTGAATTTGAAGTGAATTTTTTGCTTTCAGAGGTTCTTAATTTGAAGCTTCTGCAACATTTTCCCTTTATTTTGGAAAGTTGCAAATCCAAATGTTCAAACTTAAGTTTTTAAAGCGTCAGGTTGTTTTCCTTCTAATGCTAGTAGTGGAACGTAAATGGCATGCTAAATCGAAGTACCAGAGTACAAATCCCTGCGTGGGAATTTTTTCTGGTTCGAAACTCTTTCGCCTGTTAAATTAGTTTTCAGTAGTACGTAACTTTCAAAAATCCGAGAAAGAACATGTATCACCATTAGTTTAAATGAAAGGTCATTTACTATTTGATCATTTTCTTTGCAGTTCTTTCCCTAGGTGACACAGATTGGCAATTTTTTTAAGAATTAGTTAATCCGTTGATCTGATTCTACAACTATCTACAGCGATAGATACTAAAAAAGTTTGAAACCTGCTTATGGGCAGGGACGCCTGTAAGAGAATGCCGGAGTGCATGCAAGGACTGTTTCGGCAGTTCATCGACGGGAGCATTTTTTCGACCAAAAGTTCCTCCTCAAAAGAAAAGCTCTCCATGTAAGAGAAAATTTCTTACAGCGGTTAATTTGTGACAGGTAAATTTTGTGTGCGTTTTGAATGAAGGAAACTTTAATTTTCATTCCAATTGAGTCGAGGTCTAGTCCCCAGGTAAATGAATAAAATTGGTATGAGACTAAGGGCACTCATTTTGCAAAGCGAATCGTGCGGCCATGGGGATGAGTATGACAAAGCTTTTTTTTTGGATGGTTGGAGTATTTTTTGTTTGGAATGGTTGTGTGGTAGAGGAAATGGCTTAGGATTGGTTGTGTATTGAGTTATTATATTGTTCATGGTTAAGGTAAGTGAAGTGTGTCAGTGTAATTGTTTCGTATTGATTACTTATGTTGGATTGATATGTATAAATTTCACTTGGATGGGTTAAAAAGGTGTAGACGGGAACTTTCCTCACTATTACGTCGAACATAACGCACTACCGCCCGTAGTTGGTTTCCTGAAGATCGGATCCGCAAGTGCCCATCATAGTTTCGTTTCAGAATCTTGCAGATCGGTGCGGTCAGCAGTGCCGGTGTTGGGCATGGACAGACCGGGCGATCAGCCCGGGGCCCCGCGAGGCATAGCCGTCAAGGGGCCTGATGATAAAACTAATGGGGGAAAAATTAGAACATAAGAAAAGGTTTTAAGTCGTGGTACAATATTATTTCACAAAATTTTCAATTGTTTGCCTTAAATAATCATTACTTATAAGGTAGGACTCTCTGAAATAAATAAAATGACACATTAAAATAGGTTCTTTTGAAATTATATTTTATTTAGAAAAAGTAATTTTATTAAGAACTGAACAGATTGTTAGCATTTTAAGCTCACTGTGGAAATTGTAGTAGTTGATCACTAAATACTTTAACTTAAAACTATTATTTAAAATATATTTACCAAAATTTTTCTAGCTTAAAAGTAAGTTTTGATACTTGTTGAAATACAATAATTCGTACAGTTTATTGAAAACTTCCACATTTTAAACTTTTTCGGGGGGGGGGGGTTGAAGTTTCAGCATTGACCCGGACCCAAAATTGTCTAGTTCCGCCACTTGCGGTTAAAAATATTAGATTGCTAATATTAAACTGTCAATACGTAATAGGATTTTGGATTAGTTTCATTTCTTTTTCTCTAAATGGGATGGAAATCATTATAGAAGATTTCGTTCTAGGCGCAATTAAGGAACGCGACGATATTTCTCGCCTATCTTCACTATGACGCACAGACAAGATACAACCAACACCGTGCTCTTATCTTTCCACTGACCATGATTGAGTGGTTGTGAGGACATTGTGGAGATGCAGTGTTCGTCTGCCCGTGGAAGAGACGAAATATACTCGTAGTTGCCGTATCCGGCTTGAAATTCACATATGTCCGCGAAAGTTTTTTTCTTTCTTCAGAGCTTGTTTTAATTTAATTGGTCTTATTTAAAAAAAAACAGACCGGTAAGGCCGAATTTGTGTTGTACTTTGAACATAACTTTAAAGTTTTTTTGGGGAGAAGGGAGAGAAATTCATCGTAGTTCACCGTGGTCAATCGAGGGGGAGGCGAGCTAGTTGCATGAAGCGAGCCAGCGGTGCTCTTGCGGCCACACGTCCCCACTTCTTCACCCATGCCCCACCCCCAGAAGAGCTGCTGCCCCAGCCCACACCCCACACCCCGCACACCGCCCCTCTTCATATTTTCCAATTTTCGTACCTCCTTCGCTGCCCAGTCGCCTCATCGTAGAGTTCTCGTATCATATCGCCTCGACTTCATTTAGTCGCCCACGAGTCTCTCAGTGCAATCGCTCTTTTGCTAACCGTTCTTCAGATTCCCACGGCGTGTTCAGATCCCCACAATGAAACTCCCGGCAGACACGTCCTTTCGTCACGCCTTCCATTTACCCAACCCTCTCTGCTATTAGACTGTTTATCGACCATAGAACTGATGTCACTGGAAGATTTGCTGTGGGACAGAAAATAGGTTTGCTCTTCCTCGTGGCTCGTATGGATTGTGCACTCTTAATTCCTATGACAATGTTTACCCAAAAACACAACCTTCCTTGAATAATCGATGTCCAGGAGGAACCAGAAAAATCAAAGCAGAGCACCGAAGAAATTTATTTTTACATGGGTCCTGAGAATCGCGTCCCGGACGGGAAGCGTGGGATATCAGAGAAACGAGTTCTAACTAAAATACCATAAATGAAAACGCTCAGAATTGGAGAAAAATAAAACGTTTATTTCCTTGAGCTTACGACGCAAATCTCAAAATTATACAAATTTTCTTCGACCCAAAACTTGAAAATCTTGGTGTTAATACAAAAGTCTTAGTTTTCAATCTTAGATTCTATATACACTCAAAAAATTACAAATAAAAGAAAAAGGTTTTCTACCTTAGGAATCGCTTATAGCGTAATACTAAAATAATCTGGCTAAAACTTTAATTTATTTTACGAAATTTATAAACATAACACATGTATGCAGAATATGAAGTAGTAATATCGGCCCAGAATCTTGGCACATTCTGCACTGATGCAAATCTGCTAAGCAAAGATTGTTAGAGGCTGACGGCGTATGAAAGCGATCTTATCAGCACTACTCGACACAAGTGCACACTAGGATCACTGACAAGGAACTAATGGAATTTCTATAAATATTTCAAGCCAACTTTACCTGCGTGGTGTGGCGATTTTGGATTTTTACGCCGTTGTCAACTTGTCAGCTAACATACCTCAAAGGTGATCTGGGCTGTCCGGGTGACGCCGCGTCGAAGGCTGAGGTGCCGAGGTTTAGACCGACATATCGTGGTCCTCTTCAGGGCTGTAGGTATATGTATGCCGCGATATGTCGGTCGAAACGTCGACACCTCAGCCTTCGACGCGGCGTCACCCAGACAGCCCAGATCATGACTCTGGCCACGGAAGTCTACGATATGCCTCAAAGGTTTTGAAACAAGGAAATTTGCAGCCTGTTCGGCTATAAGTCAAAACTTAGTGGTGCTACAACAGCAAGTACTCTCGCCCGTATTTTCACGCAAAATTTCGCGAAAAGTACTCAAACTTTCGAAAAATTGTATACGACCTCATTTCAGATTATATCTTTAAGGAACAGATTTCATTAACGGAAAAAAATCTTTAATATTTTAGTTGGAGGAAGAATCCGAAAAAAAATTGAACTTTCTCAATTTTCGAACAATCCGGGTTTTCAACGAACATGAGACCTGCACCATTCTCTTAAACTTTTTCACACACACCCTCAAAAAAAAAATCAAAAACGATGTAGCCATTTTTTTTAAAATTTGGAAATTGTTCCAGGGGCTTTATGTAAAGAACCCCCAAAATTAAAATGTTTTAAATTCAAGGCGCCGTGACATCAGTCAGAACGATTGAATAATTTCAATTTTGGAGAAAATCAGCTGAATGGTTTAGCCGCTCGCGTTGGTCGGGCGGACATTTTGCAGTCATTCGATTTTTCTATAAAGGACCCACAAAACATGGATTCTGGCTACATGTGTTAATATTTATTCTAAATTTGGCGACTGGATTTTTGTTACCAAGGCCCTTTAATTTCTTTGCCGAAAATTCGCAGGTTTTTCGCGCAGCATTACATAGCTTTCTCTCTACTCCGTAGCGAGAAAGTAAAAAAGGAAAAAGGAACAGCGACTTGTCAGCCACGAGAACCAAAAACTAACTTATTCAACTCTTAGAGAGGGATCGGAAAAATTCGGGTGAGATGGGATTGGGCTGCTGGCTATGGGCGGTTTTATGTACACTTCCGACTCGCAGGTCATTCGCGTCGTCGTGACGTAACTAATTTACTATTTTGCATCACAATTAAAATCAACTATATTTTCATATGTTATTCCTTACTTTGTAAATTAAATCGTATTTTCATTGAAGTAAGAGAGCTTGTACTAAAAGATCGTTCTCACATTTTACTTAACGGCTTGATACTGAACCACGTTTCTATTCAACAATTTAACATCAATATAAAACTAGCGTACCCGTGCGAGAACTCTTATCTTGTTAACCCCCACACTTTCTAGTCCTTCCGTTTCCAAATTAAGGCCGCAATACATATTTTTCAAGATTCTTATCCTCGGTCACTAGTTCTATACGCCGCCTTGTAATTGTACTCACTGAAAGTTTAACATCAGTGCAATACACCCTTATCAATACGAACTGTTCTTATTTAACTTCATTACCGAACAGGTAGACACGAACAGTTCAGTCACATAGAATATGAAGTAATTAGTTTAATTTCGCATACAGTTCAAGATTCTGCAAGTCTTCGAACAGGCAAGGGTAGAATCGAGAAGCGCAGAATCAACAAAAACTGTAATAGAACGTTAAACAATGTTCCCAGCCTGTATATTTCTCACCCGTAGGTGAGAAACTTCATTTGAGCGCTTTGGCCTCAAATTCAAGGTTTTAAGACCCTAGAACGCTTCGCTCTGGAGTTGCATCTCGCAAGATTTCAACATTGCCAGTGTTGCAGATTGCATTTGTTTATATACATGTTTTCAACATTCCTCATATTTTTAAAAGTTGATTGCAATTAAAGTTGTCGTGAAATTCTTTCTTTAGAGACCTTATTTATGAAGATTGGCTGCGAAGTAGACAAAACTCATCTAAACCAGTGAAAGCCTCGACTCGCCGTTTTTTGGCGAATGCACAATCCATGCCAAGAAACGATTTCAATTATTACCGGATTTTGCAACAAATGTTACATTATAAATATTATATTAAATATTGAATTAATTCAGCTTTCTGTAAAAAAACTAATTTTTCATTTGAATGGTTGATGGTAACATTCGCGAAACAGAAATAATGTGAACAGTCTGCATTTACGAGGAAGGAATCCCATTTCACGATATGGCAACACCTCGCTTACTCCTGAACTCGGTCTGATTTCATAAAATTTTCTCCAAGCAATTCAAATAGTTTTTATGCGTCATTACTAAATTGTTTTTCTAGTGACATTTTGAAACAAATGTTTCACGGAATAACTTGTCATTTTGAAGAAGAAAAAAAACCCACTGAATCTTCACAACCCAAATTGTTCCTATCAATTTGTAGTGAAGTTATTTTTATGTAGATTTTCATATAATTTTGGACTCTGTAACACCCATGTTTGTTTTGCAATTTATCCATTTTTAAATTTATTCATAAAAGGTCACTTCATAAAAACTAGTAATCAGCAACCCTTATCCATATGCTACTATAAACAAACATAATTAGTTTAATGATGATAAACCTACAAAAATGATTTACTTTCACAAATTTCATGGTATGTGTAATCTAGCATGTGTACTGTTACAATATTTGGTAGTTATATAAGACTGTTCAGTTTGTAATTTCCAAAAGTTTTAAAATCTTGACACACCATTCAGTGGAACGGAGCAACGATTTAAGCCTTTATTTATTTAACGCCTTCTTTCCATTTTCAGAAGCTTACTTAACAGTATCTGGAGCAGAGCTCAATTTATCGCTGATTTTCTGAAAGACCTGGTATAAGATTTATCTAATTATTTCATTCCTCCTAAACAGTAACTACGGGAACCCTTGCGATTACATCGCACAAAAGGAGTAACTGTAGAAAAGTTACTTCAGAAGAGTACTACATATTCTGCCCATACAATAGAAAACCGTTTTTTTTCTTGCATTCTGTTACTCTCCAAAATCAATGAAATGAGTGAGGTACAAATTCTGGATTTAATAAATCACTATTCGATGTGAACAGTTAGTTTCTGAAAATGCAATTGAAATGTCTTTACTTCGATCGGTACATGAAAGGTTTCTTAGATCTGTTGTAGTGGACTATTGTAACATATCCTATCAACTAAAATCGTAATGTAAATGTTTGTAAGTATAAATAAAATCGTTTGTAAATCTTACACTGAAGTTTTCGTAAAAGGTCAAGGGGCTTCTGGACATAGCATTTATTTGAATACCCTCGGTAATATTTGGAATTAAAATGGCAATCTTTGAACATAAACGTTAGTAATCTTCGTTTAACTAACTATAATCTCACGATTCGAGAATATTTTTATATTGAAATTGTATTATTGGCCTTGAAATATAATGAATGACAGCAGATACGCATTCATTCTATTACTTTTAATAAAATAGTTTTAACTAACTTCGGAGCAAGTGGTCTATCTAGGATCCATTACCTTTTATTTTAAAAATCACAAAATGAGTAGGTAAAAAGCTCAGATTTCTAAATGAAAATCCTTAAGGTTTTGAATATAGATTGTACAAAAATATAAATCGATATTTATAATTGAATAAGTTTTTACAAGTTGTTACTTCATTTCTTACTTAGTGATTGTAATTAAATTGCATGTGCAATATTATTGCATATCAATTTAGAAGAAATGCTACATAATCAAATGTAAACTGTTTCAGATGTTCGAGACGAGCGGCATCCCATAAACCAAGAACCAGACTGAAGAAAGTGCCCACGGATTTCTGAAAGTCTGAGATTGTTTGATGGCTTATGAATAAACGAAATTAAGAATATACGAAGTTTGTGTTCTTAATTTCCCATTTCAACATTTAAATAGTCTCTCTTGTTTACCCTTAATTCCATACCACAGGTATTCAAAATATTGTTACATCGAAGTATTTCTTTAGCAGCTAGATGTAATATCTCCCAGATGAATACTGAATATCAGGATGTATGTCATCAGAATGGCAATGCGTTCCATACGTTTAAATACGCAGGATGGAATTTAGAAATACATTTCAGTAATTGAAACAGACACATAGCTTCTCCACAGAAGTAGATTGTAGCGAATCCACAGTCGGTACTTGAAATGAACGCCACAAGAGTGAAAAGAGGATAAAATGTGACGAATTCATGGGAAATAGGGACACTCGCACACCTGAAGCACTTGCGCGTTTAGGCAACGTAATATTTTCTATTCTATTTTTAAATAGAGCGCCTCTTAACATTTTTCACCTCACAAAATATGGGATAGGTTGCACAAAGCTCAAATTATCGGCCAGCTACAAATTCAACCACAATGCACTTTGTGGTCTCCGCACGCGGTCTCGCAACATATCTCGTGAGGAACCTTAGTACCAGTTTACGAATGCTTAAAAATTGTAATAACAAAGGCGGCGCTGTTTTGCTTGTACAGTATGCAAAATTGGCGTTGAGCTCGAAGCTGCTTTTTCGATGTTGAGTCGAAGTTTCCAATACTCGGAACTAGATTTGCACCATTACATAAGCGTTCGAGAAATAAAACGATGCACGACAAATTTTCAGATTATTGTAAGTTGCACCGTAGTATTTGCAAACTGTTTTCTCAAGCCAGACAATGCTTAAACACCTGACTGTAATAAACTAAACACGTGGGTTTGGTGCGATTTAAGTCACTAGCAGCATAAAACTCAAAAATGTAAATGTTTCACCTAGATGAGAAGGAACATCGCAGGTATACATCAGATTGAAGCGACAAGTCAAATTTCAGATTGATGTAAAATAGAATATGGGCGTTCATATTGTGCGTTAGTTGATAACCATTCTTTCTATACTTTTACATTTTTTAACACAAGTTATATTTCTCACATTATAGTCCACAAAATGACAATTTTGGACTATTACACTTTCGGAGTCTCAACTCCGCACTTAACCCAGGAGAACCAAAATTTATATCGTAGTTCATGAAATTCAAGACTTTAATATTTAGCGCAATAAAAATGTGGTCCAAGGGGTAAAATATTGATTTGGGGTCAATAATTCAATGCGACGTTCGGTGCAACATTTAGTGTATAGGAGCAAAATAAGAGGTCCAGTCAGGAATTACTCAATGTATCTAGAAAAAAGCGAGAGAAAAAAGATAACGGGTCATTTGCCTAGATACTGATCACAATGGATTCGTGCATTTGCAAAACGTAAGTTCGTATATGCAATGTTTGAGAGAGACCAGGACAATTTTACCAAACTTATTTTGCTATAATACTTAAATTTTGAAGGTAAGTAAATTAAGTACTTTTATTAATTCACTATACCTGTAATATTTTCTGGTCCAAATCCTTTAACAACGCAAAGGACATACGTGGTTTTGAAAATTCACTTCAAATAAATAAAAATAAAACATTAATACATAAACGCTAAATTTAGTTTTAATTTGTGTAACTTGAAAAGAGAGCACGAAACAATCTATAGAATAAAATTAATTAAATCATGTTAACAATTATCAATGGTGTACTTCACATACAATTTTAAATGAAAAATTACCTTAGCTATTTTTCAATGGCCTTTTACTTCCCATCCCACACGAGTTTCGTAAAATATTGAAATGAAATATTTAGAATGTCCTTCAGTATTTAGCGAATATCCTGAAGTAATGCTTCACTGATTAGGCGTAACCAACAGGAGATTTTTTCTAGAAGGAAAATCCAGAAGATAAAAACAAGTTGATCTAAGGATGAAGGTTTGTTAAAGAATCCTGTTGCGTGAATTTTCCAATACAATATCGAAATGATCTGCAGAAAAAAATTCTTAAATAATGATACAGGGCAAGTTCCATTTAAAAAAATTAAGGTTGCTTTTTAACATCTGTTACAACACTTTGTAACAGCTCTTATCAGCGACACATTATTATACAACTATATAGACAAACACTTTGGTTACAATTTTACCAAGAATAAATATGTTAAACAATTACATTTTCACAACATGTTATGTTTAATCTAACTGAAGTACTAATAGGTTCCATTTTGTTCTCTGGGAATATCTTTAGAAAACGTTTATGCAAAAGTGACATCTGCAAATCTAGATGACCGTCAGTTTTGGAAGACGTGCACATCGAGTCTATCTTCCAGTATGATAGTAAATATTCCTTTACAACTAAATGGGGCAATAAGTTTTACCATTTCTTTAGTGGGTACATTCAGACCACATTCATCAAGTTTATTTTCACCATGGCAATAGCTCTCTTCGACTGAAAATATTAAGGCACTTGAAAATAAAAAAAACAACTTCTTATTGGAAAAACAAATTTGTTTTCGAAACCACGAAGCTGAGTAGAGATGGCATTCAAAAGCTTCTTCGTATATTCTTTTCTGGGCCAAATTGCCATCGCGAAAAACAGCTCTTTAATTATGTAAGAAACACAGTTGAAAAGCACGTAATGTAGCAGAATACTGCATACACCATTTCAACAACTTGGTTGTCATTCACTATCGATTATAGGTCAATTATTGATTCTAAAATGTGAACAGAGAAAATTGGGTTGGTGTTGGCACTAATTAGATTTAATGAAAGTGCAAGGGTGTCAGATCTGATGCATAAATGTACTTGACAAACAGACTTGAAAACAGCAGCTCAGCACCACTTTTATCTACTCTTAACCATAAAAATCGTATTCACAAACCTGGTGGAATTGCATCAGGTTAAAGTAATTCTGCAATCAAACGATACCCGTTGAATACATCATTAAAACATCCTAGTCTCAAAAACGTCACAAGACTCTGACTTCCGACTCTTCGCAAGTTCACGACTTAAATTTTCCTAACCTTAAATACTCTTTCAGTATCACGCAGTAGAAAAGGTAACTAATTAGAGATTTAATACGAAGCTATTTCCTATTTTAAAATAGTTATTTACAAAGTGCGAGGTATTCTCTCGAGTCCAACTATTGTAGGTCATTATTCCATTCATCAATTATTCCAATCATTCGAGCACTAGTGTCCTGCAGTTGTTCGGTGATACATATTCAACAGCGTTATCAGAGTTCCAATTCTTCCTGTCAACCAAACTATACCACGCTTGGAAAGATGTATCACACGTAAGTGTTGCAAATAAAGTTTTCTATGGCATTTGTAAATCAGAGTCAAGACTGCGCTGTGATGAGGCTACGAGTTTGAATCCTAAGGGAATATGTTGTTTCTTAAGTGTGACAAGCGAGTCGTAACCTACAATATTGAGGAAAGAGTTTCAGAGTGACCTTTTAGTTCATTATAAGGCGTCTGCTGCAAGTTTGAAGGCTGCGTTTTCGATCCTATTTAGCGTCGTTTCGATTTTTTCAAGATATGCACTACAGATTTGAAGAGTACTTAAAGTAGAATACTGTGACGATCAGTCGGCGCGTGTCACGATGGGGCCGTGCATGCATTGCCGATTGAAGAGGAGGTCGCGGGTTCGAATCCTGCCTTTTCCGAGGGATTTCCTTTGGAACCTCGTATTGAAATTTAATGTAATATAACAATTTAAAGTCATATTACAAGTTTCATTACGTCGTTCCGGGACGAGTCTCGTAACGTATAAGTATTTAAAACTTATAAGTTTCGTTACGGGACCCTTCCACCGGGAATCCCTCGGAGGGGAATCCTCCGCCGGGAGTCGTCGCGCGTCTGAATCTTCTTCGAAAAGCAAATACATGAGGCCCCATCGGGGGGCGTTTTGCAAAAAGTATTGCTGATTATTATTGTAAAATTCAGCAAAACGCCCGCGCATGGCATCACACTGGGACCTCCCAAAGCAGAGCAGACGGGGGCGGGTTGGGCGGAGGTCCCGGAGCACGGGCCAGCCTCGAACCCGAATCCTCCGCTTTGTTAGGTCTCAATGCTAGCCATGCGCCACAGGGCACAAGGTCTGAAACCAGTAATTATTCTATATGAAGTCATCGACTAGTTCCGCGACAGTTCACTAAGTAAAAATGTCGCTCTCATTCCATCACGAGATACGAACCCACAAACATCAGCGTAGCAGGCAGACACTTTGCCACTGTGCTACTGGGCCGCTGTTCAATTCGTCATTCCATCACAAGATACGAACATGCAAACGGTGTGTAGCAGGCAGACACTTTGCCACTGAGCTAGGATCCCCACGTAGCAATCACCGAATTTCTGTGCAGACAGTGCATGTTTGAAACTTGTATCTCGTATTTAACTAGCATGCTCAAAAGTCATTAGTTGGTAATCTCGGGTCATTAGACCTATAAACCTACGCAGTATACATTTATAAGCTCAGCGAAGAGTGTTCAGTAGCTAGTTGCTGACAAATTAATAAAATAAGTTACGTTGAATAAATCGAATCTCAAAACCACAATTTAGAATGTTTTGGGTCATTCAGCTTACTTTACAGATTATTTCAACTAGATTATTTCTTACAGATTATTTCTTTACGGATTATTTCAACAGATTATTTCAATAGAGTTTCGTTCAAATAATAAAAAAATAGCTACAAAACATAAAAACTGAAAAATATGGTAATATAACCGATGTAATCATTAGTTCGCTCTGACCAGGGTTGTAGACATGTATAAAAGGGAGAAATTTCAATGGAAAAAACAACTGATTTCTCACCGAAAATGCTTTCTTCTCTATTGGTCTTAAGTATTCCCTTTCATTTGTAACCACTGATCTTCGTACCGCTAAACCTCACAATATAATCACACTAACATTAATTTCGCCTTAACTTCATTCACAAAATTATCGAAATATTTGAAGCCCAGAAGTATAAATTTGGTTTCTGCCTTACAGAATCCATTTCACTGACCAACCTAATACTATTAGAGCCCCAACAAACACAAAAAACTATAACATTTCAAACAGAGGCATCTCCATTAACCAACCGCGCTCGCCAACTCCTTCTGAAACGTAAGGCGAACTAGTGACAGTAACACGTCAAGGGCGCTGACACAGCCGGCAAAGCACGCTGTCTATCTATTCTTCCTTCATAGCTGCAATTTCTTGGCGTGACGACCCCGCTCGCGGCGCCGCCACCTCCTTGACTCGCCCCACCCCCGCCACGCGAAGCGGGTCACGACTCCCGCGCGGCCAGCGCGCGCCCGCCTTTGGAAGTGTCCCAGAGCCCTCGCCCCGCCCGCCACGCCACGTCCCGCCAATCCCCGCCACGCCCCGCCACGCCAAGGCCCCCGGCCACCTGGGCGCTGGACACCGCGCGGTCGCACAGCAAGCAACGCGCGTGCAACACCGACAGCCGGCCAACGAAATCACGTGTGTTACGAGCGATGGCAGGATTTTCAACACTGGCTTGTCAGCTAGGTTTAATTCAGTTGCTGTCTGGGGGAGAATTGTAGCGGCCGGCTGCTTGATTGATTGATTGATTTTTTCGTGTTTCCGGGCGCGTCAACTGCTTTGGTCATTAGTCCCGTTAGTGCAGTGCATGTTTTTTCTCGGGAGATGGAGATCTTCCCCGCTGGATGGCGAGATCCGGCGCCGACCTACCGTCGTCTAGTGGGGTTTCCCCTAACCAGGACTCTCCCACCAGCAGGGCACCACCCCAGCCGGGACAAGCTCTAAGCTCACGAGCGGTCTCCCGGAGTATGGGGTAGTGTAGTACATGTTAGTGTAAGTGTGTGTATAAGGGGAGAGGATAGGACAAGGAAGAGGAAGGACCGATCGCGCGCGGTCCGTGGCCCGTTTGTTAGGATAATGCTCCGGCATTTGCCTGGTGTAGATCGGAGAAACCACGGAAAACTACCGATCAGAGCAGACGGCCGCTAGAATTCTCCTCCAGACAGCAACTGAATTCAACCAGGCTGGATAGCTAGTGTCGAAAATCATGTCCGGCTGCTTTAATCGATAGTTTTCCGTGGTTTCTCCGATTAACACCAGGCGCGCCTGCCCACGGACCCGCGCGCCTGGGGTTCTGTCCTTCCATTTTCTTGGTTCTGTCCTTCCATCCTCACCCCTTACTTACAGACACACTGACTTCGCTTCATAACCACATACACCGGGAGATCGATCGGGATCTTACAACTTGTCCCGGCTGGGGAGGCTCAACTGGTGGGAGATACCTGGTTGAGGAAAACCCCGTTAGCCTACAGTAGGACAACGTAGGATCTCACCATCCAGCGGGGGACCGCCACCTCCCACCTAAACATCGGTCTAATGACCTTGGCAGTTGACGCGCCCAGAATCACTAATCAATCAATAAATCAAAAATGTGTGATAAGCGGTGGCTGCGAAGGCTTGGAGGCAACACAATGACTTCTGGGTCGTTGTTGATCGGGAAGTTCTGAGGTTCGAGTCTCGTCGCCGTTCTGTGACGCCCACCGCATACAACAAGCATCGCTTCTGAAACACCGGGAGCCGGTGATAGGCATTGGCTGTGAAGGCTCTGAAGCAACACCAATGTTTCTGCAATATCGTTGATCGGATATTTTGATTTTTTTTCTTGGTTCCGAGAGCGTCGACTGTTAAAGGTATTAGTCCCGTAAATGTAGTGGATGTTTTCCTCGTCAGATGGAGGAGTCTTCTCCCCGATGGATTGTGAAGTCTACACGTCCGCCGACGGCTTTCCTCCCAAACAAGTATCTCCCACCAGACATTAGCCCCACTCTTCCATCGCCCAAGCTGAGACGAGCTCTAAGCTCCCGACTGGCCTCCCGTCATGTGTACTAGTGTAGTGTATATGAGTGTGCATGTAAGTAATGAGTAAGGATAGGGCAAAGAAGGGAAGGACCGCACGATTGCGCGCGGTCTGATGCCCGTTTGTTAGGGTACTACTCCGTCATTCGGCTGGTGTTGATTGGAGAAGACATTGAAAACTACCGATGAGAGAAGCCTGCCGCTGGAATTCTCCTCCAGACAGCGGTTGTTATTCGACCTAGCTAGTATCGAAAATTCTTCCACCGTCTTCACTCGAACCCTAGGACTTCCTGTCAGGGTGACATCAGTTGATGCCCTGAGCCACCTAAGACCGTTCGTTCGTTGATAGGAAAGCTCTAGAGATAGAGTCCTGGCGGTGCTGCGGCAAGCGTCCAAATACCTATTACTATACTACATATTTCAGAAGACCAGTCAGGAGCTTATAGCTTGTCTTCACCGAGTTAGTGCGCCACACGGGAGATACCTGGAAAAGGAAATCCCGCAAGCCTAAGTGTAGGTTGGTGACGGATCTATCGATCCAGCAAGGGAGAATCGGGATACAATATGAACCACACCTCCGGGACTAATAACCTTAGTAGTTGACGCAAAAGTAACAACCAGGTAAAAATGACCATTTATAAAAAATGTGCGGCCCACCACATTTCATTTAAAACAGCAAACACAAAATTTCGTGGAGTAGAACACTAAAATTTATTTTCATAAAATATACTAGCTGAAGCACCCGGCGTTGCTCGGGCATTTATTACAGTAAATTATTATAGAAGAAGAGGAATTATAAGAAGAGAATTATAAAGGAAGAGGAATTCAATCTTTTCATGCCCTGCGGCGGGACCTACCTCTATCTCTTTCATTAAATCCCTTCTCCGCCCTACTCCCTGCCATGCTCTGCTAGGCCACGCCGCGATAGCTGTCCTCTTGACCCCCAATTGGAAATTTCCGGACTACCTCGCTCACTTTTCCACAAAAATGACATTTTTCTTATTTAAAGTTCCAACTTCTAAATATTCACTTTATAACTAAAAGTAATAAACAAATCTAAACTACAAAATAGAATACTTTTAGACTCTCATATATAATTTTTGTGGGGTTTTATATAATATTCCAACACTATTACTAAATTGTCACGTTGTAAAACTTACCCTATTTTCATACTTCTTATATTGTATTCATAAAGAAGGTTTCGAAATTGATCTGTCAACTCGTGACCTTGAAGGGACTTACTGTTTTAAGCTGAGTATAACATGCGGAAGTTCAAGCACGGGTACGGTAGTAGGTAGATCCAGAGTATTAGTTATAGATGACATAACGTAATTGATGAATCATAATCATAAAAATAAATGATAATACTTGTATCTATTCTGATACATAATTACCAGTTTTTATAATTCTTTAGACGACAAAAATATTAATGTTTAATGTCCTATTTGCTAGTAACATATAGTATAAAACTTATTTGTTCAGGTAAATCAATTCATCATACAACTGATACATTAGCAAACTAATGATTCACCAACAGTACATTATGTGAAAATAATAAATTGACAATGCACTGAGCCACGAAACAAAACAATATTAGCATCATTATTTTATCTCAAGTGATAGAGATTATGGATCCTGAAATATGAATAATAGAAACCAAGGACTCCCAGATATTATTTTCTTACACAAAAAATTTTTTGACAATTTAATTTTCGCTTTTTTTATTAAGATATATATGAATGAACTCCTTCATTGAGAGCAATTGATATGCAAAACAACTTTACAGATTAGTCTTAATATGTAAACGATCATTTCTAAATTACATACCACTGCACATAAATCCATCACATATTGAAGAAAAACTTTTACTGGGTTTACAAAAACATAAATTACTTTCCGTTTTTCCAATTTGTACAGGAGAGCTGAATAATAGAAACCAAGAACTCCCAGATTTATTTATTTGCTCAGAAAAACTTTTTGTTAGATACATTAATTTCTGCCTATTTTTTATAGGAAAGTATGGATGAATTCAATTATTGGGAGCAATTGATATGCAAAACTACAGCACACATTAGTCTTAATAAATAAATGATCATTATTTAATTATTATTCACTGCACTGAACTTCTTCACATATAGAAGAATAAAGTACAACAGCAATTGATATGAAATCAACTTTACAGATTAGTCTTAATATGTAAATGGTCATTCCTAAAATACATACCACTGCACAAAACTCCTTCAAATATTGAAGAAAAATTTTAATGCGTGAACTGAAGACATTTTCCATTTTACCAATTTTAACGTGAGAGCTGAATAATAGAAACCAAGAGCTCACAGATTGATTTATTTGCTCAGACAAAGGTTTTTTTAGATAAATTAAGTTTTGCTCATATTTTATGGAAAAATATGGATGAAATCATTCATTGGCAGCCATTGATATGCAAAACAACAGCACAGATTAGTCTTAATATGTAAATGATCATTGCTAAAATTCCAACCACAGCACTAAACTTCTTCAATATATATAAAAAAAGTGCAACTGCAATTGATGTGCCAAACAACTATACAGATTAGTCTTAATATGTAAGTGATTATTCCTAAATTACATACTACTGCTCAAAACTCCTTCACTTATTGAAGAAAAACTTTTACTGGGTAGACAGAAAACATACAAACATTTTCCATTTTACCAATATGAACATGAGTACTGAATGATAGAAACAAAGGACTCCCGAATTTTTTATTTGCTTAGACAAAATATTTTTAGATAAATTAATTTTTTTCAATTATTTATTGAAAAATATATAAGAATTCATTCATTAGGAGCAAGTGACATGCAAAACAACTGTACAGATTAGTCTTCATATTGCAATGATCATTGCTTAATTACCAACCACTGCACTAAACTTCTGCACATACAGAAGGAAAAAGTACAACTGCAATTAATATGACAGACAACTGTACAGATTAGTCTTAATATGTAAATGATCATTTCTAAATTACACACCACTGTTCAAAATTCCTTCGCATATTGAAGAAAAAATGTTACTGGATGTACTGAAAACATACATATTTTATATTTTACCATTTTGAACCTAAGAAATGTGTAAATAGTCAAATTGAGAGTCCTAATGAACAGCTGCACTACTACTTAGATAATTATTCACATTTCTCCCCTTCTTGCAGTATTATTTTCAATGGGGCGAGTGAGTACTTCAGCAAGTCCATCGTCCCTCTGAGTAGCCGATTCAAAATTTTAGTAGACTGCCCATCTCTTGACATTTGTAATATGTTTTGACAATTGTGACACTCGCTTCGGCAAACAATTCAGTTGTCACAAATTTCTGTAAAAGAAGACGTTTAGATTGTATACGATATCTATATATTGTACATTGTACATTACTGTATATTATTGTACTTTTTATTCTCTCAACTTACCTCAATTATAAAACACTTTCAAACTCGCAATGATTTCTTGCCACTTTGTATATAACACGGACAAAGAGCAATGCATGAACATTGACATTCTTTACCACTTCAGTTACGGCTTTCTTTCAAATGTTCACACAGGGACATTACATAACCTTATTCAAACTCTAATGAATTTCGTAATAATTGTGGACATTGATAAAATCAGTAGTATATCTCAGACATCATCCTCTGGTGGCGCGCAGCTTAACTATTGGCATTGATGCACTTTTGAATCAGTGATGTAAAACTAGGCGAAAAATGTCCAAAAAAGTAATTATTTTGAAAATATATTACTGTTTATGTTTGTAAATCATAGCCTATAGTACTCCAGGCCTTTAAAGGATGCTAGCACAAAAGTTTCATCGGTATTAATCCAGTAGATTCAGAGATTACCGCGCCGTGAGACAACGCACTTCTGTCTTTATATATTAGTATAGATATAGATATTGATAAATAGATATTAAAAATCCTCGTGTTTAATGTTAAAAAATTTTTGCAAATTTCAAAATGTCAGATGTTTTAATGAAAATCGGAACCTAACCATAGTTATCAATGCACTTTCTTCTACTTTAGCAAACCATGCAAAGAAAAATGTTCAGCTATTTTCTAGAAATTTAACCCAGGAGATCAAATAAAATAGCAACACAGGTATTTAAGTTATTTTCTTAAAATGCTGCTTTTTGCCTTTACTCATAATAGTGTGTAGTAAGAGAAAGTTAAAAAAATGGAGCTCAAGAACCTCCATACATTACATGTGACTCAATAATAATAATAATTATTATTATTATAATTATTATTATTGTTATTATCATTAATATTATTATTATTATTGTTGTTGTTGTTGTTTAATCGTTCACAGTTCACTGACTCTGAGACAGAAGTCACACACATATCCTCTATCAAAATATGACTTCCAAATTCTTAATACATATTACGTATAAATTAAATTGTATATCAATAAACAAAATTCTCAAAGAGACGACAAATAGATGCTTATTTATGTGGACAAATCAGAAAAATATTTACATTGACTATTGTAGAAACCAAAAACTTCCATTACTTCCCAGAAACTTCCTGACCAGTGAGCACATACTAACACATTTCTGGAGACTAATTGCGGCATACTTGTTCATTCCAAGTGTTTCTAGCGAGTACTTCAAGCTCTTCGAAATGATGCATGTTGCTGAAAGAACCACAGGAACAACCTTTGTTTCTAGGATATTCCACTGTTCCTCCACGAAATGGGCCAATTCTTGGTATTTCTGGATCTTCTCCAGATACACTGTCGTAAGATTGCTAGGACCGATGACTGCCATTTCTACAAACCACACTCTTTTCCTGTTTTTATCCCAGAGTGTTATGTCAGGTCTGGTGTAGTGGACTTCGGTCCCAAAACAGTTCATAGCTGTTGTTTTCAAGCACATTTTTTGGAATATACTTGTAATATCGTGGATCATGGCATGGTGCTAAACCACATATCTTGACAAGTTGGGTTTGGATATTTCCTCGCACCATATCATGTCTGTTCTTATACTCAGTAGGGGCTAGTACACTACAGCCTGAGATAATATGCTGAATAGTCTCGCTACATTGGCCACAGGCCCGACAATCATCGGGATATTTGATGATGTATTTTAGATAATTCTTGGCTGTAATTACATGGTCTTGTATTGCAACCATGAACCCTTCCATTTCGGGATATACATATCCAATACTGAGCCATTTGTGCTACATATCAGCGTCGACATTGGAATTGGTTACTTCAGCTGGATATATACTGTGGATTGTCTTCTTAGCTCCATCTCTCGGTTGAAGGATAGTTGAAGGAGTTCAATTACATCTTGTCTGAAGTATAACGGCGTATAGTTATCATCTGCTTCCTGAGACACTCAATTTTCGCCAGGAAGTACTGTGTCATGCTGATCTATTTTGTATGCATATTGCTGATTTTAAGGATGCCACGACTTCCCATCTTTCTTAGGAGTGTGATCCTTTGGTCTCAGTTTTTTGGATGGTGGACTTGGAAGCGGGTCATTTGGACTCTGATTAGCCTTTCCAAGGAGTTAACATACGTTTTCAACCATTTGATGATTTTCAATGAGAATGTAATAATTAGTATTGCTTACATCTTAATTGCTGCTGAAAGATTTCGGAGTTGAGAAAGGATTTGAATATCCTTTTCATTCTCTTAACAAATCCCAATTGTATTTTCGATTCAATTTCAGTATGCGCAACCAACTTGTTTTGATGAATCCCTATATATTTGTAGAACTCATCTGCTTCAGACGCTGTTATAGTCTCTCTTGACATGATTTCGTGTTCTATTGCGCTGATTCGTTTACCTTTACTGATGCTCTGGATTTTACATTATTCAGTACCAAATTGCATTCCTATGTCGGTGGAGAATCTTTCGGTGACATGTATGAGCTGCTTAAGTCCATGTAAGGTTTCTGAGTACAGCTTGAAATCGTCCATGTTCACCAGATGACTGACATTATATTTCCCTAGACCTTTCAGTTCATTTCCAACTCCCATGTTTTCCAACAAAAAGAAGAGGGGATTCACAGCAAGACAAAACCAGTAAGGACTGAAACTATACCCTGAAAGGTGCTTCTGTGGATTCTTAATATATTGGTGACGATTCTTTCATTACTAACTTGATGACATATGTATTGTTCATTGCGCACATCAGAAATCTAACGATTATATGATTAATACCATACTTATCAAAAGCAACCAGTCATGTGAGACCATATCGAATGCCTTCTTTTAGTCAATAAAAAAGTATGGAGATCGCGCTTTTTGTCAGACGCCTGAGACATGATAATACTGTCTGTCACAAGCAGTTCCTTGCAACCCAACGAGCCCTTGCAACAGCCTTTCTGGGTCTTCGAGAGAATATTGTTTAATTCGCAATGTTGTTCTATGACTAACTTTAAACGCCTGGTTATGATTTTATATAATGCATTGAGGAAAGTTGTTGAAACTGCATAGGTTGAAACTGTCCGAGGTCGTGGCATCACTTATTTTTGGCTTCATGAAGGTTATACCCTCACACAAAACCGTTGGTAATTATTCAGGATGATGCAGATAATGATTTATGAGCGTCAGAATCTTCTCATGTAGACAGGTCAATCTTTCGATCCAAAAATTATAAATCCCATCTGGGCCAGGGCATTTCGAATTCTGTAACTTGTTAATTACCGATTTTAGAACATCTATTGATATATCAGAAACTTCTGTATCTTTGATCTTGTTTGAGTTGTTTGATATTTCGCTCAGCTAGATGGCATTGGCTTCTCTGTTGACCATATTTCGGCTCAATGAGCCAAGCTACTGCCTACTTCTCTGACAGCTTTCCTGTATGAACTTCTCTCCTCAGATTCTCGTAGAACATCTGGTTTTTGGAACAATCCTGGTTGTCTTTTTTCCTTCTAAAGCTTCTGTTATAGCGTCGCAATCTTTGAGAATAGACGCTGAGTTGTTGTTTGAGAGTATATACATCAGTGATATTTCTTTTTTCGTTGTTATACTGCGCATGCCTACAATATTTAATTCTCGACACTTTTTTCTTAATCCATTTGACTTCCCCTTTGGAAGACTTCTAGAAGAACAATCTTAGATCTGAGTTTTTTAATTTGTGCCTCCAGCCATCTCTTCCAAAGTAATATGTAGGCCTACTCTCGGTGATAAGCCGTCTGGGTTTCGATCATTTTTCCACCACTTAACAATTGTCAGCGCTATACAATACATGGCTGAGCCAAGTTGTTTATACGTTGTAATTTGCCTGACTTTGTTGAAAAGTATATATTCATTTGTCAACTTAGTTAAAGTTGCCAGTTTTGTTGAGTTGTATTGCCTTGGAATTTTAGGTCTAAAGTGAGGAGCAAATCCCAATACTTGACTTTTTTTCCTGTTCATGTTGTTGTATAAGCTATTCAATTAATCGGCCATCGTTATCAATTGGATTTTCCGAATCTGCCAGGGATCTATGAGAAGATCGTGCCACAGTGTTGAATTCTAAAACTTTGGTCTGTAATTAAGAGATTACACTGATTCTGGAGCTTAATGTCGTTGCATTTATGCCCGGACATCGGCATTAATTTCCTGTATTCGAATGCGGGAGACATACTTTCCAGACCTGTAAATTAATGCTCTTCGATCAGCAACATTATGCTCTGTAAGATGGGATAGTTGTGGGTATTGTTCCAAAAAGTTTATATTAATTTCCTGCCGGTAACCTAAACAATTTGTTCCGCAAAGGATGATACGAAGATAAATTCTGACAATGACTTCGTTCATGTCAGCTGTCCATTGTATTCTCGTCGTGGCAGGCCTGCTTGAGTAGTCCCCAGTAATTTCCGAGAAATACTGTCAACAGGTGCGGCTAGTTCTTGATTGCTGCTTTCATTGGCTGTGATAGTTTCGGTGTGTGCCCGCCTATTCAGCAACACACCACCGGTGGTTTATTATTATTATTATTATTATTATTATTATTATTATTATTATTATTATTATTATTATTATTATCACCATCATCATCATCAAAAACTTTATTAACGAGTTCTGACACATTAATCATTTTGATTTCAATAACTTGTATGTACATCAGAACTCAAATTGTTTTTGATACGAATTTACATGAAGTACATGTTCTTACAATTGAAATTTATAACCTCTATTTTTCTCCTATTTTTTTAAATTTAATATAATTTTAATAAATAGCA
Organism: Teleogryllus occipitalis; assembly: GCA_011170035.1. NCBI lineage: Eukaryota > Metazoa > Arthropoda > Insecta > Orthoptera > Gryllidae > Teleogryllus > Teleogryllus occipitalis. Next base: position 29,603 of record BLKR01002626.1, on the reverse strand, counting down.
TTAGTTATAAACAAAGCTGATACAACTGCAAAAGATTTGAAAGTGGTCTTGGCTTATTCTGAAACATAGTGTTGGACTCGATGTTCTTGAAGCCAACGTGTCTGCTGGCGACGCCTGCAGGATAGGCAACCCCTTCTACGCTGAGAAACTGCCGGATTATTAGAATTTGCCTGTAATTTCTGGGCATAAAGTACACAAAGGTGGCATATAACAAAATTATCTACCATTTTTAGTCGTATTAATATCGATGGAATAAATGTAATACAGAGTTATAATATAAATATGGAATAAATGCAATATAGTTATAATATAAATATTGTTATTATGAAATCTCCACTGCTTCCCCAGTTGGATATCAATTTTCGTGGTCTCTTTCTAGCGTCGGCAAGTTTCCAGCGCCAAGATACCATCAACATCATTAGAGTGATTGTTATTGCTTATGAAAATGGAACGCCACTTTAGATCGCATTCCAAAATATTTTTTCTAGAGTTCCTCCATTGTATCCACACGTAAGATAATCCTCAATGATATCCATAAAAAATTCCTTCTAATGGTCATATAATACGCAAATTGTATCAATGGTTATTGAAAACGTGTTTTTTTTTATTTTCCATCTCAGAAATAGATTTGTGGTTGATCTTTTTGTAAGCGATCCAAGTCACAAGCAAATCAACCGCCTTCTTGGGTTCTGTAGAATCACAATGTCAATGATCAACGCATTTTTTGTTTCTCTGTATCGTCTATGGTTAATATTTAGTCTTCTAGCTGCATTCCGGCATCCTAAAGACGGTTTTGTGTTCTGTGTGGTTATGGATGTGAAGAAGTTGGTTGTTATTGGTATAGATCTTATGGGTTGGGAGTTACCGGGTTCAGATTCCTTCTTCCGGTCTTGTGACAATGAGTCATCTGTAAAGTTCATCCACCTTTGGGATGTGCCTGCTTGAAGTAAATTTTTCATTTTCGGAGCAAAAACATGTTTAATCCAATAACCATTAACCCTGGATCCTGTGTAGACATTCTTTTTCATTTTTACTCGTTCTTTAGGATTCTGTTGTTATTCTAAAGTCTCCATCCACCCCGATCCATTCAGTAGTGCAGTAAAGGTAAAATATTGTGTCAAAATTATTATTTATTTTCCTGTCTATAGATTTTTCAATTTATCAGACTGGTTTTGGTCCTTTATTTAAAGACAGAAAACATTTCTTGTATCATATGAATATATTACGTATACAATATACGTAATATATTCATATAAAACAGTTATCCTAAAAAATGTTTCCGTCTTTAAATAGAGAACCAAAACCATTCAAATAAAATATTGTAATGCTGCAGAAAAATATGCCGATTTTTCTCTTTATTTTTCTCGTATATAACAAACAATGCTTATAAAAATGGCGTTGACCCTATCTTCGTTGATCCCTTTGAATGTTAGAAAATTGGAAGAGTTCAAATTGTTTCGGCGAATGGTTTCTTACAACCACAATAGAAGTGATAATTGTTTTATTAATGGAAACTATACATCAAAATTAGAACTTAAAATAATTACTTTTTAATAAAGTTTTCACGTAAATTTGTTTGAGATAAATGAAATTTTAAGAACAATATTTTCTCAAAAAGGCTTATTTTTTGTCGAGCTAAGTACACTCTTGTAAACATAACGCGCATTCTATTGCCACTGAAATCTGAATTTTCGAAAATTGCAAACGTTCAATTTTTTTCCGCGTCTTCCTATAACAAGTCTTGACGATGGAGATTTCTTTCTCTGCAAAATCTGTTCTTCAAATTTAGATCTTCAAATAATGAATTGCAGTTGTTTTTTTAAACATGAGTTGCACAAGTTCAGCTTTTCTTTTAAAGCATCGGGAAGGTTTATTACTGAGGGACATACCCCATGGAGGCTTGTCTCATGGGAGCATGTTCTCCCCCCCCCCCAAGAAAAAGGTCTAGAGTTTTCGTTTACCTTCCTTTATTTGACAAAATGGATTTAAATATTTATGTTGGAATTATGCAATTATTTAAACAATAATATTGTATAGTATCACCTCTGCAGTACATAAATAAAATAATAACAAATATGTTTATTATTTAACAAAAGTCTACCATGGCCCCCCAAAATGATCGACTGAATCCGCCCCTCGTCTTGAACCTTTTGGTACAGTGGATATGCTCATACCTTGCTAATGCATGTTGTATACGATGGTATTTTCTGTATTTTGTTTTAAAAAATCTAGCTTTCACACTGTACAATTCGAAGTTCTAAAATAGCTATTGTAAACGGTCAGATTTTTTATAAAACGAGTTTTATGAAACCTTTTATAAACCAACTTTGCAGAAAATATTGTGAACAACAGGCACTTTTAAGAAATGTTTTATAAATCTGTAGCTGATGCAATACGGTTGAGGGTGGCCGTATTAAGAGTGCGACTACATGCAGGAACAGAGAGGGTTTTTTCAAGGAATTATGACCTTTGGGATGAATTAAGTCATTATATAATGATAACTGAATCAAAATATAATGTTCGTTGTAATCAAGTAAAATAGCTTATTTTATTGAAATTATGGTTAACCGAAGGACCAAATGGCACTTTACGACTATAGTTATTCTTCTAAATTTATCATTTTGTTCTGAACACCAATATAAATTCGGCTCATACCTGGTGCGCCATCACATCCTTGACCTACACATTAAGATAAATCAACCCCTTGGTTCTTTATGCATTCGACAATATCAAAATGCAACCCTTGTGCTGATCGATATTCGACATTCCTAAATACAACGAAAGATTCATTAATTTTTATTTTAATTGATTTGCCGGATTCATTTTTCTCGATGGTTACATATCGTCAAAATTAACTTAGTTGGTCAACTTTCGATACGTTTTGGGCCGTGTCCATTATAATAGAAAAAAACGGCGCTTCATTTATTTCTTCCATGATTTTATCAGATACAATTTTATATGAAAGGGTTATTGTTTCGTTTTGAATTTTGGGACTGAAGCGGCCCCCGGATCCTCAGGGCCCCCGGTCATGGTCCTATCGGTCCGTATGGAGCTTAAGCCGCTGCTCCTCGCTTAAGCCGCTGCTCCTCGCTTAAGCCGCTGCTCCTTACCCGTACGTACGACCGCGAAACATGGCGACAGGCCATACTGCGTTTAAATTCTTGTAATTTCTCGGAACATACGTTGTTCGTCTTGTATTTTCTTGGATGTTCCCTACAAAGAGAATCCCATCACCAGTGTGCTTCTTCAACGTTGCATTGGCAGTCCTCCCTCCACTCTCGTTTCTTTCGTACATCAGTGAAATGGAAACATGACAGATCACCGGCGGTTTTTGAGAACGACTGAATCTTCATTTGATCACTCGATGGGTCCCTTCTGAGAAATTTGCTATTACTCTTTCCTCTCTCAGTGCTCCTGACTTTGCTACGTTAAATTTGGTGGTAGAGAGTAGTACCGGAGCGAATGTTCGGTGCTTGGAGAGTCGATTCTGACGATATTAATTGAGCTTTTAACAAAAAGGAAGCTTCTTTCAAGTTTTTGGAATAGAACGATTTGCCGTTAAAATTGTACACTTGTCATATCACGCCAAATAGACAAGATGACATGTAGTCTTAAGCATTAAACAGAGTGGGGCCCAAAAACGAAAACTAACGGCTGACCGTGAACCACAATTGGAAAACGCTTCATAAAAGGCAATGAAAAATAATTTTACTTACAAGCCCAAATGATAACAGGTTCTCTGGGATTCAGAAAATGATCAGTACTGTTTCCAAGAACAAAAATAACTGATTTCTTGCAGCGAAGTTTTTACGCACATATTTATGCTAATCTGAACTCAAATTACATACACACAGCATACTATCAACATACAAACATACATACATACAGCATAAAAACAGGCTCTAGAATCACGCGGCCGCCATGTTGCAGGTAATCACATGATTTACGAAAGTTTAAATGAAGATATGTCAGACTAACCTTTCTGAAGGTTAATATATCGTTCACAATGATTGGACAACACACACGCCAACATTCGGAGCTGCAGAGGAAAAAGGAATATGCGGTTTATAGGGACGCGTATTACGAAAATGAGCGGTAAGACAGGATACTGATACTGAATTTGTGGCAAGAATTTATTTCCAATATTTGCAGCAAAATCGCAGTTTATAGGGATGCATATTACGAAAATGAGCAAAATGACGTAAGAAGAGCTACTCATATTGAATGTGTGGCAAGAATTGGTTATGATATAAAACATGTAAACATGAAGTAAACGAAATTGAAAGCTTTAGAGGAAAGTTGGTTCCTCTACCACTGAAGTGACTGATCTCTGTCTTCTGCATCTCACATGGATAATTCTAAAATCATATTTCGAAAACCAATATTTCTATTCGTTCATGTTATTCGGACAGATCGAGAGAGAAATACGGAAAATAAAACAATCGTATGTAACATCAGACAAAATAAAATTTACATTCTTCTGTACAAATATATAAAAGGCTTCCCTCTAGATATTCCTATGCGACATCGAATTCATTCTGAGATATAAGAGGATAAAAGTTCCATTTCGACATTCCTCGTCTCAGAGTTTAAGATTAAGGGTAAATTACTTCCTAGTACAGCGTCATTTGTTAGTCCAGCGCCACAATATTCCCACAAAATGAAATAATAGATAAGGCATGTCAGTAATTTATCTAATTCTTTCGAAAATGTTCCATAGGACTATCTAGAGACATCCTTCTTGTGAATATTAAAAAATCAGTTTTTTCATATTGTTTTGAAAGTCATCATTCCATGTCCATTAATATGTGTTTCATCCTCTTTGATAAGCAAAAAACAACTGTTTTTGGGGATTATTAATGAGCTTAGTTGCATCTGATTTTATTAATTATGGCTCTCAATTTATATTTATTAGTTTACATCTTGTTTCTTGTGATTTTATGTATGTGAAGAGAAAATGTTAAATATAATTGTAGTTATTTGTGTCATCTTTTACTACTGACTTACAATATACACAATATTAAGTACTGGATACAATTTTCTCGAATAATATAGGTTATATTACATTTCTACTTTCTCGCTACGTAGTAGAGAGAAAGTTATGTACTGTTGCACAAAAAACGGCGAATTTTCGGCAGGAAAAATCTTATTAAGGGCCTTGGTAATGAAAAAGGGTATAAATCTAGTTACTAAATTTAGAAAAAAGTCCTCTAACACAAGGTGTTGCCAGTGGGTCCTCCATGCCTAAAAATAGAATGACGGCAAAACTTCTGTCCGTCCTTCTGTCTGTCCCTCTGTACGTCTGTCCGCCTGTCTGTCTGTCTATCTGTATGTCTGTCCGTCCGTCTGTCCGTCTGTTCGTCTGTCAGCAAAAACGCTAACGGCTAGACCGTTTAGCACATTGTCTCCAAAATTGATATTCTTCAATCTGGCTGATGTCGCGGCTCCTTGAATTTGAAACCGATATTTAATTTTGTGGAGTACTTTACATGAAACCCCAGGGACGTTTTCAATTTTTTTAAATGTCTCCATGGATTTTTATTAAATTTTGTAGTAGGTTATTGTTAAGGATGTTTAAGAGAATGGTGCAGGTCTTGTGCTCGTTGAAAACTCTAATTTTTTTGATAATTGCAAAAGTTCAAAACTTTTTAGGGGTTTTCCTACATCTGAAATATTAAAGTTATAAATGTTTCCCCTTAATTAAATCTGTTCCTGAAAGATAGATTTTGAAATAAGTGCATGTACAGCTTTTCAAAAATTTTAGCAGTTTTCGCGTAATTTTGCATGAAAATAGAGGTGAGAAAGGATGTGCTGTTTCAGCACCACTAGTTTTTCTTAACAAGTAGTATTGTTTGACATTACTTTCTGAGACAAATCATTTTTTTTCCTGTCCTTAAGCAAATAACGAGATTGAATAATGAAATGCTTTAATGTAAGAGCCACCACACGGAGACCGCTCCGGAGCCTCCGCAAGGGTTAATCCGGCCCTGGATGGGACTAATATGAGCATAAAATAGAGAAGTATTTCTTTGCTGATTAAAGAGTATAATCTATTTTTAAAGATTATGCGTATCTTTTTGAATTAGATTTAAAACTCTTTATTTCACGATTGATAATTGTAATGTTCTGTTTGGGCAGTCCGCACCGGGGGCCCCGAGAACCTAGCTACGCCACTGAAGGGGGTTGTTTCCACGATCTTAGACTTTTTCTCAATTTAACGGGTTACCTACGAGATGAAGTTGGGCGATTCCTTGACGTTGATATCTTGATGCCGATTACTCTCTTGAACTCAAAGAAGTTTACCATTTTGGAAGTTTATATCATACAATTTAACGGTTTCTGATTTGAAGACATCGTAGTCATTACATCTCGAGAAAAAAAATTATTTAATCTTGTACCGTGTCATTATCATTTGTCGAAAAGCAAATAGAGAAGATTTTTAACTTAATTGATTTTTCGTGTTAGGCGCGTTCTTTCGAGGGGATAGTACAATATTTCGTTACCAGTTAACGCTAAAATCGGCCGTAACTGTTTCTCTTTGTGTAGTTTAGTATTCTTTGACTTCCTGCACTCACAGATTTTGCAGACGTTCCTGGGCTATGTTACGCTTTGGTTGTGTGGCAGAACTGTGGCGTTTGTTTTTAATGGCTGCTGTTGGTTTTCGTATTAGTGGGTGCTGTTTTTGTGAGCTGTTCGGAGACCTATAATCGTTTGACACATTTTGCTTTATTAAATTCATAAAGTATTTCTCACTTTAATTTTTTGGCGTTTATCTGGTGGTAAGTTAGTATCTATTGCCTTCGAACAAGATTTAATTTTGAAGTCAGGTTTGAGGTTAGGATATTTGTGGCATTTTATCTTACGAGCTTTATCTTACGCCCATTCCAGAGTCACACATTTTAATTAATATTAATTTACCTAAATTAATCACATGCTTTTTATAATTTTGTGCATGTATTCAAAATGTATGGTTATTGTTCAAGATAGATTAGATAAGTAGATTTTTTAAATCTTATTTACAATATCCTTAAATTTTATATAATTTTATTTTAATGGCGAAATTATCGAAATGTATAATGCTGTTTCAGGATCACAAAAAGTTAACATGGCACACTACAAAGGTGCTGCCAGCGAAGCTGGCCGTGCCATGCACTTAATGAAGAAAAGAGAAAAAGCCCAACAGGAAATAGAATTGAGGAAGAAAAAGATTGAAGAAGACTTGAAAATTTCCAACATAGAAAATAAATTTGCAGCACATTATGATGCAGTGGAACAGCAGCTTAAAGTATGTTTAAGAATATAATTATTTTACGTGAACATATTTTTATATAGACATAAATTTCCTTATTAACACATTTTCTACAGAGTTCTACGATTGGTTTAGTAACTCTTAATGAAATGAAAGCAAAACAAGAGAACATAGTCAAGGAGCGTGAACGAAAGCTGGCTCAAAAACAATTAGAAAAGGAGAGAGAGAAACAAAGACAACTGGAAGCAAAACAGGCAGAGAAGAATCGACAAAAACAACAGGTATTTGCCATAGTGTCTTTAATCATTTACATTAAAACAACCCAAAATTTCTTAGTTAAGTTTTCTGTTTTAAAGAATAATTATTTTTTTAGTTCATTTTTGCTGTACATAATGTACATTGAGTCAATATACATTAACCATAACAATACAAACAAAATAATATTATAATGGTTAAGTAGGTTTTATGGGCTCTCAAGTAACAGGTATGAACATCAGAGGAATTTGATTTAAAAATACATGAATATGTATATACACACAGACAAACATAAATCTGTGGGTTACTGTATTCTAAAGTTGTTGTTTTTTTTACACTTGAAACTTTTTGAACTTACAATAAATATTGGTTTAGTGGTGAATTGTCATCGCGTTAAGCGACTCTTGTCACTGTTATCCACAACTCTTCACAACACCCTATTCACCACAAACACGCCACCTTCCACTCCATGATACACAGATTACTAAGCCTGCCTCTCCCTAAATCTCATTTTCTGGAAGAACTGAACAGTATTTCACACATTGCTATGGCAAACGGTTACAACACAACTCTCGTTAACAACATTTTACACCGCAAAATACACAAATGGAAACTGAAAATGTACACTACTCTCTCTACAGTAACTCTAACACCAGATAAGTACACTTGCTTATCATAATTTGGAATAGTTTTAGAAAGAGTCACACACAATATACATAATGCCAGTATAAAGTTTAATTCAAAACACAAAATTCTCTCAGAAAAATCTTATCCCCCAAAAAACACACAATCTAGAAAAAAGCGGCATCTATGCACTATATTGCCATGACTGCAAAGCAAAATATACTGGTCAAACAGGCAGAACTTTTAATACAAAACTAAAAGAACATATACACACTTGGAAATGCAACACCTGTAAATCTCACTTTGCCAATCATTTATTTCAGACAGGCCATACATTCAATCCACACACAGACATTCTCATAATGAAAATAGAAAATCAATATCATACCAGATAAACATTGGAAAACCTTCACATTCATCTAAATAATAACCTACTGAATAAAAATCTAAACTATAACCCGTCCCCTCTGCTATAATTATTATTTGACACCACTTTCACACCACACTCTTCGGGGACTGCACAGCACACCGCACCGAGGCCATTAACCCTCCTCTTCCACCACACAGCAGGTACTTAAGGTTCTAGGCCTGCCTGAACCTGCATAGTTGTTTTCGTGTTTTCCAAACAGCAAGTAAGAGACAGCTCAACTTACTTTCCATATTTTCTGTTTCAAAATTTTACATGTTTACTTCATTTACTTTCTTGCATAGATTTACAAAATTACTGCATTATTAAACAATTTAACTCTCCACCCCTTCTTTCTTTTATTCCTCCTTTCTTTCATTTCTTAAGATGTTTTTAAATTAAAATTATGTATTATATAATCGTGTACTTTGTGTAATCTGTTAATTCTAATGTTTTGTTTATATTTTCTTGTATCAGAAAATTGATGATGGTTAAGACATTGAAAGCTACTCTTGTTGAATTAAACAATATTGTTGGCAATGACAAGGCCTTAAATTATTTCAATTACAGTAAATAAATGTAATACTGTGAAGTCATAGAGCTGAATATACTGCACCAAGTAATTTCTATTTGAGTGATTTCGCTGCTTGTACAATCCTTTTCTACATTTATTTCTGAAAGAGTATTAAAGAACATTGTCTTTGACTATTTTTGTTCAAAATAATATTGAAGATTAGCTCAGTTGTGAGATCATTGTTACAAGTGCTCATTTACAGTATGGTAAATCCACTTGCACAGGTTTTCAATAAGTGTGGCACATGTGCCTCTTGGAATACAGAAACCAGTGAAGAATACACAAACAACTTCCATGAGAAGACCTGAAGAACAATTTAACCTCTTAACTAGAAAGTTTGCATTAAGTGGATTTTCTAGATTTCAAGTTTTTGTAACTTTGATTATTCTTGCGCAACCAAAGCACTATCTTGAAATAATTAAGATCAAAAATGTTAGTTTTGTACTCAACCATTTAAAACTCCTAGACTATCACAAAACTTTTAACTTGAAGGCACACCCACATCATTAAAGTTCAAACTACTCAGTCTTGTGCCTATAATTAATCATATTTAGCATACCTATGTGAGAATTCTTACCTTTAATCCACCCTTTCCCCCCACATCTACATGAAGGAAAAAATATGTTAGGAAAAGTGTTTTAATTGTATTTGAGATACCATGTACCGTTAACACCCAGTGGGGAAGGGGAGCTACGCAGAAAAGACACCCCCTCTCGATATGTAATAGAAGGGCCGTGGGGATCTAATTTTGTAAAGTACAACATTAGAAATATAACACACAGATTCTTTCTTTTGGCACCTCATCCATGAAGATAGTTTGCATGTGGAAGTCCTAGAGTATAAAACAATATGGAAATAATATAATAATTATTCATATTCAAACTAAAACCTATTAGTTTGTAGATACAGATGCTGCTGTGGTATTCATATAAACTGAAATCGATGTGTTATTTTATTATCTAAGTACAAATGTACACTAACACACTGTTTTGTTGTTGTGATGGATTATGAAGTAGTTTCTTCGATGTTCTAACAAGTTCTGAATTTAAAAGAATTTATTCCCTAGACTTAACTTTTTTCCATGTTCTTGTAATTATTTACTATGTAGGGTTAAATTTAAAAGGGACCATCCATAAATTACATAATGGTAGTTTGGAATATTTTAAATATCCCCTCTCCCCCTGTAATGCACCCATAATGCATGCACCCTCTAAATAATTATATATCACTTAAGACAAAACCCTCCCTTATAAATGCAAGAAGGGAAAATGAATTTTAGTAATGCAAGAAGTTAAATAATTTGGTTTTATTTTACTTATATATTAAAATTAATGATAATTAAAGTAGCAATTAGTTGGTGGTGCTGACTGCACCTAACACTGAGATTGGGGCAAGTTGTGAGTGAATGTAGCACAAATAGGCAAGAAAATTTTGGATCATAAGTTGTGAATCATCCCATCATCGATGACGCACAAGCAAGTCTATTGCACCAATTTAAATGGATTCTGCGATATACTACTACAAATTAGTTTTGAATATTTTCTTACAGATTCAGTAAAAAAGTTGATGGAAAAATATTTTCATTTATTGTAACAATTTATTTCCAATAACTTTAATTTATTTGTTTTTAAAACAAATTAATTAGTTAATATTTGTTTATAAGACCCCCCCTCCCCCCCAAAAAATTAGTTTAGCAAATGTTGCAAAATGTGAGAAAATAAAAATCATCGTTGTGTAACACTAAACTAATACCTCCCTCCCCTTTATAACTACTGTAATACTTCTTCAAACCCCCCTCTTTAGCATTACATAATTTATGGACATCCCAGATGATAATAATAAAAGTATGAACTTGTCATGTAAAGAAATTTGATCATCAGGATATGTTAACCTATTAGTCATGTGTGAAGGGTACAATATTCAAAAAGTTTGAGATCCATTGCTGGAGTGACAAGAATAGTAGGAGAAAGAGTGGTGTTATTTTGTGGGTTGTGTTCACTATAAAGATTGAGAAATAAATATTGAACTACACAACTTGCAACTTGCATCTGTTTTTTCAAATGAGCTACTCTGAAAAGATGTTTGGTGTGTTTATTTTTACTTTTAGATACAGGCCTTGTCATTCAGTTTAGATAATGATGAAGAGGAGGAGGAGGAGGAGGAAGAAGAGGAGGTAGAAGAAGAAGAGGAAGTTGAAAAACCTGATTCCCCTCCTCCTGTTAAAAAGATTCGGAAAAATCCGGATGTGGATACAAGTTTTCTTCCTGATCGTGAGCGTGAAGATGAAGAAAAGAAACTTAGAGAAGAGTTACGGCAGGTTTGTGTTACTATTTGATTTTACTGTTGATAAATTTGGTATCTATTACCCTTGATAATTTAAACAAGAAAATTAACATGTATTTAAAGAATACTTTTTCAAAAGTGACCACCCACCCTTCAGGGGTATCATCTCATAAAACTCTCAACACTGAGAGACCACTGGATCTGTCCTGCTTGAGGTACATGAATTTGTGAAGGGCAGAATACCCTCAGTAACCATGTTATTCCTGTGGTATATAAAAGAACTCTGGCTAAATGCTAGGCAAAATTAAATCGTCCAATATTCAGCTTAATTAATCCTATCCTGTATTCACTTACCTAGGGAACCTCCCAAAGAAATGGATAAACATTACTGACACTATTGTTGAGGTGCTCCCCGGTGGCAAATTTGGTTGTCAAAATGTACGTACAATGTTGGAAACCTATTGAAAGCCATTTTAAAAATTTTCAGCAATTTTCGCCCATGTCAAGATAGGCCAGTGGATCATTCTGCAAGTGCTCAGGCATTGCAAGGCATTGCAAATGAACACCAATCATAATATATTTTTAAATCGTTTAAAAAAGTAATTGCTTAAGTATATTTTTGATGAATGTTAAAATTAATTTATACTTTGAAGTTAATGATAGAATAATTATTACAAATATGTGGGGAAAACATTAATTACATAATAACCCCCTCTTTCCCCATCATTCACACTGTTGGGGAATCTCCTCCCCACGTAAACTGCGAATATATGTGTTGAATGGCCCTTTAGAATAATTTACTAGACACTTTACAGTTCCATGCTTAAAAAAACTAAAGGCTGTTTGTTAATGTAGAAGGTGGTAGTCTCTTGACAAAATTTATGTCCCACTTCTCAATGTACCGTTCATTATTTCATGGTGCTCCAATGTATCAGCACTTTCTTTTGCTTGTATCTTGTCTTCTTTTCTGTTTTGTTTTTGTTTTTTTAAAATTATTTAATATTCCTGCTTTTACCTACATACTTTCTTAAAATGATTAAATCTATTGTACATGAATTTGATAGGACAGCAAGGTGTACTCTTCTAACTCACCAGAAAATTTTTGCAAAATTACTAATCATTATTCACATAAATTCCACCTGAAAATTTAAATATTGCAACAAAATAATTATGCAAGAGACACATCAATATTATCTTTGTGTCTCTTTCTAAAACTATTTTTTATTTAAATCAAAAACTAGTCTAAAGTTGTAGTTTAATTGACTTATTCAAGGAGATAACAATAATACAAACAAATCCAAGAAATAGTGTGTTTAAAACCTTGGAGAGATTTCCAGTGTATTCTACAAGAGTAGTGTCATTCTATTGCCCTTTCATTTAAATGTGCTGCTAACAATAGAATACTATAGTTCATTTGAATGTGCAGCTATAGTTCATGCAGGGCACTCGGATCATAAATGCATGATCAGTATTCATTGGGTGATTTTTTTTATTGTGGTTGAATTTATTCAAACGAAATGTGAAACATTGTTTTAAAAGAGGAAGAGTTAATAATTAGGGAGCATCTAATGGCATTTGTATTCTCAGCTAGTTCAGGTTATGTTTACTACCTTGGAAATAGTTCATTCACAAATTCAGAAATGTTTGTGATTTGAAAAGGCTGCCAAACCTGTTTTTACTCAAACATTTGAACCCTAGCATCTGTAAAAATGATCATTGTTTCGTTATTCTTAGTTCTTTAAAATTAACACTTTTTTTAACAATTTGTGAAACAAAGAATATTTTATTTAAAACATCAAAATCTTGCTTTAGAATATTGTACTATCAGTATTTGCAAGAATTCAGATATGATGAATAGCAGTAAACTTTTTATGAAGCTTATGTCTGCAAACTGCACCGTGTATAACCCACCCTCTTTTTTAATCCATTCACCTCAGTTTTCCTTTTTTCTTCTCTCCTTTTTCCTCCTTTGCCTTAGCCTTACCTTCAGATTTAAATGCCATGGTCTACCTTCTTTCTGCAATACTTTAATTTAAAATTATGGAAGGACTAGGAATGAGATCACCAAATTTTAACACAATGTCATGAACACAAGCCGTAAATACAATAATGTTATATACATTCTGTCTACAACTTTTATTTTTAGTCACTTGAGTACTGATATGGACTCAACACACATCTCCCAGACATTAAAATACTGTAAAGCCGTTCTTAGTCATGAGGTTCAGGAGATGTCAAAAGATGCAAATGGATTAAATACTTAGGGCAACACATAGTCAAGGATAATTAGGAAATCATGGAAATGTTCAGAATCTTTGAAAATAAGCTCTTAAGTCAATTTTAAGCATATTTTGTCTAAAAGAAACTCCTTTGATATTTTGAATAGTTGAACTGCAATAAGCCCTCAAACGTTGGTTCAAAAAAATTCTTTCTAAACCAAATTCGTATGTCAGAAACATAAAATCTCCAGAAACATTTAAATTTTTTTTTATTTGCAAAAGAAATGAATATATTTTCAAAGAAAAATTAACATTGAAATAAAAAAGCAATTTAATAATTATATAAATTGGGTGCTGTTGTATTTCTGTGTTAATTTTTCTTTCTGAACAAATTTATTCATTTCTTTTGTAAATAATAAACAATTTACATGTTTCTGGAGTGTTTATATATATCTGAAATGCAAATGTTTGCATTGAAAGCCTTTTTTCAAATCAACTTTTGAGTGTTTGTGGCTTAGCCATTCGAAATCACAAAGCAGTTTATGAAACAAAATGTACAAAAAATAGACTTAAAAAGTTTTCAAAGTTTTGTTGTTTCCTTCCTGGGCACTTGTGGGTAAATCTGACAATTTATTATTTTTTTGTTCTTACTCAAACAAAAAAGAGATGTAATTGTTTTATTTAACCAAAGAAAAAGCTAAATGTATTTCTTGAGTGTATCTTAGTAGGTTGTATGTAACCAACATTTTAACATAACATTTAAAGTATCAATCTTACAGGAATGGGCTGCCAAACAATCTACATTGAAAGAGGAAGAAATTGATATAACTTTCAGTTATTGGGATGGTTCAGGTCACAGAAGAACAGTAAGGATGAAAAAAGGTGAGTTTTCCCCGTCTTTTGTTTATTTAAACATATTTATGAGATTAAATAATGGTGCATAACTGCTAACATTTTTGTTTACTAGGAAATTCAATGTATCAGTTTTTGCAAAGATGTCTGGAACTGTTGCGAAAAGAATTCAGTGAGCTAAAAACTGTCACAGCAGACCAGTTGATGTATGTCAAAGAAGATCTTATTCTCCCTCATCATTATACCTTTTATGATTTCATTGTCACTAAGGTAAATTGACAGAATATGATGTCCTTAGTAAGATAAGATAGATGTAAGATTACCTCTCAGGTCAAATGAGAATTATCTTGAAATGGTTAGCTTAAGAACTGTTGGAGTGACAAAAAAAATTCCAAAAATTAATACATTTTTATGTTCATAGGCTCGTGGGAAAAGTGGTCCATTGTTTCAGTTTGATGTTCATGATGATGTTCGTCTTGTTAATGATGCTACAGTGGAAAAAGAGGAGAGCCATGCTGGTAAAGTCTTGCTTCGAAGTTGGTATGAACGTAATAAACATATTTTCCCAGCTAGTAGATGGGAACCTTATGATCCAACTAAGAGTTATGACAAGTATACTGTATCTGATCGTAATAAAAAATAAATGTTCTGAGCAACAGTAAAGGAGTTTTTGTACCTGTGGTATTCATCTCAATTGAACATTATTGTATATATGTGTATATTTGTAGTGATTAGAACATCAAATATTTGTTATGTTCTTAAGTTTCTAAAACTACCTGTGATTTTTTTAATTTTGTTAAAACATTATATCACAAATGATTGTGAATACAAAAGTGAATATTAAAGTCTTTTTATAATTGTATTAATATTATTTATTTCACTTTTTATTAAGGTAAATAAAAATGTTCATCAAAGTAGATGCAATTGAGATAACTGTTCTTATAATGGTCGGCATTTCTCTTTATCACTAAAATTTCTATTATCAATAAAAATTAGTGTAGATCTCTTTTTCTCTCCCTTTCTCTTTCTCTCTATTGCTCCTGCAAAAACATTTCAAGCTAGAATCTGAATTTAATGAAATTATCTAACTTGGAATAGATCGATATTATGCATCCCAAAATCCTGTCAATAAACACTAAATAAAGTGTAAAAATACACACAACCTACAATCCTATAACTGTTATGGCATAATTGGGTAACAGAGGGACAGGAATGTAAATGAAATTGGCCTACTTCCATTTTATCCCCCCAACACTCACTCCTTTCCTTGTCCAATAAATGATTGAATTACATTCAAAACCTATCAGGCAATTCAACTTGTGTTTATTAAAACAGTCAAAGTTTTAATTGATTTCTCATAATCAGCAAATTCTTTCAGGGGATTTATTTTCTGTAAAAACAAGTGGAACACACTCAGGCAAAAATTACTCAATGTATTGAAACAAGCCCATCTCTACCAACAAAATATGTAATTTTCCAAATAATTTAGTTATTGATTTGAGCGCCAGGAAATAAATATGACTGTAACCCGAATGTTTCCTACGTAATTTTAATATTCCTCATCCAAAATTATGTTGTGCTAGCTCAGTTAATTAGGTTCGAAGTTCATAATTGTTGCTACTTACTCTGCAACCAATTACTCAATCTGCCATTCATACCGAGTGGCGAGGAATCTGAAAATTTTATCAAAATATCTACTACTGGATTGCACGTAACGAATAATGATAATCAGCTTTCTTTTAAAGTAACAAATTTGAATTTATTATAATGTGAAATGTTATTCTAATAAAAGTTAAACAAGAATTGTTACATCGTTAATCGAAAATGAAATTATCTTTGGTCTGACCAGCTCTCTCTATCTTGTAATAATTGTAAATCAATCTTGTTATATTCGCGGATCTTCGCGCGCTGTTCACTTCTCCATTCGATGGCGCCGCGTAGAATCTTCTCCGTCGTCGCCGCAGAATCTGACCTTCTTCATAAAGTCCTCCGTCTAATGTTCGCGATCAATTCCAATTCTCCCAGAGATACTACTATTACCCGATACTTCCCTTACTCGCATCACGGGTGGACGCATATACACGTACTATTATTTTTTAGAATTCCTTCGTCTTTTCCCACTAGAACGTTTTATCCAAATATAAGAAACGATAGATTTAATTATACTACAAGTTATTGAATCGGATTTGGTTGTCCATCAACAGTCTTTCCTCGACTTGGTAAAATGTCAGGAGCCGACCCGCTCATTACCGCGTTGCTAGAGAGTGCCACTGTTCGTCCTAAAACCCAAAGCATCAGAACTCTGTATCATTCTCTTTTGTCTAACAAAACAATACTATTTACGCTTCCGCTCGGTCATTTCCACATCATCTTCACCTAGCGAAAATGACCTTTAACGTCGGTTGTTTCCTTGTCACATAGCAACCCCTCCGCGATCGTCTATTGACATCCCTATATTCTACTTCATGTAAATGACATTTTATAAACTAAATGGTTCGTCATTCTGGTAGATCACAATATTCCAGTATGAATTCAAATAAAAATATAAATGTTTTAAATGTGGATTTTTCAATTTAAATTTTCAGATTTTGAAGGAGAAATCACTAATACCAAAAACTAGATCAAAGTAGTTAAGGAAGGTTTGAAGTATTACATACTTTCTATGAATTTGTGATTGTTATATATTTACTCATCTCAGATGAAATGGAGAATTTTCATGCAAGACAAGCGGATACTGATCAAGATGATTTCCACCCAAGACCATTAAGTGGGGGATCTCAACGCAAGTCGGGATCTGAATGCAGATCGATCAGGTCTGCATCTTAGCGCAAGTCGGTCAACTGGAGGATCCCAATGCAAGTCGGCTAACAGAAGGATGTCAACACAAGTCGAAGTAGAGGATCTGTACGCAAGTCGATCAAGTGGAGGATCTGTATGAAAGTGGATCAAGTGAGGAATCTGCAAGCAAGTTCACAAAGTGGAGGATCTCAGAGAACACGCAAGTATATCAAATGGAGATTCACAACGCAAGTCGAAGTGGATAATCTCAACACAAGTCAATCATGTGGAACATCTCAACGCAAGACTATCAAGCAAAGGATTTCAACGCATGTCGATCAATCTGGGGATCTGAACGCAAGTCGATAATAAGGCATCTTAGTGCAAGTAGATAAAGTGAAGGATAACAACGCGAGCCGTTCCATTGGAGAATCTCAATGCAAATAGAGGATCTCTACGCAAGTCGATCAAGTGGAACATTCATATTAAGTCGATCAACTTGAGTATCCAACGCATGTCGATCAAGTGGGGAAAACGAATGCACGATGCTCGTTCACGCGGCAGTTTACAACGCAGGGCAATCAAACGGAGGATTTGCAGGCAAGTCGATAAAATGGGGAATCTGCACGCAAGTAGACAGAGACGAGGATCTTTGCGCAAGTCGATCAACTGGAGGATCACAAAGCAAATCGACCATCTGGAGATTCTCAACGTATGTAGAGGATCTCAGCGCAAGACGATTGTGGGAGATTTCAACGCAAGTTGATCAACTCAATGTCCATTTTAACTCGTGTCGATCAAGTGGGAAATCCGATCGCAAGTCGATAGTGGCGGACCCGAATGCATGTTACTCGAGGATATCCATGCAAGTTGATCAAGGGGAAGACCTCAACGCAAATCGATCATGTGTAGGATCTCAACGCAAGTCGATCCAGTGCAGGACCTCAAAGCTAGTCGATCATGTGGACGATCTCTGCGCAAGTCGATCAAGAGTCCGATCTCTACGCAAGTGGATCGAGTATCGGATCTCTGCACAAGTGGATCGAGTGGAGTTGGGCCTCATATACCGAATATGACGGTTCAATGATATTCGATATAAAGAAATTTCGATATACAGAAATAATTTAAAAAAGTTAAAAGATCTCTTACAATTTTGAAAAAATTGGGTAAACTGGAAATTTCAAACATGAAATAATTAAAAAATGTTTTTATAATTTGTACCACATGTTTATTACTAGAAATATGATATTAGTATTGCTTTTTTCTGTAACAAGGGTTTTTCGTTTCGATATTTCGAACACTTAATCGTGTAACAGCAATCTGGACCTGTCCTTACCATAGTAGGAGAGGGCGATTAGACGAAAGGGCAAGCGTTTGACCTTCAGATTGCATTGGCGAATGCATTTCCACGATTGTCAAATTCCCTCGGGGAGGGGTTAGCAGGAGTTACCTTAATGAGAAAGCTGGGAACTGGACGTAGAAAGTGTATAAAAAATTTATTCAATTATTCAAACGTCCAGAAGGAACTTATATTTTCCGCAGTAGTAATACTCTCCTCCAAATTGAACATTATTTTGTAGAAACAATTGTACTGTATATTTTTATTTCACAGAAAAAAGTCAAGCCAGAAAAT
The DNA here is from genome assembly GCA_011170035.1 of Teleogryllus occipitalis. NCBI lineage: Eukaryota > Metazoa > Arthropoda > Insecta > Orthoptera > Gryllidae > Teleogryllus > Teleogryllus occipitalis. Next base: position 10,730 of record BLKR01002626.1, on the reverse strand, counting down.
GAGTTCGATGTATTGTAATAAGCCAGAAAACTCCACTGTATTTTGTTTAGGAATATGGGCATCAAGCGTTGTTGTTACTATAAGATTGTATGAATTGATTACAGAACGTTGAAAGTGAAAGAATACGCTTCGTTAGGACAACCGATTAACAAGTTCCATGCTTGATGTCGGAGCACTGTTCTTTTGGAAAGCATGGTCCCGGGACATGATATGCAGAACATGGAAAGGCGGCTTTGAAAGACGGGGTTCTGCATGAAGATCGAAATGATCACTCTCTCGTCAGCAACCGATCAGGACAGTACGAATATTATTTCAGTCAAGGTTGGATGAAAACTTAATGATAGGGAAACGGGAACTTAAAATTAATCGGGCGATTTTTGTATTGCAAATTCGAATTCAAGGGTTACAGTTTAACCTGCAGTGTAATTTATAACTTGTAAGTTAAATGAAAATAGCCCCCGTGTCGTAGGAAATTGTTAGAATATGGCCGTATATTTGGGTTTTCGTAACGTGGCGCGTGAGGGACTAGTCTTCACGATTGAATACGGCACAGCTTTTCGCGTCTTTCTCGGCCGTGCTGCTAGATGTCGCTTGATCTGCAGCATTGCTTGACTGTTGAGACCATGCGGCAACTGGCGGCACGACGGAGAAAAACACAAAAAGCCGTGCCATATTTCATTTGAAAACAAGACCCTCACGCGCCGTGTTACGAAAACCCAAGTACAGACGGGCGTGATTTTCACCAGATAGTCGTGATTAGATGCTTCATCCGAAGGGCAGGCAGGGCAAATCGCGTTCGCGAAATATATTAAGTACATTTATTGAATCATATGAGAGTATTGAATAAGATAGAACATTCTGGGGGACATTGGTAAACTTTCCCCGCTGTTAGAATATATCACGATCGGAGGACATGAACGAGGACATTTATCCCGAAGATATCCAAGAAATCACAGTAAGCTTTACTCAGAAAACCAAACTTTACTCAGAAAACCGTACGGAATTTTTAATGTTGCACCGAGGAAATGTCGTTAATAAGCTCAATATAAAGTTGCAATAATATCAGAATAAATGTTAAATTTTCATTGTTGGAAGAAAAGAAAAGACTGATAATTTATAGTAGTAGCCATCAGTTCTTAAAAAAAGGTTTAAGCCAGCAGAACTTCCAGGAATCGCAACTGTACAGAATTGCACGTTTACATATAACAAGGTAACGTATTATATGTCGAATCTCTGGAACAAATCAAAGTAAAATTACAATAGTAATAATTGATTATTGAGAGAGGTAATGAGTATAGCAGGGCAAATTAAAAAATTAAATTAATGATAACAGTGATAAATGCAATCAGAATTGCAAGTGCAAATTAGTCGGGCAACGAAGATACGTAGTGATTAAAATACGAGGTATTTCATAATCTAAATATAAAAAGAAATTGGAATATCTCAATATAGAAATAATTTTCGATTCGCAGAAACGTTTTTAAACCAAATTTTTCAAGTGAAAGAAAAAAGTTTCGATTTATAAAGAACTAGCTGACCCGGCGAACTCCGTTCCGCCCAAACATACGAAAACCCGAGAAATCACGCGAAAACGTGCAAAAACGTGCGTTCTTACACAGGCACGCTGCCGAACGGGATAAACAGTATCATATGTCCGTCTCCTGGCTCTAAGCTTCCTGCTCACCAAATCGGTACAGCCGTTCTTGAGTAATAAATAGTGTAATTAACACGACTATATATAGATATAACGGCGAACGAAAGGCGGCTATCATTATCGCCTTCTGTTATCAGTGCGGCGTTACAACAATGGGTTACAACAGGCAACAATGACCGCTAACACGCGAAAACGTGCGTTCTCACACAGGAACGCTGTCGAACGGGATAAACAGTATCCTATGTCCGTCTCCTGGCTCTAAACTTCCTGCTCACCAATTTTCAGCCAAATCGGTACAGCCGTTCTTGAGTTATAAATAGTGTACCTAACACGACTTTCTTTTATATATATACTAGCTGACCCGGCGAACTCTGTTCCGCCTTAACAGCCGGTCCCATCTTTTTCTCGCTTCCCACTCTCTGTGAGAAACTGTACTATCCTTGTTGCACTCGTAATAATAAAGCAATTGCAGATTTGTGTTTTTCTCTCAAACAAAGAAGAATTAAAAAAACGCTCTGATATTAAATAGATAATTAAAAAATCTATTACCTAGCAGAGCGTTTTTTTGGGAATTGATTTTTGTTTAAGAGGGAAATACAAAGCTGTAATCATAGGGACCGGCTGTTAAAGGGCTGTTAAAGGCAATAAATAAGCAGACTTTGGAATTTATTAAGTTAAATTGTTTATTAGAAAATACAAATAAAAAATTAAGTATATTAATCATTCATTATTGTTCCTGTATTTTGGTGCATAGATTGCACTCTTCAGTTAAGTACCTTCACGCGAAAACATGCGAAATCACGCGAAAACGTGCGTTCTCACACAGGAACGCTGTCGAACGGGATAAATAGTATCCTATGTCCGTCTCCTGGCTCTAAGCTTCGTGCTCACCAATTTTCAGCCAAATCGGTACAGCCGTTCTTGAGTTATAAATAGTGTAACTAACACGACTTTCTTTTATATATATAGATATATATATATATATATATATATATATATATATATATATATATATATATATATATATATATATATATATATATTTCTATGTAATAGAGGTTCGATCTATGAAGATCCGACTGTGTTTCACAAGTATTGTTGGATATTTTCAACTAGACATTTTTTCTACTCATTTCTAGCAAAAAAAATATTTTCTTAGTTTTCAATAAATGCATTTGTTTTCCATAATAGCTATGTATATATGTCAACTACACGATTATTTTCTGCAATTAAGAATTCTAGAGTAGAAATAGAATGAAAGTAAAGTATTCGCATGGGTCAGGTAAGCTCGCACTGGTAAGTTTTTCCACTTTCATTTAGAGTATTTTAAACAATTGTTTGTACTTCATTGCATAATTTAATCACTGATTGGAAAAAAGAAAAAAACATCCATTAACATACTATGTTTAGGCAAAACTTACAAAAACTTATTAACACTTCTATGGTTTTCTGATGTATTAAAACAATGTTTTGTTATCAATTTTAATAAATCTGAAGGGTCTGTCTGTAATTTTCGAATTTTCAGGTTTTAAATACTTTTTCAATTTGCTTATTCGATTACTAAAAGTAATCTCATGTCAAATCATTGGCTGGCTGCCCGTCTGTACGAACAGATTTAACTCAAAAACTACTTAACCTATCAATACGAAAATTAAACACATTATAGACACCCCCTTGGTACCTACTTAGATTTTTTTTACAGAGATATCCCCAACGGTTCCTAAGGGTCTGTTTATATCCCCACACTGTATTGCAGAGCGTGCTCTTGTTGCAAAAAAGTGAATGCATGTATTTGTATGTGCCACACATAAGACCCTCTGGAGTGATTACCCGCAAATTTGGCACGAATTCTTATGAAGGGCAAAAAATGAAAAATAGTGTACTAACGATTCCAAACTGATATCCCAAAATGTGTTGTTTTTGTTTATATTCGCGAAATGCAACCCTTAATCTGCTTGAGCTCCATTGTTGTTGGGCGTTGCCGCGTGACGAGAGGCGGGGCCGAGCAGGACCGGATGCACGGTCGGAGTGGGGCGTGGAACATGGAGGAGCGGCCCAGCGGTGGTGGTGGAGGTGGAGTAAACGAGCAGTCCACGCGGGAGGAATGGGCGGGACAGAAAGACGAGATGCGTGATGAGCAAAATTCTGTGATCCCTACCCTAAGCCACATACTACTACTCGCGCAACTTTTCTTGAACGATGACCTTGCTTCTCCCTCTCTCGGGCAATAAACAGTTGAAGGCAAAAGCTCGCAACGAGCTCTGATGACAACATTCCCAGCATTAAATTTTGTTGGCGCGAAATAGAAGCTAGTTGCTTTCGTAGTCGAGAACTTCTGTTCAGCTGTATTACCATTATCTAAAGAAATGGCTGATACAGGTCCAGGTCCTTCAAAGGAGGTACATAAAACTCCTTATCTAGTGTCCTACTGTTACCTACCCACAGCGATGATCTGGCCGCACACGTAGCAGGTTTGACTTTGATTTTCCAGAGGTTAGCAGTACTGTAAACACTATAGTGGCCGACTTTGTAACTAATACGAATACCCCCACTCCGCCCGCATTTCTTCACTCCATCGTTCAAAGAAAAGTTGCGCGAGTTTTACTTGAATTTTGAATACAGAAAAAAATGAGCGTTTTTTTGCAAGGATTGTTAACAAAAGTATTCGCTCCGATGTAATAAAATTATTTTCAAAGGTAAATCAGCAATAAATTTGGGCTCTTATCCCTCATCATATTCTTTCGTCAAAGGAATAATACTTCTTGCCACGACATGGTGAACGATAATTTGAATAACTATATTTCCCACTGAATTCTAGAAGACGTGCACAGAAAATGAAGTTACATTTATGTCCAGAAGCAACATAAGGGGCCATCTCAGCATTTGCTCAAAGGATCAGGGAAAGTGGACGAAAAACCTGATCGAGATGGGACCATTGACCCAGAGGCTGCGGTACAATACTTGTTAGAGGTTGTTTAGAATTACACAGTCCCAATGTTAAATAACACATTAAATATCACTGTTAAAATTAATGTTATTTTCCTCTTGATGATTAGTATAGTATCTAATTGTATAGAAACAGTTATGCAGCAGAAACGATTTTACTTGGGATTTAAATTTTTCAATCGAATTTAATCACTTAGTTCTATGGACGCAGCGTTGAGTGAGAAGAGCATGTAGATAGTGTGACATACCGATATGTCACATGAAAATAAACTAACATTTATTTGAAGACTATATGGTGGAATATGCATTAAGAAGTTTAGACAATCGAAAGGTCAGCTACACCAAAATATAACGAACGCATGGATTGGCTGGGTGAGAGAAGGATGGTCAAATGTTATGAAAAAAAAAGAAGGGAGTTTAATACGAAGCTTCGAGGGGTGAATCATGCAGGAAGATTTCATTCTGACCGGCATCGCGTGTCTGAACTGATCGTAGGTTGTGAGAGGGAGCGAGTGTAATGCAGATAGTCAGAGTCGGGTTTTTCAAATCGTGAAAGTTTAAGGACAGTAAATGATATTGCAGATATTCCATGTGGAAGTAATATTGACGCATAAATTGGGACTTTGTCAGGAGTGGTAATCGAGTTATAGGTTTCGGGACTATGTCATAGGACGTAATCGGGACTGATAATTTTGATAGTTTGACACCATCTTGGATAGGAGCAGAAGAGGATTTCTTGGAACTTTGAACTACGGCAAGCTCGCAAGATATTTCGACTGAGAAGTCTTCGAGGGACATCAACGAAGAATAGATAAGTTAACCGCGGTATAAAACTCTAAATTCAAAGATATCTTGATCAAAGGCCTAACATCAAAATCATTTATTAAATTCACTATATTGTTTGCAAAAGGTAACAATAAACTTTGTTAAATTTTGTTCTTTAGAAAAGAAAGTGATCTTTCATTTAGTCAATCCAAACAGTAATGAACTAGGAATTAGAATCATTCTATTTCAGATTCCCAGCTGCGCTGTATAGTCAGCGGATCCTATAATCCATTATGAAGGTAATAAGGATTATAATATATCGTGACCCATTGACCCAGCAAGCCGGACGCTAAGATCTTTGCAAGATATTAAAGTAGAGAGAAAATTTTGTATATCTCAAAATGGCGCGCCAACGTGATGCATAATTTGTTATAATTTATAACAATTGGTGACACGGATAAAATTAGTCTTATAAATTATAATAAAGTGATCCAAAGGGAATCTGAAATTTATGGATTGACATTTGAAATTAATTGTTAATTATAAGAAAGAGCCAAGACCATTTCATTGGTGTGATTTTAAAATAATTTAACAGAGAGATTTTAATTTGTATTATAATTCAAAATGGATACTAGGAGCAAAAAATTGCGTATGGAGAATGTTAATGTAGATGATATGGCGTCTGCTAATACTAACCCCGAGGGAGAAATCTCGCGTGAAATTATTGAGATTGAACCACAAGAAAAGGAAATAATGGCTGCACCGTTAGGAAATATGGACCCTAATAATTTAATTCTTAAAATGTTAGCTGAAATGAACGCAAAACTTGAGCATAATAATACTAAATTAGAGGGAATTACTTCAGATATGAATACTAAATTAGAGGGAATTACTTCAGATATTAATACTAAATTAGAAAAAAATAACGCTAAATTGGAAGGAATGACATCGAAAATGTCATTAGAATTGAAGAATTTTCGTCAGGAAATACACGAGGAAATAGTACAATTACGGGTGGATACATCGGCTGAATTCAATATTATTCATTGTAAAATTGAGTCTTTTAATAATCAAGTCGACCAAATGCAGAGGGAATTAAAAGAATCTGGCGACAAAATTAATTCCAAAGTTAATAATTTACAGGAGAGCGTTGTGACATTGGGACATTTACATGACCAACAATGCGAAAAGTTGACAATCGTCGAATCGCGTGTAGATAACTTAAACGCAATGTCGCTTCAACATGGCGAAAAAAATTGAAAACATAGAATCTAAATTAGTTAATTCGGATAGTAAATTAGTAAATTAGAAAAACGAATACAGGAGGGACTTAGAAACATTAAAATGGTGCAAGAATCTGAATCTGGGAAATATATGTCGGACATTAAGGACAAGATCGAACAGTTAGAAAACGAATTCATGAGGCATTCGCAGGGAAATATAGCAATGAATGCATCGGCGCTTGTAATACCAAGCCACCTAAAATTTCATGGTGATATGAAAGAACAACCGTGGTCGTTTATTTCAAAATTAGAGAATTATTTTATGATAAATAATATCCCCGAAAGATTAAAATTGCATATAGTAGAACAAGCCATGTCGTCCAAGGCACATCATTGGTTGATCTCTTTAGTACCGGAACCGACTAATTATAAGGAATGGAAGGATAAATTCTTAAAAAGATATTGGAACGAAAGCCACAAGTTTGATCTAAAATACAAATTAATGAGTGAAAAGTATAAGAAGGGTGGAGCCGAGAATATGTGTGACTTCGCAACACGTAAAATAGCAGCATTCAAGGCATGCGAAGACAGAATGGATAGCAATGAATTAATTAGAATTATTATTCGTCAGTTGCCTGTAAATATCCAAAATTTATTGTGGAACCCCATGCCTATTGATTCTGAGGATCTGGTCGAACGTTTAAGTCGATTCGACCAGACATTGAATAGTGATTATGATCGTAGTAACGGGTATCAATATAATGAAAGCAGGAACGAGAATAACAATGGAACGGGAAAAACAATGAATAATTACAACCGCCAAGGGAATTATAGCTCAGAAAGAAAGGATGACAGGGGAAATAGTACTAAAATGGAAAATAAAAAGACAGGAAACGGGTATCCGCGGAGGTTCAAAGAGGACAATAAACGGGGACATGTGGAAATTAATGCGATTGAACAGGAAAACTCCCAGTGTTCGAAGTAAATGGGCGGGATACTTCGAACGATGATAATGAGGGCGTGATGGTTCTTAAGGAGTTGAATAGCATTGAAGTATCGGCGGAAGATTTATTAAGGGAAGATACGGACGAACGGGCGGAGAATAACACGTGTTTAATTTTGAAGGGGATATTTCGGAATATACCTGTAGACATTTTAATTGACACAGGTGCTAATGTTTGTGCAGTGTCGGAAAAATTATATGAGCAGTTAAAGAAAAAGGGAAATAAAATTGAGGAGCTACCCACTAGGAGTTTGGATATTCGGACAGCTAATGGAAGGCGCATCGAAACGAGAAGTCGGCAAATTTGGGTGGAAGTGGAAGTCCAAGGGATGACAATTCGGTTTCCGGCAATTGTAGTGAAGAATTTGATTCGTCCGATTATTTTGGGGATTGATGGCCTAAAAATGTATGACGCCAAGGTCGACATAGGTAACAGGAGTATATTGTTACGAGGTGACAAAGGGCAACAACATTGTTTAGGGATCAAAGACGAGGAGGGCGAAGATATGTGTATTTGCGATATTGCGGAACAAATTGAAGAGACCAGGGACCAGATCCACGCGGCAGCAGAGGGCGCGGTCGACGAAAACGGAATAGATGCTAGTGAAGCTATTGAAATGTTAGTCAATGAATATAAAGATGTTTTTGGAAGTTCAAGGGAGCCGGTAAAGGGATATCAATTTAAAATTGAATTGACGGATGAGGAACCTTTTAATCTGAAACAATATCCGATCCCCCATGTATATAAAAGCGAAGTACGTAAACAAATAAACACGATGCTTGAGGATGGTATAATAAAAAAATCGATGACACCGTATGTAAGCCCAATAGTGATAGTTCGTAAGAAAGACAATAAGATCAGATTTTGTGTGGATGCTAGGAAACTCAATAGCAAGACCATCGCTCGTCATGAAAAACCGCCGAAAGTAGATGAAATGATGTGGAAGGTAAAAGGAGCTCGGATATTCACGGGACTGGATTTTACTGCGTCGTACTGGCAAATTGGACTACACCCAGAATCGCAAAAATTTGTCAGTTTTTCATTTGAAGGCAATACGTATAGTTTTCAGAGGATGGCCTTTGGATTAAAGAATAGTGGCGCAGCTTTAATCAGTTATTTGGACGATGTAATACCGGATGAGCTAAAGGAAACTACTCTCATGTACGTCGACGATATTGTGTTATTCTCTACCAATATGTTTGAACATTTAAAGAAGTTGAAAAAACTATTCGAAATCTTTCGGAAGTATAATTTAAAATTAAATATTGGAAAATGCCAATTCGGGAGGAGGAATATAAAATTTATGGGGCACGTCATATCGGATCAAGGAATGTCGATGCAAGATAAAAAGAAAGAAGTGATTAAGAATTTTCCACGACCTCGGAATGTAAGGGAAGTTAGAAGATTGATTGGGGTGTGCAATTATTATTCCCGGTTCTGCAAAGGTTATTCAGAAATTATACACCCAATAATAGAATTGCTAAAGAAGGGGAGGAAATGGGCGTGGGATGCAAAATGTCAAGAGGCGTTTAAAAAATTAAAAGAACTATTTGAGAAGACATTTTTGATCAGTTATCCAGATTTCGACAAAAGAATGTATCTACAAGTGGATAGTAGTGGATTTGCCATGGGAGCTGTGTTGTTCCAATACGACGAAAAGAATAAGCAGAGAATAATCGCCCTAGAAAATCGTGTTTTGACCCTTGGCGAACGACGTTTTACTACCAGTGAACGGGAAGCTTTAGGAATTGTGTGGGCTACGCAGAAATTACGGGCTATATTAATTGGACGACCATTTACCGTCATTACGGACCACAAGGCCCTAATTTTCTTAATGAGAAGTCATTTGAATAACGATAGCTTGTTGAGATGGTCACTATGGCTTCAACAATTTGATTTTAACATCCAATATTGTGAAGGCCGTGATAACGTTTTGCCCGATTATTTATCGAGAATCAGGATAAAGGAGAAGGAAGGTAGTGTGGAACCCGATATTAATGCTATCCAGTTAATGGAAATACGACCGAAATGGACGAAGGAGGAATTAGCGAAAATTCAAAGAGAGGATCCTGTGGGGAGGCAAATAATTGAGCATTTTCGGCGGAGGATAACGACCGACGGCAGGATGATCCGAAATTTTCAATGTGGAAGATGTACGAGGGGGTATTATTACATCGGATTAGGAAACGAGGGACGCAGTATCAAATTTGGATACCAGAAGCGCATAGGCGAGAACTAATTCTATCTACGCATCAACATTTCGGCCACTTTGGGTGTAACAAAGTCGAAGTAATACTTAGATCAAAATGCTATTGGAAAGGCATGGGGCGACAAATCCGTAAGCAAATCAGTAAGTGTGACGTCTGTCAGAAAACCAAACAGCCCAATAAAAGGTATGAGGGGAGCAGCAAAGCGATAATACCTACGTCAACTAAGGAAATATACGCTGTGGATCTTTATGGACCAATGCCGAAATCCAAATTTGGGAATCAATATTTGTTAGTAATAATGGATGTTTTTTCTAAAATCACAAAATTATACCCCATTAGAAAGGCGAATGCACAGAGTTGCATTACGCAATGTCACAAATTTTTTGAAGAATTCGGTATACCTAAAAAATTATTAGTGATCTGGGGACGCAATTTACTAGTGGAAAATGGGAACAAGACATGGGAAGAATTGGTATCCAAATATGTTACACGACGGTACGGAATCCTCAAGCTAACCCCAGCGAAAGAATTATGAAGGAGATTTCGTGTTTATTTAGAGTCTACATTTCGGAAAGCCATAACCGATGGATGGAGGCCGTTCCAGTATTGAACTACGTTTTGAATAATGTTCCGCATGGGAGCACGCGAAGCACGCCTATAGAGGTCCACATGGGTAGGAAAGAAAAAATGATCCGTTTCGAAGGATTAGGATACCACCAGATATAAGTGGGATCCCAGATGATGTGAGAGATACGCGAATAATTTATGACAATTTGAGGGAGGCAGCAGCCAAAAGAAAGCTAAAACAGGAGCAATGCTTTCGAGGCGAGTATAAGGAGGGTGATGAAGTGTTAATTAGAGTACCTCAAGTGTCGTCAGCGGATAAGAAGCTATTTTATAAATTTTTCCCGTTGTATAAAGGTCCGTA